>CM041636.1:52524227-52553039 GCA_023333625.1 Bothriochloa decipiens
TTTCTCCATCTCCCCCACAGTCAACAGTCTGCAGCTATCAGGTTAACACATGAAAGTATTATGTGATTAGTAATGAGAGGCTTTTGACAAAGCTATCGATGCCATTCAGACTGGCTTTTGTAAAAGGCATTTATTATGGAGTCCATGAACTGTAACAAAGGAAAGAAAAGCGATACAGTGTTTTATTTACAACTTAGCTGTGGCTTGTGTAAGGAGATCCCATGTCATTCATTTTACTTACTACTTTGGCACATGATATAACCATCTTCGCTAGAAGAACTCAACAACATAGACTTGATGTCCTAACAATGCTTCAATACCTTGATGAAATCCAAAATTCATCTTTTTTGTCTTTCTGAAGCATATGGCTGATCTAAAATCAATTTTCAAACAAGGGAGACCGAAATACAGGTCCAATCATTTTTTTATCTAGTGGGTTTAATGTGTCGCCATGATATAGACCTTTTCCTGTCCGGCAAATGATGGATAATCCAACTTGCCCGGCAGGCCCCCACCCAAAATTGTCAGAAATAGCACCCAGTATCCAGATTCCACCCCCCGTTTGTCAACGCAATCCCAATCACCCCTGTTTCTTAATAATATCTCAACTAACTTCCAATCGGAAAGTTATTTATCAAACAAAATTTGACAAGTCCTTGCTTCAACTAATCCTACTGAAAGACACAGTGATGCAGCAATGGTCTAATCAAAACTAGCATCATTTTCCATCATTAATTGAAGGAGCAAAATTGCCAGGAAAAACTAAATCGCACGAGAACCTTCCTACAGTACTGTACAACCTCACCTGCCTCGGGGGATCCAGGAGGCGGCCCGGAGCAGCTGCTTGGTGTTGGGGATGCGCCCCAGGACCGGAGGAACTTATTACCTTTGATTTCTGTTTGGCTAACAGTTCCGACCGTGTTCAACCTGGCCCATGTTTGCAGGTTTTGAAGTCGTCGTCGGAGGCCGGATCTCCGGTGGGAGGTCTCCGGGAAAGGCATGGAACCGGTCGACGGTGGAGGTCGGGCGGAGGCTAGCGTCACTCAGGCAGAGGTTAGATCTCCGCCGGGAAGCCTCCGCCGAAGGCTTCGGACCGGTCAGCGGAGAAGGCTCGGCGATGGTCATCGCCGCCGTGCAGAGGCTAGTCGACACAGCCTCATCGGGTCCGGAGGCTCTACGTGGAAGAGGCGATAACCTGAGGCTGCTTCTACCCGGGCAGTGTGCCGAAGCCTGCTGGAAAGCATGAGGACAGTTGGTGGGCTTGACGGGCCTCTTGCGAGTGGTGATGGGTCACGGCCCGCGGCCGTGGCCAGAAAATGATGGCCTAGCCTGCCTCAAAGGGACACACGTGTAATAGCATCAGTGTTTAGGGTTTGGAAACTCCCTTTGGGGGCACGCTTGCACTTTTAGCTTGGGCTGGGGAGCCACTATTTAAGGCCAGGCCCCCTGTGTAATAAGGGGAGACTGATTAAGAGTTACAGGATCCCCTGCTGTCGGGCCCATATTGTAATTTCCTTATTTAATATAGAGAGAGAAGGACTGTCTGGACCACCTGTTCTACCCTCACTCTAAACCTGCTGGGACTCGGTCCCAACACTTGGCGCCCACTGTATGTGTCTGGCCGAAGATAACACCTACAGATGCCACCCAGAAGAAAGGTCTCCACGAGGAGGCGTACCGCCACGGAGGCGGAGGTCCCTGAACCCTCAACTCGCGGGAGGCCGAGAAGAAACACTCCAAGAACCTATGCCTCCGCACTGGAGCGCGGAGGTGACGATGAGAACAACAACACCGTGCAAAGGGGGAACCCGATTGAGCAGCCTCCGCCTATCCAGAACCAAGAAGATGAATTGGCAAGACTGAGAGATGAAATGCAGCGTATGGAAGCCGAAAGAGACAGATTGAGAGCAAAGCAGGCCGCCACTCAAAGAACGATACAATCATCACGTCTAGCGGAGGAGATAAGGCAGCAAATGGCCATTCTGCAAGCAGAAATATAGAGCATGCAACCTCCGCCAGTAAATCCATCGGAGACCACTCAACCAATCATAACAAGTCGTCCCCCGGCTACAAATGCGCAAGTTGTGCATATCGTAATTTCAAGCCTACCCACACCATCAAGAATTTTTGACCCAAAGTCACCACTGTCCGAAGGTCTGCAAAGCTCACCATGGCCTCCAAGTTACAAACCTGTGTCTCTGCCAAGATTCAATGGCAAATCAGATCCAAGACAGTTTATAATGAGTTTCGAAGCTACAGTAGCCTCCGCGGGAGGCAATGATCATGTAATGGCTAAATCATTTGTGATCGCAGCGGAAGGAGACACACTGGCATGATACTCAATGTTGAAGCCAAGCACGGTATACTCATGGGAGAACCTACGGGACCAGATAATGGCAAACTTTAAAGCTTACACGAGCAAAATCGCTAACATCATCAGATTTTTTCAACAACAAGCACCTCAAGGGCGAACCCCTCAGAGACTACTATCAGAGATTCCTACACCTCCAGGCTAAAGCACCAAACGTCCCTGACGGCGTAGCAATAGAAGCAGCAATCAAAGGACTCCGGATCGACCCATTCGCTAGTCACCTGGCAAGAAAGAAGCCAGCCACAATGGCTCAGTTGCCTGAGGAGTTTGAAAAATACTACAGGTCCGACAATGACCTCCGCAAAAGATTAGAAGAAGCGGACGGTCAAAGTAAACAGCCTTCAAGCAATGGCAACAGAAGAGAAAACAGGAACCACCAAAGACAACAATACCAGAACCAGCAGAAATAAGTTTTCAATTTGCAGGCTAGCCAGCCTCCGAGCGCTAGGGACAGAAGAGAAAATTATGACCAGAGAAATCAAGAAGGTCAAGGTTACATCAAAAGCAACAAGTCCAGAAATTGGAACAAAAACCATAAACTAAGGAAGCCATATTGCCTCTTCCATGGGGAAGACAAAGGGCACATCACATGGGATTGCCCGGAGGCCCAAGAAACACTTGACAGAATGAAAACCAGACAATCACAGCTACAACCCCAGCACCAAGGTAGTAGGGAGGTTAATCGCGCTCATAATTCACAACCCTATCAGCAATACAACCCAAGTCTCCCAGGATACGTTCCAGAGCCATTATCGCAGCACAACTTGGCTCAACAGTACTATCCGGCAGCACTACCAACCTGGAGACCAGTCTATCAGCAAACATCACAGCACCAGAGCTACACCCAGAACAGAGCAGAGAATGGTCTAACTTACAAGACCTCCGCACATAAAGCTCATCGAATCGACACAGATACAGACACCTCCGATGGCACAACAAAGGTAGTATGAAGCATTAACAACACCTCCGCAGCATACTCTAGCCCAACCATCAACCGCGAAGGAAGAGCCTCTGACGAAAAACCAGTTAAATCCGCATTCGGCACTACCAACCATCGACATGATATTACCTATAGCCGAAGGTTCAGCATTAGAATTCAAAACCAAAAAGCAAAAGAAAGACCACCTTCGGTTGGTAAACAACGTGGCAGTCCAGGAAGCTTACAAATCAACAGAATGGTCCAAAATGCCAATTCAATTTATGGAGCAAGACCTCCAAGTTAAAAGCTATCCACACACAGATGCCATGGTCATAAAGGCAAACATAGTAGCCTGAGAAGTAAACAGGATACTAGTCGATTTTGGGAGTTCAGCGGACATCATCTTCGCAAATGTGTTCGACCAAATGAAACTCAGCAGGAGCCAGCTACAACCATCGGACACCCCACTGATTGGATTCGGTGGAAAGAAGATCAATGCCCTAGGCAAGATATCACTACCAATATCATTCAAAGATGGGGACTGTGCCAGGACAGAGTACATCACCTTTGATGTGGTCGACATCTACTACCAGTACAATATGATACTAGGAAGAGGATTCACAAACAAGTTCAATGTGGCAATACACATGGGCTACCTTTGCATGAAGATGCCAGCATTACATGGAATCATCACAGTGCGGGGAAGCCAAAAAGAAGTAAGGAACATAGAGAAAGCAATCTACAAAGCACACAGAAACATCAACACCATAGAAGCGGAGGAGCCTCCGGATATGCCTGCGGGAAAAACCAATATGGCAGACCAAGAGAACACAATAACATTACCATTGGAAGAAGCAGTCTCTAACAGGAAAGTTACCATAGGTGCCAATCTATCGGGGTAGAAAGACAAGACTTTTTAGAGCTACTAGCAAAAAACAAGGACGTGTTTGCATGGTCAGCTTCAGATCTGCAAGGAATCAGTCAGGATGTGATTGAACACACCCTCAACCTCAACCCAAATGTCAGACCCAAGAAGCAAAAACAAAGGAAGATGTCTGATGAACACATAATTCGGCGAAGGCAGAGGTGCAAAGATTATTAGATGCCAAGGTCATCAGAGAAGTCAAATACTCAGATTGGCTAGCAAATGTTGTCTTAGTGCCAAAAAAGAACGGCAAAATGAGAATGTGCATAGACTTCACAGACCTCAATAAGGCCTGCAAAAAAGATCCTTTCCCATTACCTAGGATAAATGCTTCAGTTGACAAGGTAGCAGGATGCAAGCACTTCTCTCTGTTACATTGTTTCTCAGGATACCACTAGATATGGCTAAGAAAGGAAGACGAAGAGAAAACAAGCTTCACAACCCCCTTCGGCACCTACTGTTTTGTTAGAATGCTAGAGGGTCTAAAAAATGCAGGATCGACGTTCTCAATAATGATTCAAACTGTATTGCAAGCTCAACTTCAGTGAAACATTATAGCCTATGTTGATGATTTAGCAGTAGTCAGCAAGCAGACCGAAGATCATTTGGATGACCTCCGGGAAACTTTCGCTAGTCTCAGAGAAGCAGGATTAAAACTGAACCTAGAAAAGTGCATCTTCAGAGTAAGCAGGGGAATGATGCTCGGGTACATTGTTGGTCCAGAAGGGCTAAGAGCAAACCCAGACAAAACAAAAGCAGTATTAACGATGAGAGAACCAGAAAACAAAAAAGAAGTACAGCGACTAATAGGCAGAATAGCAGCGCCCAGCAGATTCATCTCAAAATCAGCAGAACGAAGTCTACCATTCTTCAAAACACTCAAGGCCTCGGACAAATTTGAATGGAGCACAGAGCAGTCGGAGGCATTCAGGCAGCTCAAAAACTACATCATAAAAGACCTCATGGTTATAGCCCCAGACGGGGAGGCAACCTTGCTACTATATGTTGCGGCCTCCGCAGGAGCAATTGGCGCAGTGCTAGTTCAAGAAAAGGAAGTTGACAACAAAAGCGTATAGCACCCAGTGTACTATGTATCAGAAGTGCTGCAAGGAGCAAAACTGAATTATTCGGAGGTCGAAGAAATAGCATATGCAGTATTAACAGCATCAAGGAAGCTCAAATACTATTTTCAAGAGCATGAAATCCTGATGCCAACAGCACAACCGCTAGCCGATATCCTAGGCATCAAGGAAGCATCAGGCAGAATCGGTAAATAGGCAACAAAAATATCCTAGTTTAGCATCAAGTTCATCTCAAGAACAGCAGTCAAGTCGCAAGTGCTAACAGATTTTTTGGCAGAATGGACATCTCCACAACACGCAGAAGACAAAAGCGGAGGCTTCAATATGGACACTGTACACAGATGGCGCGTGGGGCATACAAGGTGCAGGAGCCTCTGCGGTATTAATATCACCATCAGGCATCAAAACAAAACACACAGCAAGACTCTACTTCAAAGCAACCAACAACGTAGCCGAGTACAAAGCAGTGATACTGGGGCTCAGCAAGGCCAAGGCACTTGGTGCCAAATATATCATGGTCAGAACAGATTCGAAGATAGTAACAGGACAAGTCGAGAAAGACTATGTCGCAAGAAACCCAGAATTAGCTGCATACCTAGAAGTAGTCAGGGGACTGGAAAAAAGATTCCAAGGCTTTACCCTAAAGCACATCCCAAGGAGGGACAACTCGGAGGCAGACAAGTTAGCCAAAGTAGCAGCAAATCAAATGGAGGTACCCGAAGCAACCTTCTACCAAGAATTGATACTACCAGCTACCACAAAAACAACAAAGGCATTTGCGGAGGTTCTCCTAGTAAACACGGAGGATTGGAGGAAACCTATAATGGATTATATCAATGGAGTCCATGTAACATCAGATGAATCAGTTGCATCAAGGCTGGCCGTATGGGCAAGGAATTACACGATAATAGACAGAGTTCTGTACAAGAAAGGAATAGTCCAACCGTTGCTCAAGTGCATCACACAATCGAAGGCAGAAACCTCTTACAAGATATCCACTCAGGAACATGTGGATCACACATTGGCCCCAGAGCACTTTCAGCGAAGGCAATCAGGCAAGGGTTCTACTGGCCAACACATATCAAGGACGCATTGCAGCAAAGCATGCTAGAGTTTTGCACCACATCAAGCATCTCCGGGAGCACAAACACAGCTAATACCTCCGGTCTGGCCACTTCAGCGATGGGGGATGGATCTTGTAGGCCCATTACCTCCGGCTCAGTGCAGAAGCAAATATGCAGTGGTAGCAGTAGAATACTTCACAAGATGGATAGAAGCCAAACCGCTCGCGACAATTACCTCTGAAACAGTCAAAAAATTCTTCTGGCAAAACATAATTTGCAGATATGGGGTTCCAAGGACACTCACAGTCGACAACGGGAAGCAATTCGATTCAGACAAATTTAAAGAATTCTGCAACAGCATTGGCACACAAGTAGCCTTCGCTTCAGTATACCACCCAGAGAGTAACGGAGCAGTGGAAAGGTCAAATAGAATCATATTCTCAGCAATCTCTAAAACATTGCTAGATCACAAAAAGGGCAAATGGGTAGAAGAGCTGTCGAAGGTTGTATGGTCTCACAACACAAATGTATCAAGAGCCACCGGGTTCACTCCATTCAAGTTACTGTACGGAGAAGAAGCAATGATGCCAGAGGAGATCAAATACTAGAGCCTCCACACAATAAAACAAAAACTCGTAGAAGATGAAGAATACACCAAGGAGATGACCGAAGCATACAAGCTAGAGGCAATCGACAACATCAAGAAATACCAAGACCAAACCGGAAAATGGAGGGACGAAAAAGTGGTCACTAAGGACATCAAAAACGGCGACTGGGTAATGAGGCAGAGGCCAAATGCTCAAAACGTAGGAAAGCTACAGCAAAAATGGGAAGGACCGTTCATAGCCAAGCAAGCAAGAAGGAGAGGATCATTCTATCTGCAAGATACAGAAGGAAGAACATCAACTCACTCTTGGAACATTGATAGCCTCTAGAAATACTATATATAGAATGTAAGGATTACGCAGAATTATAAGCGGAGGTCCCTAGATTTAAATTCCCGTAATTTACTTTTCCTGCAAAAATGGCTTGCACTCTTTTCCTCACAAAAGGGGCTCCAAATCGAAGGTGAGGTTTTTAATGAGGCAAGACCGTATGTAATTAACCTCTGAATGTATAAAGAGGACCCCAAAAAGCGATACCTAGGACAGTCGAAAGCAGCCAGCACCGTGGCTGCAATATTTGACAATTGTTCATAATGCATAAGGTTACTTCATGCCACCATTAAGAAAAATAAGATGGCACGAAGCAACCTCTGAACCAGCCTCCGCTAAATGCCAAAAGCCCTCAAAAAAGCCCTGTCCTATCAGGCATCGAGGCAGGCAATAGCAACCATGGGTTGCTAAAGAATGAGAAGGCATGAAATAGCCTCTGCAAAATGCCAAAAGCCCTCAAAAAAGCCCTGTCCTATCAGGCATCGAGGTAGGCAATAGCAACCATGGGTTGCTAAAGAATGAGAAGGCATGAAACAGCCTCTACAAAAGACTAAAAGCCCTTGAAAAAGCCCTGTCCTATCAGGCATCGAGGCAGGCAATAGCAACCATGGGTTGCTAAAGAATAAAAAGGCATGAACCAGCCTCCGCTAAATGCCAAAAGACCTCGAAAAAGCCCTGTCTTATCAGGCATCGAGGCAGGCAGTCGCAATGGCAAGTTGCGAAATGAACTGGGGGAAGACCTATAAACCAATTCAGGCACCAGTACTGGAAAAAGAAAGAAACATCACACTAACCAATAGTGACCTCCGAAACAATGTGCTAAAGTAAGCGGAGGTACCATTTATGAACTCACAGGTCATATAACCTCTGCACTACACACCTTCCAAAACGGAGGTAATATAATTGCAAAAAATTAAGGAACAGATAAAATCATTCTAGAGTGGAGGCAAGGCCTAAAGCACAATCATTTATTATTCAACTTTATATTTACAACAGACAAGGCTATTTGCAGCTTGCTTATAACAGGAACAATGTGCAGAGCGCACAAATTTAACTGCTAGACCAAAATGCACAACCTCCGGATCAAAATATCCAGCCACTCCACCCAGCTAACCTGCTACCACAAGACATGGAAGTGGAACGGAGGTTGTCGGCACTTAATCCTCCGGCACTAGCAATGACGGAGGCAAACCCTGAGAAACTACAGAATATCTTCTATCACCTCCCGGCTACATACCACCCTGTGCCTTCGAAAATTAGGCCACTTCAATCAAGTCCAACAGACACTCGGTACGAAGAGAAGGAGGTGAACCTCCAACGCCAGCTTGTACATGGAAAATTCCAAAATCAGCTGTCAGCACATCACTTTGCACCTTTCATTCGCAAGCAACCGCCACATCCAAAATCCTTACATCAGCAATACTAAATAAGAACACAGCCGACCACCATCTCCGAGGTTGCTCCATTACGAGTCCTTACACAGTACCAACACAAAAAAGCTCCTAGTAAGCACCATCAGTATAATGTACACAACAAAGCAGCCCAAATGAGCAAAGGGGAATAGATCCTTTTATAAGGACCTCCAAAGCATCATTAAAACAGCTACATATCGTTAAAGGAAGCACATGTGAAATCAATACCCGCACCAGCATGCTTCAAGAGGCAAAAGTACAAATCAACAAATAACAAAGATACGCAAAGTACACAAGGGGCGCTATAAAACTAGAGCTCAATGTCTGCGCACATAAGCATTAGGAAAAGACCAGCTACAACCAGCTCCACATAGCCAAAACCCGTGTAAGGGAGATGGAGACAGATGTCCTCATATGGACGACCAAAAATAACGAGATACCGCACAAGAATTCATAATGAGGTCGGCAAAACAAATGTTTCAGAGACAATTGTGGTCTCCGGGACAATGCCAAAGAGGGAAGCCAATAGAGCAAGCCAATCAGGGTCATCGTCCGAACGAAGACAAGGGGGATACCGCGTAAGAACTTGTAACGTCCTCCGTCTCCACTGAAATCAACCATAGCTTACCTCCGCAGAATAAGTGTTGGGACGCGCAGAGAAATTGCTGAAGACTGCAAAGTCGAACACGGCAAGACCGACACCAGCACTGGTCAAAGAGAAAGAACGGTTGTGATATCCGCCGTATGCTAGCAATAAAGTTATTAATACACAAATGTGTCTCAAATTGGTTACAACCTCCGGGGAAGAAAACAAAAATCACCTCCAGAAGTAACACTTACAATAGGGCACGAAGGCCTCCGACTAATTAAAGCAGGCCTCTGCAGCACAGCGGAGGTCGAAATAAGCAACCT
The DNA here is from genome assembly GCA_023333625.1 of Bothriochloa decipiens. Lineage (NCBI taxonomy): Eukaryota > Viridiplantae > Streptophyta > Magnoliopsida > Poales > Poaceae > Bothriochloa > Bothriochloa decipiens. The sequence continues at coordinate 52,533,848 of CM041636.1, forward strand.
CACAGTTGACATATCCATCACAACACTCAACCTCTGCACAAACAAAGATAATTACAAAGGCCTAGATAGATCACGCCACGCAAGAGAGCGAATAAAACTAGGGCGTGCGCCATCTAAGTCGCTAAGAACAAAATCAAACATGTCATCCACCGAAAACCTAGGAAACACCGACTTCCAATAAGTCCACAGCTCACCGCTAACATAAACATCATCGCGCATAAAGGTAATAGGCTCGACCTCCTGCACAGGCCCCAAACTGCAGACCTGCGCAGGACAATTTGACCATTAATAATTCAACAAGAGCATCTCAAGTTGTTCTTTACACGTGTGCAACGGCACCAAGTCAGCAAAAGACAAAATTTACAAAAATTAAGATTAATTTCTACACCTTCGATCCGGTCAGGTCCTAAGGCTCCATTTGAGCTCCCGGAGAGGCCACCGCTCGCTCCACCACGGCATCAGTCTCAGCACTCACAGGAGGAACTTGAGTAGCGGAGGCGCCAGCATCAGCAGATCCCTGGGTGCATGCAGATGTGCCGCCAGAAGTCATCGGGCCATGACCGCTGCGCTTGCCATACTTCAGTTGCTGAAAAAGACAGAAAATAAGAGGGGAATCGCCAATGCAGCTCTCGCAAGCAAAAATAAAGCACCAAAAGCCAACCATACATACCATTTCATGGGTAACATAGGCCATGGCAACGGTCTCTGACCGACCGAACTTGGACCAGAACCTCTCCATAAAGCTGTGCACGGTGGTCTTAACAAAACGATCCGTTCTACCAAGTTCAGCGGGATCTCCTAGCTCAGGGCAATCAAAATTTCCAATTTGGGCAATGTCCTTGGACACAAAGAGCTTGCACAGATAGGTGACGGAGGTCTTTGCACTGAAATCAGAAACTCTGGTCATAAACTCAATAAGATTGGCGAGGTTTCCCTTGATCCAGGAAAAGACACCGGAGGTAGAAGCCTCATGATCGACCGGAGTCACTGCACCACCAAATGCCCGGACAGCGGAGACATAAGATTCAGCCACTTCTAGCCCAATCAACCTAGTGGCAGTCAGCTCCTTCTCAAGCTCTTCGACCTTATACTTAAGAGCCACCGCCAATCGCCGTTCAGCATCCACTTCTTGCCGTAGGAGATTGGAAATCTCAGCAGCTTTGTCCGCCCGCTGGATGGCGGTGGCCTCTGCTTCTTTGGCAGCAACCTCCGCTTCTCTAGCAACAGCAAGAGACCTCATTAGCTCATCAGATTCAGCCCCAAAAGTTGATAGCTATTTCTCCAGAGCGGAGGCCTTCTGAGCCATTCGTCCCTTCTCTTGGGTCTGAGAATCGACCTTCGCCTTCAAGACCTTGATAGCCTCATCCTTCTTGACCAGTTCAGCACAGCTACTGATCTCAATGGCCATGGATAAGGTGGCGCTCTGGAGATAGCAACGCCCAAATCAGATACTTGACAAAGGGTATATAAAACCGAAAAGAACGAAACCAAACTTACAATAATATGATGATTAATATTGGCGTCCATCAAAGTCTAAAACGGCAGCCCAGCCAGACGCCGGTACAAGTCTCTGCCCATTGAATTAGTCAGCTGGCCGATACCTTGAGCCCAGCCAAGGAGAGCACTTATGCCCTCATCGGGACAACCGCCGGACGGGAGAGACCCAACGCCAACCATACCCATCGGAGGTCACGAAGCTGTAGGCATTGCCTCAGCAACGGCTCCTCCGGGAAAAGGGACACCTGACGCCAGAGGCGGCGGAGGAGGAGGGGCAGGCTGAGCGGCCTCAGCAGTAAGCATATCTGAAAGCAGACACAAGTCAAGCAACGAAACAAAAGAACAACTAATCTCAGGGAAAAATATATATCATACACATGCTCACCGAGCAAGGAAACTTCCCCGTTAGAGGCATAACCACAAGAAACCTTCAAAATCAGGAAATCCATATAGGTCATGCTCCGAATAAGAATGTTACCTTGACTCAAATTGTACGTATCCTCGGGGACCTCAATATCCTCCACTTCGAGTGGGGCAGTCTCCGCAGGCCTCTCAGCAAGATGAGCCGCAACACCGATCACCTCCAACTCATCTTCATCGGAGCTGGCGTCCAGATATGCACTGGCAAAAGGCTTTACAGAAAGCTCAGCGGACGCCATTTTGGCATGCCCTGACACAGCTTCGGCAGGCGACAAAACAGGCCTAACCGATGGTGAACCGGAGGTCTCAGCTGCTAAGGCATGAGACGCCTTCGGAGAAGCAACAGGCGACAGGGAACGCCGAGACGGACCTTTGGAATCAAGCAGCGCCAAAACGTCAACCTCCGGCAGAGTCTCAGTTACCACCTCCGGGTTATCAGTGATCCCTTCATCGTGAAGATCCTCAAAGACATCTTCCATCTCCGTAGGTTCAGCGGAGGCATCTTTCTGCCTTTTCGAACCCCCACGCGTTAAAGTGCCTGCCTTCCTTTTCTTTCCCTCGGCGGCTTTTGTAGTAGCATCGGTAGCTGCAAATTCCTTTTTCTCGCTCTTTTTCTTCAGCTTCTCAGGAAGCTCACGCTCAGTATAATGAATGCCAAGCTCCTCAAAAACCCTATTGAAGCGAGGCATAGTACCAGCTTCAGACCTCCGGGCGAGATATTCTTTCTCAGAAACTTCACCAAGTATTTCAATGGCCTTCTGTTCTGTACCACGAACAAAGTCTTCGCTGCTCTGACCCTCAGGAAGCTGCAGCCCGAAATGCGGACACGGGATCCTGCCAGCCACACCAAAAATAGGAAGATCTAGTTTCTGCAGGGCGAATTTCTTCCTGTCTTTGCCACCAAGGAGTCGGAGGCAATCATCTCCTCCACAAGGTCCCTACCACCTGAGTAGCGACAAGCTGCTCTGAAGGCCTCCGTGCATGACTTCTGTTTGTCGGATTCGACAAAATCAGGCTTGACACTGGTTAATGGATTCATTCGTGTCATCATGGAGGCATAAGGAAAGCAGGTGACCTACCTCCCATCATCTTCAGGCCGAGTAACGTTGCCAGTCTTTACATAAAAACCAAAAATCCAGCCAGTCAGCGGGCTCATACTCCCCCCTCTGACACCAAGAAATTGCAACCTTCTCCTTACCCTTACCCAAGTTTCTCTTGGCCATAAAACTGCAAGAAGCAAACTAAGCCAGCTTACCACCAACATATCGTGGTTGCTTCTGTAGCTCATAGTACTCAGTGAAGTGTTCACACTAAGTTCTCCACCGTAACACTCAACAGCCCACAAGAACTTGCTCAGGTTCAGGAAAGCATGGGGGGTCATGTGATGGAGTTTCACATCAAACCATTCAAGAACATTCCGGAGGAAGTTGCAGCTCAGGATGCAGAGGCCGCAGGTGAAGAAATCATGAAAAACAACAGCCTCATCCTTCTCGGGTTTCGGAGCAGTCTCCCCACGAGGAGAACGTCCGCGACCAGCAGGAATAAATCCCTTGACCTCGAGCTCGACAATCATATCCTGGGTCATTCGGCTCCGGCCAAAAGAATAGGTGACCTCCGTATCACTCACATCAACCTTAGGAGCCATCAGCTCACTCGAAGAGGCCTCAACGTCTGACAAGGACTCTTCGAGATCCTTAGTCTCCACGACAGCCAGCATGCACCGCTCAAAGAGTTCAAGGAAGCCTCCGACTCCGATGCCCTGGAACCAAGAATAAGGGCCGAAGAACGGATGACGACGGGCACAGTAGGGGCGTTTAGGTGCCACGGCGACAGGATGCCGGGGCAAAGCCAAATGCGGAGGCAGCAGGCAAGGAAGGAAACCTACGTGACGGAAGCGGAGGCAACAAGCAACAAGGGCAAGCCACGCAGAGGCGAGTGAAGAGGAGTACGGGTCATTTTCACCGCTAACCCTCTTTATATAGGCAGTGATGCGGCGCCTCGACTTCTCAGCCCAATGGTCAAGACGATTCACAAATCAAACGGTAGCAGTTGAACAGACTCCAATCAACGCACAAGATTAAAAACCGGACAACTATAAAAAGAGAAGCCTCTGGTCCAACATTCAATGGGCCAGGGGGGAGTCAAAGGTAATCACAGCCTCTGCGGACAGGGGCATGTTGATGGCTAGACCCGCCTCCGCTGGACCTAACCCTCAAGAGGGAAATATTGGGGATGCACCCCAGGACCGGAGGAGCTTGTTACCTCTGATTCCTGTCTGGCTAACAGTTCCGACCGTGTTCAACCTGGCCCATGTTTGCAGGTTTTGAAGTCGCCGTCAGAGGCCAGATCTCCGGTGGGAGGTCTCCGGGAAAAGCGTGGAACCGGTCGACGGCGGAGGTCGGGCGGAGGCTACCGTCACTCAGGCGGAGGTTAGATCTCCATCGGGAAGCCTCCGCCGAAGGCTTCGGACCGGTCAGCGGAGGAGGCTCGGCGATGGTCATCGCCGCCGTGCAGAGGCTAGTCGACACAGCCTCATCAGGTCCGGAGGCTCTGCGTGGAAGAGGCGATAACCTGAGGCTGCTTCTACCCGGGCAGTGTGCCTAAGCCTGCTGGGAAGCATGAGGACAGTTGGTGGGCTTGGCGGGCCTCTTACGAGTGGTGATAGGCTACGGCCGGCAGCCGTGGCCAGGAAATGATGGCCTAGCCTGCCCCAAAGGGACCAACGTGTAATAGCGTTAGTGTCTAGGGTTTGGAAACTCCCTTTGGGGGTACGCTTGTACTTTCAGCTTGAGCTGGGGAGCCACTATTTAAGGCCACACCCCCTGTGTAATAAGGGGAGGCTGATTAAGAGTTACATGATCCCCTACTGTCGGACCCATGCTGTAATTAGCTTATTTAATATAGAGAGAGAAGGACTATCTAGACCACCTGCTCTACCCTCACTCTAAACCTGCTGGGATTTGGTCCCAACACGCGTTCTCCCGCGCTGCCCGCCGAGCCCAACGGACGCCGTCGCCGCCGGAGACGGGGGAGCAAAGATGTCCGCAGCATTTATTCCTCTGCGGTCTGTACTGTACTGTTCCCAGTAAGGCGAGTGGCGGCTGCGAATTGCGTACGAGGACGGCGACGGAGAAGAGCGTGGGCTCGTGGCGTGGCTCCCCGGCCGCCCGACGGGCAGGCGGGCGTGGGGCGCTCGGGGACGGAGGGAGATGTCCACAGCTGACGCGTGGGGTCCGCACTGGTTACTGACGTTGACTTACTCGTTGACCGGTTACGATTGGGCCGCCTCGTCAGCGGGCGGCCGCGCCGGCGGGCCTCGCCGGCTCGCCGCATGGCGCGGCGCGTGGGCTGGACCGTTTGGAGGGTGATGGCCACAGCGGCCCATTTACGGCCTGCTTCCTCAACGGGGGTTAGTGATGATGATCATCTCATCATGTGCCGTAACAGTAAGCAAACCATCAATGACATATTCGACGGAGGTACCTGCACTGCACCGACACACTAGCTGTAACGCTGCTACTGTACTGCTTAATTATAATAAATAAAATTATAATTAATTCCGTGATGATCATGTATAGTTTAATTAAGGAACAAGGGGAGAGCGAGAACGTGCACGTATGCATAATAAGTTGTGCTGCAAACTCAGAAGCAACGTTGTTAGAAGGCCACAAGCCAAAAAATGCGAATGATTATTGCTGTACCTCGAGAGTATCTTGGGACGGAAAGCGAGAATGATATTACAGAGGGCGTTTGTGTTTGCAGTTGCAGCACTACGTAGGACCATGTGTCTATAGCCTATAGGCTGGCATCGACTTACCCTGCATTCTAATTCGTGATACATACATATGTCCAAACTACATGTCCTCATTGTTAGGCAAAAGCCATATATATTGTTCTTTTTTTTTGGCGAAGTCTGTCTGTTTATTGACGACGTTCCTTGGCAAACTCATCACTGGCCTTCTCACGTATAGTTTTCAGATTGTTTGTTTGTTCGTTCGTTTTTCCTGGCAAAATTGCAGTTTCTTGTTTATTGACGACGACGGTCCTTGCTTTCCACCTACAGTTTCCAGATTGTTTGTTTGTTTGTTCGTTTTCCCTGGCAAAAGTCCAGTATTTTTTTTTGTTTATTGGCGATCGACGTTCCTTGCTTTGCTTGCTTGGGAATCGTCGTCATTTTCGTCCTATGTACATTCTCAACACACTGCAGCTGATTTATTTTCGATGCAGTACTGTACAATGTTATATATTCCAATGCAATTAATTAGTTTGTGTATACTCATCAAATAATAGGACACAAGAATGCTGGTATTGTTGTTTTCTCAAACTTCCAAAAAAGTCTGATCTGATTCAAATTTAAGAGCAGCATTGCACTCATTTTTTATGGACAGAGGGGGGAGCATTGTACTACATGTGATGGGCACTTCCGTTTGTGTCACGCGCTTTTACTACCTGATGATGAGGGCGAAATGCCGAAACCATGGTGAATCGATCTCAATCAGCCGAGAAGTCGGTCAGTTTCAGTTTGTTTGAAATGAATGAACTGAATTGCAGGAGAAGAATATGAACACCAACAGAATCTCTTGAGGTTGCTCTTATATAGGTTGGAAAGCTATTAGGAAGATCGTAGCCATGATAATGTCAATTAATTGACCAATTCATGAGTTAATGGCTTCATACTAGCTTCCACTTCATTATCGTAGCCAATTAGTTCCGGCATCCTAAATTACAAGTCGTTTAGCTTTTTTGACATCAAGTGTGACCACTCGTCTTATTCAAAATATTTGCACATCGGACAAACAAACGACCATGCGTCCTTTCATATCATCATTACCTACTACATCGGACAAGTATTTGTACTAGACAATAGCGAGATAACAAGAACGCAAAAAAGAATGTTATCACTAATTTCCGCTCCGTAGAGAAGAAACTATATCCAGTAGGCATAAAGATGTCCGTAGCATTCATTCGTGTCATCCTCTGCAGTCTGTACCAAACTACATGTCCAAATTAACGGGCAACGTTATATTGTGTTTTTTTGGGCAAAGTCTGTTTGTTTGTTTTTAGTGACGACGTTGTTCCTCGGCAAAGTCACAATCCTTTCCAGTTTCCACCTACAGTTTTCCAGATTGTTTTGTTCGTTTTTCCTCTCAAAAGTCCAGTAGTTTTTGGTTTACCGGCGGCCGATGTACCTTGCTTGCATGGGAATCGTCGTCATTTTCGTCCTATATATACATTCTCAACACACTATAACTGATTTATTTTTGATGCAGCAGAGTATTGTGTACATTGTTACATTCCAATACAATTAACTAGTTTGTGTATACTCAAATAGAGGAGTTGGTGTATACTCAAATAGAGTAGCACTGCACTCATTTCCTTTTTTTTTTTTTGGTAGAGAGGGAGCGTGATGGTACATGTGATTACTACCTGAGGGCGAAATGCCGAAATCATGCATGGCGAATCGATCTCTATCAGCCGAGAAGTCTGTCAGTTTCGCAGTTTGAATGAATGAACTGAATTGCAGGAGAAGAATATGAACCCAAACAGAACCAGGGTGGGTCCCACCTCAGAGATCTGGGAGCTGTGTGTGGGGCCGTTGCAACTTGTTTTGCTGCAAAAATAAATAAATAAATACCCGCAAAAGACCCAAACGAAAACGAGCCAGCGGAGCAAACAACACACTTCTTCCCTCACATCTCACACCACACTGCGCTCCTCCCCTCCGACACGGGACGGGACCGGGACGGCAGGCACCACCACCGCACCGCACCGCACCGCACCCGCCTTCTCGGAGCGGGGGCCAGCAGCAGCCCACCCGAATCGCTCAGATCGGGACGCCGGAGGAGGAGGAGCAGCGCCGTTCCGCATCGGCATCGCCGGAGCAGCAACCGCAGCGGAGACCCGCCCCCGCCCGCCAGCCAGCGCAGGCGCAGGTAACCGCAACCCCTCCCCTCCTCTCCCCTTGGCGGCGAGGTCGTGCGACACGCAGAGCTGTGCCTGGGTCGCCTTATGACCGCGTCAGCATGGCGCCGGCGGCTGCCTGCTCGCCTCGCCGCCCAGATGCGTGTGTGGTGGTGGCGAGTCGTTTCCTTCCGGGGTCTCAAATCCCGTGCTTCTGTACTCGGGCCGTGACGGCGTGCGGCTCCGTGTGCCTGCTAGTGCTAGTGCCTACCCCGCCTGGTCGTAGTTGTTCGACACGATGCCCCAGTAGGCAGGCGGTAAGTGCTCGTCTCGATTGGAGACGAGGTGCGGTCGAGATTGGTCCGTTCACTCCGCGTGTCCTAGATTTTTTGGTCCTGGTCCTGGATCCTCCACTTGATGTGGGGGCGTGGGAAATCCACCCTTGCGTACTACTTGCGCTTGACCTTTGCTGCAAATCTAAGACTCAGGCGTAACATAACTTGTGATGACGTGTTGCTCCACACACTGGTTTTTATGCTTGCTGGGTTCATGGTTGCATCTCACTTCACTTCACTTCACTTCGCTCTCTGGATGCAGTTCAAGCTTTGGATTCCTGGATCCCATACCATCGGTCTCTTGGGGACTTAAAATCCAGCGATTGTTGAGTTGAAGCCGTGCAAGTGGAGATGAGTACTCTCAAGAAATCCGACAAGAAAGCCGCCCTCGACTTCGCGGCATGGAGTTTCAATGTCACCACATCGGTTGGGATCATCATGGTCAACAAGGCGCTGATGGCTACGTATGGGTTCAGCTTTGGTATGCCGGCGCTCTGCTCACCTGGGGATTTGTTTGTTATTTATCATGCATCTGAGTCAACTTTGGTCTCTAGTTCTTGTGTTTCTGGCTGCTTAGTGCTGTTATGTTATGTCAGTGCTGTATTTTGTTATGCGATTGCTAGATTCTGGAATGAATGTTGTAGGCATATTTGCATCACACAGTATTAACCTGGTGGATTCTTGCTGAGGGTAGCATAGTGATGGTTGATATTGCATTTTGGAATCCACATGCATTTTTCTTGTGCAGTGTACATTTGGAGAATTGTAGACATCTTATTGGTTTCAAGTCGATTTAATGGTGCTCTAATGCAAATTTCATACCAAAATTTATCTACATCTGACAGGGGTTCCTACCTCAATTTGAAATGATGTATGGTTTTCTGTCAACAATGTTTCTATTGCAAAATACCAAAATAATAACCAGATTTACTTTGTTAATGCTGAAGAATAATTGCGAAGTTATAAAGTGCTCCAGATATTTGAGGTTTCTGCAGAACTTGAACTTAAAACCTACCTGGACCCTCTTATAGACTTCCTTGGCAAAATTGGTATTGTCTATGCTAATTGAACCTTCATGGCGGTAATGGATGCAATTGAAATATGCTAGCATATGGAATTCTTACTGTGTATGTTAGGTGGTTCCAAAATCTATCATATTTCTGCACATTCTCAACAAACTTTGAATGGGTTGGGACTTGGGTATATCTCCTGTCTTGTCATTAATCACCTTTTCTTTTTGTTTTCAGCCACGACATTAACTGGGCTTCATTTTGTGACTACTACCTTGATGACTATCGTATTTCGATGGTTAGGCCTGAGCCAGCCGTCTCACTTACCCCTAGCAGATCTAGTTAAATTTGTGATATTTTCGAACTTGTCAATTGTTGGGATGAATGTGAGCTTGATGTGGAACTCTGTGGGCTTTTATCAGGTTGGTGAAGTTTTTAGTACCCGCTATACTATGCAAGTATGCAACCTTAAATTGTCAACAACTAAATTCATTCTATTCCCTTGCTCAGATAGCAAAGCTGTGCATGATACCTGCATCATGTCTTCTGGAGGTTGTCTTTGATCATGTACATTATTCCCGGGACACAAAGCTGAGCATAATGGTTGTGCTTATAGGAGTTGCAGTCTGCACTGTTACTGATGTCAGTGTGAATGCAAGAGGTCTAATCGCTGCTGTTATAGCTGTTTGGAGCACAGCTTTGCAACAATACGTAAGTTTTAGCACCTTTGTATGCAGATTTCATATGCATCACCCAACCACTAAGATTGCTTGCTACCCCCTTCTGTTTGCATTTAGCTGCAGTTTGTTGCTGCACACTTTGAACCTTTTCAAAGGATAATATGGCACTGTAGTGACTATGATACCTGTTTATTCTGCAAAGTTATCAATATGTGAAATTATTCATGGGTTTTGCCGCTGCTTTAGAATATAGCTCCTTTTTTCTAGAAATTATGAATCGCGACTCACCATGGCCATACTTGGTATTTTCCATATTTGAACTGTCAGACCTGATAAATGTGCTCATGAATCATGATGCCACTGATATAGCGTTCTTTGCACAATTTATAACTCCATTTCCTAAATGTTGAACATGTGATATCTTTTGATTCCACAACTTTGCCTTTTTCTGCTATTCAAGTGCTCTTGCTACCCCACATTTTCAGAAATCATTCTATTTGGACTTTGGCCTGTCATGTATCCAATAAAAAGGGCACAGTTTAGACTCATTCTTATCTCTGTTCCTTCTGCAGTATGTCCATTTTCTCCAGCGCAAGTACTCTCTGAACTCATTCAACCTCCTGGGCCACACTGCTCCAGCCCAAGCTGGGTCGCTCCTGCTAGTGGGACCATTTGTAGATTACTTGCTGACAGGAAAAAGGGTGGATCACTTCAGTTTCTCATCGCTTGCTCTGGTAAGGACAGTCTATAACGATGTTTCATCTCTGTGATCATGACACTTTATGCTTCTGGTTCTGTATATAATTTGTCTATCTGTTTGCTTATTAGAGATAAAATGGTGATTAGCTGGCATTTTATCTGCTCGAGAATTCGCAGTACTGTGATGATTTATAAGACCACCAGTCTCGTGAATCTTACACAAGGCTTCCTTAATTTTTCAATGATCTTGTTTGTTCTTGTTGCTGAAATTCCTCCATTTTACTTATTGACCTGTTAGCAACTCATAGTGTCCTTACTCATTACTTATCATATAATGCCCCTGATTCTGCAGTTTTTCCTGGCACTCTCATGCTTCATCGCCATTGGTGTTAATCTGAGCCAATTCATCTGCATTGGGCGGTTCTCTGCTGTATCCTTCCAAGTCCTAGGCCATATGAAGACCGTACTGGTTCTGTCCCTTGGGTTTCTTTTCTTTGGCAAGGAGGGCCTAAATCTTCAGGTAGTCCTAGGGATGGTTCTGGCAGTTCTTGGAATGATATGGTACGGAAACGCATCTGCTAAGCCAGGCGGCAAAGAGCGGCGCAGCATCCTACCGGTGAGGTCTGCAAGTCTCAAGGGAAGTTCAGAAGAAAAGGCCGGTGCTGAGAAATAGTCTTGCTATATCTGACTGCAACTTAGATGGGGAATTTTTCGTTCCGAGGTTAAATTTCTGGTGAGGGGACGCAAGTACCACAGATTGGGAACTCTGCCCTGTGTTTGACGCAGGAGACAAACTCAGGATTGTTATAGTTACAGGTATACTGTAAAGCTTCATTTTTTTGGCGCTCAGAATCATTTGCGGTGAGGAGAAAAACAACATGATTTACTAGGCTTTAAGACAGCTTTTATCGAATATATATAGTGCATTTGTTTGAGGAACATATTCTTCTGTATTTCGTGGGGAACTGGGGATGTACCGTGGGAAGTTTTCAATTGCAGTAATAGATCAATCAAAATGTATCGAGTAGATTCACTGAAATCTTACTATTACTAATTGAAGGCCCCAATAAATGCTTTACGATTTTCACCGGATGTGATAAGAGATAAATACTACTTGTCTGTTTTAAATGGCAACGTATGCTATGAAAACCAGCCTTCTGTGCACAAATCTAATCTGATTGCTAGAGGTGGAGGGTTTCTATGCACAAATCTAATCTGATTGCTAGAGGTGGAGGGGTTTAGGTGCTAAAATAACCCACCTTTAGAAGAGGGTGGTTTAGGTGGAGGGGTTTAGGTGCTAAAATAACCCACCTTTAGAAGGGGGTGGTTTAAGTGCTAAAATAATCCGTCCTACCTCTAGCCATCGAATTAGATTTGTGTGGTCTTGATTAGAGTTTTTATAGTTTATACAGGAGGCTGATTTTCATAGCATATGTTACCGTTTTAAATTATAGTTCGTTTGACTTTTTTTATCCTAAGTTTGAAGACTTTTTAATCAAAAATTTATTCAAATGTTATTTCTTTTATTGTGGCTTGCTTTATTAACAAAAGATCTTTGAGAATAATCTAAATTTGACTATATTTACTTAAATTTTTTGAATAAAATGACTGGTTAAATTTGAGGTAAAAAAGTCAAACGAACTTTAATTTAAAATTGATAGAGTAAAAAATATTATATTAATTAAAAACATCTGACCATCTAATTGAAAGACTAGCCAGTAACTGTCAGAAGGGTCTTAATAATTTTAAAAATAAATCAGAGTTCTAAATGCAAAATTAGGTCCTCTTGGTGGGCCTCTTTTGCAACTAGGTTGAATCTTGGGCTGAGGTCATTGTGGGATGCACCAGCAATGCCAGCTTTTTCTTTTCTTTCATTTTTGGACTTGCAAAATTCGCTACAAAACATAAAAAACATAAGAATATCAAATCAGTTTTGTTAGCTTCATAAAAATATGATATATTCATAGATGTTATGAATTTCGTTAAGTTACGTGGCGCACAAGCGAGAGGCTCCCACCACTGTAGCTCCCTGCTCCGCGAGCACTCACACCGTCACCTGCTGGCACTCGTGCATGTAACACACAATGCTTGCTCTCGAGCGAGTGGGCCGTGCATGGATGGAGCATGGGCACTGAAAGCAGCGAGCGAGACTGCCGAGTGCTGATTGCGACAGTATGAGCGTGGGACTCGGTGGTGGCGGTAGGAGTAAGGGATTGATGACGGGGTCATAGAGAGATGGCGTTAAGGTTCGATGATTTTGTATGTCCGATCGTGGGATGGTGGCATGATAGGCCGTGGCCCGTGGATGATGCCGCGATGTGGGCCGTTTTTGGTGGCTATTGGACTTGTGTGGGGATTTTTTTTACCTCCGTTCCTTGTCCGTGACTTATTTTTTTCAGGATGATTGTTTCCAATTATTTCTTCCCATTTTCCTCAATTTTTTTTATTTCTTCCCATAAATAAAACTTAATAAATTTTGAATACAAAATATCATGGATTTTGAAACTTTGATCTTGCCCTATAATATACAAATATTTCTACCACAAAATTGTTAAGCAATTTTAAATAAAAATTGAACTTATTATTTTTATTATTAGAACCTAGAGCTGCTAATAACTAATTAAACCATAAACTGAAATATTGATTAGTTTGTTATTCCATCTAATTAAAATTTAAGTAAAGCCATGGCCTGATAAAAGAAGAAACCACAAAAAAAGATTTATAGATAGTTTATCATTTTATATATATGGATGTTTAGTGTATTTTTCCTACCGTTGCAACACACGGACGGGCATAGTTGCTAGTTTTCCTTGAAACAAAAAAAAAAGGCTTCAGCCGTATGGATAAAAAGGCGACCTCCCATGCCGCCGTTCAGTTGGTTATAAAAAAAATATGAGATGGCCTACCGATCACGTTCAATGCCATTGTAGAATAAAAAAGGTGGCTAAAACCCTTTTTTTTCTAAGTATATAAACTTATGTCTTCTAAAGAAAAATATCAATATAAAGGACCATATATAATCTTTTATATACCCTTAATAATCTTTATCTTTACCTTAATAATAATTTGGTGATATTTCCCGTCCTCTTTTTGTCCGCCAACATATTCTGTCCGCCATCCTCTCCCGTTGGTATCCTGGTTTTCTAGGTATAATGCAAGGAGACGAGGTGCATGGAAGATAATTGAAATAAATAATGTATAAATATATTAGAGATAAAGAAAAGGTAGAAAGCCTGTAATATTTTTTTGAATAGATTGGGGTTCCTGATGTAAACTATCTAAAGCCACCTTGCAAAATTCACTAAAAATCGTAAAAAATAAAAAAAGTCAACCCAGTCACGTTAGTTTTATAAAGATATGTGATCTGTTCATAGATGCTATGAATTTTGTTATGCTATTTTTCTATAGGTGTCTTGCATATTTGCATGCATATAGGTTCGGCGATGATCGAAATGTAATAGAGGCAGACCCAGAATTCGCGAAGGTGGTCGAGGAGTTTGAAAAACCTAAGTTATGGTACCATACTTCCTCTGTCGGCATACAGTGGCATTTGCGCTTCTCTAGCTAGCAACAATATATAATTGTAATTAATTATAAAATGCATTATTGTTGGCATCGGTATAGGTCGACTTTACCAAACATCACGTTACTGACCTCAGAAAATGACTAATAATAGATTATAGAGTTGTTCGAATTACACTTCTACACCAATTACTAAGTTCGTATAGGACTATAGTCGTTGTCTAAATATAAATACATACAATAATTGTGCTACCATATAATGAAAATAAATAATACCGTATAGAGCATAAAACGTCATAACCCCAAAAAATAAGCATTTACACGGTAAGAAAAACACTCCTTCAATTTTCATGGTAATTGTAATACACAAAAAGAAATCAACATTATAGATATCAACATTGATAAAGCCGATATCCTACTATAGGAAGATGCAAGGATTGATTTCCGTCAATACATACATATAGGAGGTGCATATATGCACTTGAAAACCATATTGGACTAACAATCCACTAAGGTCAAAATATCTGATCATAGATGCCAAAGAAAAAAATAAAAAGTGAGAGTATGCACAAATGGCATCAAATCAACATTATTGTGTCTATAGATACTATTTTTTCTCCCGTTGAAACGCATAGACAATTTTACTAGTAATAATAATCTATACCCTAATTATAAAACACCAAAATTTCAGTGCGCCAAATCTGTCCGCCCCTTTTCTGTCCACCAGGATTATTTCTCCAATCTTCAAACCGACTCAAATCCAAATCGGATACAGTTAGACAACTTTTCTTTAGATTTTTTTTCTCCAAACTGCCTCCAATCCAAATCAGACACAATTATAATCAAAATCAAATACAAATTGAGTTAAATCAGTCTAAATCAGGTGCAACACGAGTAAAATTGGCAATTTTTCTCCTCTCGCGAAATATGAAGGAAAGAAAAAGAAACAAAGAACACAAACTATGAATCCAGAATCTACATGGGAAATCAAGAAAAAAATGACTCAGGATCTTTCAAACTTTGGGAGAGACATCATGCAAGGCCCCAAAACTGACTAGCCTGACCATCGCTAAATCAAGATTTCCTCATGTCCCGAATCAATTTCCAAGCGCAAAAATGGCAAGCCGAGGTGCCAGAGGGACCGAGATTGGATCAAAATCCCCATCGTAATCCAAATCAGAATTCTAGGAAGAGAACAAATTATAAAATCAAAACAAAAAGCATTGACGACCTTGGCGATGCGGTCGTTCATGAGGCGCGCATCGGGTCATGTCCGGGTCGAGCACGTTGGGCACACGATGACTGTGGAGGTCTCTCATGCATTCCCAGCTGCCAACACAGAGAGGACCGAGCTGCCCGCGCCTGAAAGCTCCTTGGTGGTTTTGGTTAATTGATGACACCTATTTGCTAATAAGTTTTGCTAAGTGAATGTAAACAAAGATTAGCAACACATGTGATGATGGAGCTAGGTGGCAAGGAGGTGACCACGTGATCGTCGTGATGGACTTGTTGCACATGAAATGATGATCAAGCTCCGAAGAAATCGTGAAGAGCCCATGGAGATCAAGACAAAGGTTTGTTTAGGGCTTTTTGGTTTGGAGATCGAGATGCTTAGCGAGCATGATCTCTTTTAGGATAAGTGCCGTACTATCAAGAGGGCAAGTCACGGTTTTTGCGTCGAGCAAGTGCCTTCTAGGTCCATTCATTGAGCATGCATTTAGGATCCAGAGGACTAACCTAATTACCGAGTATAACGTTTTGAAAATGCTAACTCTTGAGCTCATGACACTACCGGAGTCACCTTCTTTGCCGACGGCCATACGCCGTCGGAAAAGCTCCTTTTACCGTTGACAAAGCCTTTGCCAACGGGCTGCCACGTCGGCCGTCGGCGAAGAGCCGTCGGCAAAGAAAGGGTTGGCAAAGGTCCCTTTGCCGACGGCCCAGTGCCAGGCCGTCAGCAAACCTTTGCCGACGGCCGTGACAGCCGTCGGCAAAGGAGCCACGTCAGCCGTTGCGGCGACACGATGAAGACGGCCTCTGCCGACGGCTGACGTGTCCGACCGTCGGCAAAGTAGGTGACATGGCGTATTTTTATTTTTTATAAAAAAATGTTTAAAAAAGTCTTTGCCGACGGCCGACCGTCGGCAAATGTTTGGTCACTTTGCCAACGGCCGACCGTCGGCAAATTTATGGTCCTTTTGTCGACGGCGAGGCCCAGCCGTCGGCAAAGTTGGGAAATTTTTACCTCATTTCATCACATATATATCATATAACCCACATTTCATCACATATAATGAAGGTCCTCAAATCCATCGATACAACTCCACAATACACATAACATGGCCATAAGAATTCATACAAGTCCAACATACGCTAAACATGTCCAACATGCAACAATCTCATCGATTAAGGTCCAAAAGCGAGAAGTAAAGGCATCTAGCTCTGTGCATCGTCCCCAGGGGTCCCAGAGCCCCCAACTTGCTCGTACGGAGGCCAACCCGACTGCGGGGACATACCGTAGTGCCACTGCTGCTGCGTAGGTCTGAAAACGCTTACCTGCCCAGAGTGCCCCTGCTGCGTCGGCGCCTGCGGCCATGAGGAGTACCCCTGCCCTGACGTTGGAGGAGGCCACAGGTACTGCTGCGTGGGGTAGTAGGTCGGGTAGCCCTGCGGTGGAGAAGGACCCAGTGGAGGGCTGCCACCTGGAGTCGGGTTCAAACCCGCCGACGGTGCCTGCACAAAGGCCAAGTGATGTAATTAGTACCTACAGGATGCCTGCACAGGCTAAAGCAACAGGCAATATACTCACCGGAACATGTACAGGACCAGGCACTAGAACTGGAACTGGAAGTGGTGGTGGAGCGAAGATCGAGGGAGGAGGCTCCTACGTTCCCGGGATCTGGGACCAAAAGTAGCAGGTCAGGTCCAATAGAGCACGCTGGTAGTGCTGCGAAAGTGCCGCCAACTGCTGCTGATGGGCCTCCTCCTGCTGCTGACGCAACATCTCCTAGGTGACCTGGTTGGCCTGCAGCCTTTCGACCGTGGCCTGCAATATTACACCCGCAAGGTTGATGGTATGTGAAGGCAAGGTACATCATGTGTGAAACGAGTGAACGACGAATGAAACTACACTTAACTGAAGTGCCGTCATCATCTGCGCATTGCTCGGCTGCCGAGGCGCTATGGGGATTTGCGATCCACCCCTTTTCGCGTCGCCTCTTCGGATCTGGCTCAGTGTCTGAATAGAGGACGGGTCGATGGCGCTGTCGGCAATAGCGTACCGGCCGTGCTGCTTCCCTCCTCCCGTCCTCATCACGAGGTCAGTATCCAGGTCGGCTCTGGTGGGGTCGAACGTCGGCCCATGGCGCTCAAGACCTGCGGCGGTGTACTTGGCGAGCTTGTTGTAGACGTTCGGGTTGGTGTAGGCCTCGGGCCCGTCCTTCGAGCTGTAGATGGTGGACGCTGCTGACGCTTTGCCCTTGTGAGCAAGGGCGTACCCCATGAACTCGTTGATTTCCTACCCATCATGCGTCTCCCTCTGCGAGGAAAACACAAACATGGTTACAAGTAGTGACAATTTAGAGCTATAATAAATGGATCAACAGAAGCATACCCATGTGTCCATGTACCCGTGAAGGCACTGGTTTCCTTGGTGGTGTGATACCAGAGGATTTTGCAAGCGAAGTTGCCGACGCTCTTTGTGCTTCTCGTACGCCGTGTCCGTACGCCACCCACGCACAATTTGGCGCCAGCAGTCCTCGTACTTATCGCACCAGCTTGGACATCACTGCATGACATTCAAGTATTTGATATTCCATAAGATGAATTGAATGTGTCACGTAAGGAATTATAACAGATGTTTCCTACTTAATTACCTGCATGTACTGCTCCTCGGTGAGGTCGGTCTCCTTGTCCAGTATCATCTCCCTGACTCGCTCCTTCTTTACCACCTTGAGCTCCACATTGGCGTAGTAGCTGATGACGGCCTGGAGACGTGCCTCGTGGTACATGTCCTTGAGACGGTTGTGGCAGACCGCCTCCTGCTGCCGCGCCGCCTGCTGCTCTTCCTGCCTCTCCTCCAACTTGAAGTACAACTACACACAGACATCAAACATCATTTCATTGTTTGAAGAAAGTCCAACGAATGCGTAGTATTGAGATATGCGGTCAGCCATCCTCTGTCATGCGCCAATGTAAGCGAGTAACAAAAGCACCATCTGCATCTACAAGGCATTCCTACCATCTAATAGGTGAAGGATAGGTCCTAATCCCACCTGAGGATGCGTAGATGAGGTTAGCTTCCATGCTCCACAACCGTCCGAGACGGAGTTTCGGCAGCACCTCCCCGCTGTTCTCCCGATACACGTCCTGACAGGGAGAGTGTGTATCCGGAGAACAACGGGGATGTGCTGGCGAAACTCCGACTCGGACGGGGGTGGAATATCGAAGCTAACCCATCTGTATACGCATCCTCGGGCTGTCCAAAAAACATGGACAATTCGAAAGAGATACCGTCGCAGATATGCACTGATCCGCATACCAACGACCACGTATCCCTTTCGGACGAGAGACGCCTAACTCGGTTACGCAATCTACTTACAACAACTATAAGGTAGAGAGGTGATTTATACCTAGGGTGGCGGTGCAGAAGTGCTCCGGGTCCCCTCCGACACGTCCTGCTCTGCAAAACAACAAAAACATCGCTATTAGTAAAAAATTTCGGCAGAACCTCCCCTACACGGGGAGGTTTCCAAAACCTGCAAGAAAAAGCCAGCACGATGGCCGACGTCCATATTTGGGGCACGAAAGCCCACATAACCATAATTCTGGCACGAAGGCCGTCAACGACACATCGACACGAAGGCCGAATACCCAGGGGCTTTACCTTCTCCTCCGGCAACGCGCGAGGACGACAGCGTGGACGAACGGAACGGAAGGTTGTCGGGGTGGCGCGGGCTGGTGGCGAGCGCAGAAGATTACCTTGGATGAACGGAACGGCGTGGACGAGCGGCGCAGGCGGGCGGCGGGGCGGCGCGGGCGGGTGGCGGCGGAGCGGCGTGGACGGAGCCGGCGGGGGGCGGCGGAGCAGCGCGGGCAGAGCAGGCAGGGGGCGACGCGGGCGGGGGGC
>CM041636.1:52553439-52693377 GCA_023333625.1 Bothriochloa decipiens
AAAGAAGGCCAAGGACGCATGCTTGCATGGTGGAAAGGGAGTGGCGTGGTTTTGCTGCTTGCTATAATTAGTGTGGGGCCCGCTGCTATTTTAATCAAGGGAGCTTTGCCGTTGCTAATTGAAAGCAGGAGTGCAGCAGTACGTGTGCGTTTATTGGTTGGGGTGCTGCTGGCCGCTGCTTTCGCTTTGCCACATACACCTGCGGGCAGCCCGAGAGCACCAAGGCGCGGACGCGGGGCTGACGCGTCCAGAAACTCGTCCGGACGCACAACAGAAGCAGTGTCAAGCAGGGCACGGCGCCGGACGCTGCTGGCCTAAGCGCCGGACGCTGGGCACCGGAGTCTGGACCTGCAGCTCAAGCGCGGCTTAGGCACTTCACGCGCCGGACGCGTCAGCCGGGGAAGCGCCGGACGCTGCGCCTCGCCCTGAACGCTTAACAGAGACGATGTCGTGCGGAGGCGAGCGCAGGACGGTGGAGAGCCGCGTCCTACGACGTGCGTAGAACGCGTCCGGCCATCCCAACGGTCATTTTCTGGAGAATCAAGACTTCAACGCGTAGGACGCTAAACAGTGTTTCAGCCGCGTCGTACGGTCATCGCAGGACGCGTCCTACGATGCTAATTTGAATTGGCTGCTTTTTCGCGCGGAAATACAACGCGTAGGACGTGTCCGACGATGTGTTTTTGAGTTGGCCCGTGTCATAACGGCTAGATTCGATTGGTGGGCTATAAATATGATCTTGGCCGGCCATAGGAGGTCCCACTTGCCCATTCTAACACTTGTGTGCATCCTTTGAGCCGAAGAGACTCCCTCCACTCCTCTCCTTGCATTGTTGCTTCATACAAAAGAGAGTGAGTGAGATTCAAGTGCATTTGCTTAGAGTTTGCATCTAAAGGCACTTGTTCTTCGTGATTGCTGCGAATTTCTTGTTACTCTTGGGTGATTCCAGTCACCCTAGACGGCTTGGAGCAGCAGAGGTGTTGAGCTCGAGTTGGTGATTGTTCGAGGTCACATCCGGTGGATTTATGAGGGGTTCTTGAGCCTTCCCCACGAGAGTTCGTGAATTGGCTACTATAGTAAAATCGTGGCTTGGAGGATCCCCATATTGTGTTGATAGTGCCGCTCCCGAGACTGTGGGATTGGCTAAGCCGACGCCATTTAGCGGGCACATCTCCAAGTGGGTGTATTGCCACAATGAGGACTAGCTTGCGGGAAAGCAAGTGAACCTCGGTAAAAAATCATTGTGTCATCTTGATTTCCGAGGTTTCATCCTTGTGTTTGTGATTTCTATTGATTGGTTGATCTCCTCTACAACGTCGGTATAAATATCAATCACTTGCTCATTTACATTCTTGTAATATATCTTGTCTTGGTTGCTAGTTGTTCATATTGCTAGAATTGTGTAGCATATCTTTCTAGTTGCTAGTCTAGCTCTCTAGTGGTAATTAGTTGTAGTTATATTGTTTACTAGGAGTAAGTTAGCAACCTAGACTTGTTGGTGTGATTAGAGATCATAGCCTATCACTAGAATTGTGTAGGTGGCTTGTATAGTATAGTTGAGCTAGTGCTAGAAGGAGCTTTGCCATCTTAAGTACTAAGCGGTTATTTTAGTGCTTTGTAAGAATTTTTTATAGGCTATTCACCCTCCTCTAGCCATTAGGACCTTACATGTGGTATCGGAGCTGGGGAACCATTTGTGATTGGTTTGACAACCTACGGTGAAGAATGGCTTCATTGAGTTTTCACATCAACAACACCAAGAGAGCTCCACCATTTGATGGCAATGACTATGCAAAGTGGGAGCTAAAGGTGAAGAGTCATCTCAAGTCAATCAATAGAGAGGTTTGGGTTGTGACCGAAATCAAGTTTGAGGTTGCAAAGCAAGATGCACCAACACCGGTTGAAGAGAAGAAGCTTTAAGAAAATGAAATTGCGGTGAGCTCTTTCCATGAGGCTCTTGATGACAAGGCATTTGAGCTAATCAAGAACCTAGAGGTGGCTCATGACATTTGGGCAAAGCTTGAGGAGGCATATGAGGGCACCAAGAGTGTGAAGACAGGAAGAGCTTATATGCTTCAAGAGAAGTTCAATGGCTTCTCTATGAAGGAAGATGAGAGTGTACCAGAGATGTTTCATAGGCTACAAGTGATTGTCAATTAGCTCAAGGCACTTGGTGAGGAGATCAAGGATACTCAATTCTCCACTAAGTTCATGAGATGTCTTCCCAAGAGATTTGATATGTGAAAGACCATCATGATGAAGACAACCATGAAGGAGAAGCCAACTCCAAACCAAGTCCTTCAAGAAGTCATGGCCGATGATGAGTTTAGAGAAGATCATGAGAAGGAAGAATTGGTGAAGAAGAAGAAGAGGGAGAATGAGAGGAAGGATGATGATAACAAGAAGAGCTTGGCTTTCAAGGCCTCATTCTCCAAGAGAAAGAGCAAGAAGAAGCAAGAATCATCAAGTGAAGATGAAGCTATCTCTAGCAATGAGGATGATGGAGGGGTTGATGAGTTGAGTGCTCTCTTTGTCAAGGTTGGCAAGCTCTTGAAGAAGAAGACTCACCAAAGAGGGAGCAAGAAGTCTTCATCCTCATCCTCATCAAAGAAGAGTGAGCACACCATGAAGTGCTTTAGATGCCATAGCATGGATCATATTGTTGGCAAATGTCCCTATGAGAGTGGTGATGAAGATGCCATTGAGAAAGAGGCAAGGAAGCAAAAGAAGAAGAAAGAAGCTTCCAAGAAGAAGAATGAGTCTCATGTAGCTACATGGGAGAGTGATGCATCTTCAAGTGATGATGAGGATCACAAGAAGAGAAAGAAGAAGGGGCATGCTAGTCTTGCAATCTAAGAGAAGATCTCTCTATTTGACACTCCTTCGGCATGCTTCATGGCTAAGGCCACTAAGGTACAATCCGATGATGAAAGTGACCATGATGATGATGATGCTAGTGATAGTGATGATGATGATGGTCCAACTAAACATGAACTTAACATCATGCTTGAGGATTATAAAAATGAATATAAAAAGACTAGGAAGGAATGCAAGGATGCCCTTAAGGATAAGCAAAACCTTAATGACAAACTAAGTGAGCTAGAGGCATCTCGTGAGAGTCTAAAGAAAGACCATGAGAAGCTTCAAAAAGCTCATGCCAAGCTTGTAAAGGCTCATTCCTCTCTTAGTACCAAGCTTGATAGCATGCCACCTCAAGTTGAAAAGGCTAAAACTTGTAACATAGGCATATCTTGTGATATTCTTGATGAATCTTTTCCAAGCCTATTGTTGTTGCTTCTACTAACCCTTCTTGTAGCACTTCCACTCCTAGCTCATCTAGTAGTGATGGATTCACAAGTGACTCCACAATAATGGTTGAGAATGAGATTCTCAAGAAGGAGGTAAAGAAGCTCAATCACACCTTAGCTAAGGCTTATGGTGGTGAGGACCGCTTGCTTATGTGCTTAGGTAGCCAAAGAGTTTCTCTCTGCAAAGAGGGATTGGGCTATACCCCCAAGAAAGGCAAGGCTGATTTTGCTCCTCACAAGACTAGTTTTGTGAAGAACAAGGGTAGCTATTGCACAAGTTGCAAGCAAGTTGATCATGTAGAGAAAAGTTGTATGACCAAGCAATCCCATGTTTCTTCAATTAAGCTTGATTCATCTTATGTGCTTGTCAAGAAAGCTAATGATGTAAAGGCTAGATTCATTAGTACACCATGGATGGGCTCAAAGAAGAAAGCCATTTGGGTGTCAAAGAGTTTGGTCACTAACCTTGTAGGACCCAAGTAAGTTTGGGTACCTAAAAGAAATTGATCTTGTCTTGTAGGTCAATTACAAAGCCGGAGGGAGGCATTGGGTGCTTGATAGTGGGTGCACTCAACACATGACCGGGGATTCTTGTATGTTCAATTCAATTGATAGGAATGACAATGGTGAATTTGATTCTATCACTTTCAGCAACAACAAGAAAGGCAAGGTCAAGGGGCTTGGCAAGATAGCAATATAAAATGACAAGAGCATCTCTATTGTATTGCTAGTTGAGAGCTTGGATTTCAATCTTATGTCGGCATCACAATTGTGTGATCTTGGCTACAAATGCATCTTTGGCAAGAATGCTATTGAGGTCATAAGTGAAGAGGATTCTAGTTTGATCTTTAAGGGATTTCGTCATGGAAGCTTGTATTTGATTGATTTCAATGCTAGTGAATCTCAACTCATATCTTGTTTGCTTAGCAAGTCTAGCAAGGGTTGGTTATGGCATATAAGGCTTGGTCATATTGGAATGAAGCAATTGAACAAGTTGGTGAGACATGATTTGGTTAGAGGCTTGGATGATGTTACCTTTAAGAATGATAGACCATGTAGTGCATGTCAACCCGGGAAGCAACATGGAAGATCACATCCTACTAAAGAATGAGATGAGTACTTCAAAGGCTTTTGAGCTCTTGCACATGGATTTTTTTGGGCCAACTACATACACAACCATTGGTGGCAACAAGTATGGATTTGTGATTGTTGATGACTACACTAGATACACTTGGGTATTCTTTCTCTATGACAAGAGTGAAGTCTATAATATATTCGAATCATTTGTTAAGAGAGTTCAAAATGAGTTTGAGGTCACCATCAAGAAGATTAGGAGTGACAATGGGAGTGAGTTCAAGAACACAAGAATTGAAGATTTATGTGATGAGCTTGGGATTGGACATCAATTCTCTCCAACATACACTCCTCAATCAAATGGTGTAGTTGAGAGGAAGAATAGAACCTTGATTGATATGGCAAGAACAATGCTTTGTGAGTACAATGTGAGCCAAATATTTTGGTGTGATGCAATCAACATGGCTTTCTACTATAGCAACCGACTCTATTGCCATGGGAAGCCTGAGAAAACACCATATGAGCTATTGAATGGAAGAAAGCCCAACATCTCATACTTTAGAGTGTTTGGATGCAAATGTTACATTCTCAAGAAGGGTACTAGACTTGGAAAGTTTGACAAGAAGTGTGATGAAGGGTTCCTACTTGGTTATTCCACCAATAGCAAGCATATAGAGTTTGGAACTTGGCAAATGGCACCTTGGAGGAAGTTTATGATGTTAAGTTTGATGAAACCCAAGGATCTCAAAGTGAAGTCCAAAATCAAGATGATGTGGGTGGAGATTAATTAACCAATGAAATGAGACACATGGACATTGGGGACATTCGACCAAGGCAAGTTGATGATGATGGTGAAGTTCAAATACCTAGTCAAGTGATTGAAGTTGATACAAATCAAGCAAGTACTAGTGGCACTCAAGATGAAGCTCAAGATCAAAGTCAAGTTAGTTCAAGCAATCAACTCCAAGTGCTTCAACCAAATAGTGTTGCAAGAGATCATCCTCTAGATCAAATCATTGGTGACATTAGAAGAGGAGTGAAAACTAGAACAAGATTGACAACTATTTGTGAGCATTACTCATTTGTATCATTTGAAGAGCCAAACAATATACAAGATGCTTTGAAGGATGCCGATTGGGTCAGTGCTATGCATGAAGAGCTAAACAACTTCACGAGAAACAGGGTTTGGGAGCTTGTTGAGAGGCCCAAGAACTACAATGTGATTGGCACCAAGTGGATTTTCAAGAACAAGCAAGGCCAAGATGGCCTAGTTGTGAGAAACAAAGCAAGATTGGTTGGACAAGGATATACTCCAGTTGAGGGTCTTGACTTTGAGAAACTTATGCACTGGTGGCAAGATTGGAGGCAATTAGAATCTTATTAGCCTATGCTTGTGCCCACAACATCAAGCTCTATCAAATGGATGTGAAGAGTCCATTTCTCAATGGGTTCATCAATGACTTGGTTTATGTTGAGCAACCTCCCAGTTTTGAAGATGACAAGAAGCCCAACCATGTGTACAAGCTCAATAAGGCATTGTATGGTTTGAAGCAAGCACCAAGAGCATGGTATGAGAGGTTGAGAGATTATCTCCTCTCTAAAGGGTTTAAGATGGGAAAGGTTGACACTACTCTTTTCACCAAGACGATTGGCAAGGACATGTTCATATTGCAAATCTATGTGGATGATATCATCTTTGGTTCTATCAATGAAGCCTTTTGCAAAGAGTTTGTGAGATGATGGCTAATGAGTTTGAGACGCCAATGCTTGGAGAGCTTAGTTACTTCCTTGAGCTTCAAAATTAAGCAAATGAAGAATGGCATATTTGTGAGTCAAGGTAAGTACATCAAGGACATGGTCAAGAAGTTCGACTTACAAGATGCTAATTCAATTAGCACACCTATGGGCACCAATGTTGGATTGGATCTTGATGATAGTGGAAACATGGTTAACCAAAAGCTCTATAGATCAATCATTATAAGCTTGCTCTATGTCACCGCTTCTAAGCCGGATGTGATGTTTAGTGTGTGCATGTGTGCAAGATATGAAGCATCTCCTAGAGAGAGTCACTTGACGGTGGCTAAGAGGATATTGAGATATCTCAAGGGCACTCAAGGTGTTGGCCTATGGTATCCCAAGGGGTCTAGCTTTGGAATGATTGGATATTTGGACTTCGACTATGCCGGTTGCAAGATTGATAGAAAGAGCACAAGTGGCACATGTCAATTGTTGGGAAGGTCTCTAGTGTCATGGTCTTTAAAGAAGCAAAATAGTCTGGCACTTTCCACTGCCGAAGCCGAATACATTAGTGCGGGGAATTGTTGTGCCCAACTACTTTGGATGAAAGCCACCTTTAATGACTTTGGAGTCAAGTTCAAGCAAGTGTCTTTGTTTTGTGACAATGAGAGTGCTATCAAGATGACCAACAACCCAGTCCAACACTCAAGAACAAAGCACATTGATGTGAGGCATCACTTCATAAGAGATCATCAACATAAGGAAGACATTAGCATTGAGAGCACTGGCACCGAAGATCAACTAGCTGACATATTCACCAAGCCACTTGATGAGAAGAGATTTGCAAGTTGAGGAATGAATTGAACATACTTGATTTCTCCAACATGAGTTGATGCACCTCCCACATATTTGACATGCCTCTCCTTTGACTAAAGCAAGGTAAAGTTGTTTGGCATGTCATTCATACTTGTCTAGGACTTGTTTAGATTATCTAGACATATGTGCATCTTTAGGATCATTCATGAAAATCAAATGAATTTGATGGATGTATGGTACCACTATTGCCTCTATGCTTGATATGATCTAGTGGTAGCATATGACATGTTTGTGAGCTTGCAATCCTAGTGTTGATTCTAGAAAATGAGCTCAAGATGTGTAATTCAACATGGTCAAGATAACCCTTATTTTCATGAGGTGTGAAGACGCTTTCCCTTGGTTCAAATCGAATTGCATATTCTAGGCAAATGATCTAGTTTTGACCACTTGTTGATTCTCACCATGGCTTGATTGACTTAATTCTCTCCACTATTTACCCCTCTTGGTGATTGTTGACAAAGAGGGAGAAATAAGTCACAAAGAGCTATGTGGCAATGGTAGGGGATCAATTAAAATTTGAGCTAACAAATAGGGGGAGCGAGCTCATGGACTATTTGTTGCATTTGTATGTGCATTATCATGATGAAATGTTGCATTGTAAAATTTAAATTCAATATGCCGCTTGTTTGGTGTATGCTAGTAGTAGAACTTGAATGATGAAATGAAGTACTAGTATGCATAGGTGATAACTAGATATAGTTCTTTATCATGCTTTTCAAGATATCATGCTTGTAATGTTGATGTCACAAGGTATCTTGAGTTTTAGTCTATGTCTAGCTACAATGGTGCTAAGGATGGTTTATTATCGCACACCGATTGGTATCACGCTTCAAAGGTCCATTCTATAAACCTTAGCATCATTTTGGTAGAAATAACTCTCCAACAATTTCTATCTATGCATATGTGATGAATTGATTCTATCATATGAAAGCACATATGTAGGGGGAGCTATTCTACTAAAACCGAAGTTGAAATGTTTGTCCAAACTTTGCTTCATGAACAAAATACATTGGACAAACAATTCAGTTTCATCAATTGAATTTAATTTCCATATCTTTGTGATGGTTGTCATCAATTACCAAAAAGGGGGAGATTGAAAGCTCCTTAGTGGTTTTGGTTAATTGATGACACCTAGTTGCTAATAAGTTTTGCTAAGTGAATGTAAACAAAGATTAGCAACACATGTGATGATGGAGCTAGGTGGCAAGGAGGTGACCACGTGATCGTCGTGATGGACTTGTTGCACATGAAATGATGATCAAGCTCCGAAGAAATCGTGAAGAGCCCATGGAGATTAAGGCAAAGGTTTGCTTAGGGTTTTTCGGTTTGGAGATCGAGATGCTTAGCGAGCATGATCTCTTTTAGGATAAGTGCTGTACTATCAAGAGGGCAAGTCACGGTTTTCGCATTGAGCAAGTGCCTACTAGGTCCATTCATTGAGCATGCATTTAGGATCTAGAGGACTAACCTAATTACCGAGTATAACATTTTGAAAAAATGCTAACTCTTGAGCTTATGAGGCGTTTTCTTTTGGAGTTGGCGCCCGGGCAAAGGTGTTGAGGTTTTGTCGCCGTTGGTCTCCTCTTTGCCTCGTGCGTGAGATGGAAAAGAAGGCCAAGGACGCATGCTTGCATGGTGGAAAGGGAGTGGCGTTGTTTTGCTGCTTGCTATAATTAGTGTGGGGCCCGCGGCTATTTTAATCAAGGGAGCTTTGCCGTTGCTAATTGAAAGCAGGAGTGCAGCAGTACGTGTGCGTTTATTGGTTGGGGTGCTGCTGGCCGCTGCTTTCGCTTTGCCACATGCAGCCGCGGGCAGCCCGAGAGCACCAAGGCGCGGACGCGGGGCTTCCAGAAACTCGTCCAGACGCACAACAGAAGCAGTGTCAAGCAGGGCACGGCGCCGGACGCTGCTGGCCTGAGCGCCGGACGTTGGGTACCGGAGTCCGGACCTGCAGCTCAAGCGCGGCTTGGGCACTTCATGCGCCGGACGCGTCAGCCAGGGAAGCGCCGGACGCTACGCCTCGCCCCGGACGCTTAACAGAGACGATGTCGCGCGGAGGCGAGCGGTGGACGCCGGAGAGCAGCGTCCTACGACGTGCATAGGACGCGTCCGGTCATACCAACGGTCATTTTCCGGAGAATCAAAATTTCAACGCGTAGGACGCTGAACAGTGTTTTAGCCGCGTCCTACGGTCATCGCAGGATGCGTCCTGCGATGCTAATTTGAATTGGCAACTTTTTCGCACAGAAATACAACGCGTAGGACGTGTCCAACGCATCGCGTAGGACGCGTCCGACGATGTGTTTTTGAGTTGACCCGTGTCATGACGGCTAGATTCGATTGGTGGGCTATAAATATGACCTTGGCCGGTCAAGGGAGGTCTCTCTTGCCCATTCTAACACTTGTGTGCATCCTTTGAGCTGAAGAGACTCTCACTACTCCTCTTCTTGCATTGTTGCTTCATCCAAAAGAGAGTGAGTGAGACTCAAGTGCATTTGCTTAGAGTTTGCATCTAGAGACACTTGTTCTTCGTGATTGCTACGGATTTCTTGTTACTCTTGGGTGATTTTCGTCACCCTAGACGACTTGGAGCAGCGGAGGTGTTGAGCTCGAGTTGTGATTGTTCGAGGCCACACCCGGTGGATTTGTGAGGGGTTCTTGAGCCTTCCCCGCGGGAGTTCGTGAATTGGGTACTCTAGTGAAATCGTGGCTTGGAAGATCCCCATCTTGTGTTGATAGTGCCGCTTCTGAGGCTGTGGGATTGGCTAAGCCGACGCCATTTAGCGGGCACATCTCCAAGTGGGTGTATCGCCACAACGAGGACTAGCTTGCCGAGAAGCAAGTAAACCTCGGTAAAAAATCATTGTGTCATCTTGATTTTCGAGGTTTCATCCCTGTGTTTGTGATTGCTATTGATTGGTTGATCTCCTCTACAACGTCGCTATAAATATCAATCTCTTGCTCATTTACATTCTTGCAATATATCTTGTCTTGGTTGCTAGTTGTTCATATTGCTAGAATTGTATAGCATATCTTTCTAGTTGCTAGTCTAGCTCTCTAGTGGTAATTAGTTGTAGTTATCTTATTCACTAGGAGTAAGTTAGCAACTTAGACTTGTTGGTGTGATTAGAGATCATAGCCTATCACTAAAATTATGTAGGTGGCTTGCATAGCATAGTTGAGCTAGTGCTAGAAGGAGCTTCGCCATCTTAAGTACTAACCGATTGTTTTAGTGCTTTATAAGAATTTTTTATAGGCTATTCACCCCCCTCTAGCCATTAGGACCTTACAACGCCGCTGCCCTGCGCTCATCTACCAAGGCACCCGCTCTACCGGCCAGCAGGTATGAGGAGTCGCGTGGTTGCCGGGATATCCTCCGGAAGGTTGGAGGCGGGGACCCGCTCAAAGGCGCCCAGCCGCACCATGGGTCCAGCGGCGACGTCCGGCCCGTGTGGACGGTTACCTGTCGCATGCGCGCAACAAACCTGACGAAGAGGCACAACATGTCATATAGGGCATGCCAGTGTGCCCGCCGGCGAAGGTGGTTAGCCTAGGCAAGCAAAGAGGAAGGTGACCGGCCGGAGCAATGTCGAGGATGGTTGGGTCGAACGATGAGGACAGCCAGGGCGAGCAGCAGCAAAGCGACGAGGAAGGTGGCCGGCCGGGGGTGGTAGACGAGGACGGCGTGCGGAACGACGAGGACAGCTGCTGGAGAACAGGGCGAGCGAAGAGGATGGCGCGTCGTGGACCGGTGGCTACGCCACCATAGCTCCCGCTCGAGGAACAAGGGAGACTGCTCCGCCGTCTTCTTTCCCGTGGAGGGCGACCTTCTTCGATCTCCCCTGATACTCTACGTTAGCGAGAGCACTATAGGAGAAAGCTCTTGAGATGGAGTTCGCGGTGGTGTGACATGCATAGCCCGATTCCTATATTTGGAGGTAAGATTTGGAGAGGAAGAAGAGGATGTGTTCTTAATTTCCTTTCTGTTCTTGGCAAAGAACATGATGACTGAGTCATCGAGGAGAGAGAGAGAGCGCAGTGAGACAGAACACAGGAAAAGAGGGTGCCAGGTGACCGAGGAGAGAAGACGTGTGCTGGTATGTTGTACTGTAGTAGACAGGTCTGGAAGTAGGCGGTGGTGTCACATAGTAGGAGTACGTATTTATCTTCTCATTTTTTGGAACATTATCTTCCATTCTTTGATTTTCTTGAACTGATCCACAGCTTATTATGAAGTTATGATTATCCTAACATGGTGTCTAATTTTAGCGACACACTAAGATTCTGAGATCTTGTAAAATATACTCGGTTCTAGCACAATATGAAGAATCAGTAGTCGTTTCAGTACCGGCCTATCAAGCACAATATGAAGAACTTGGCATTTTCCCTTGCTTGTAAATAGATTTATGTTCTGGTCACAAGCAGAAACCTCAGATTGATACAATCAAAACACCCGTGTGGCCGAGTCAACGCCTTCAAAAATAATAATGAAACTTTATTTGCTATGATCTCCATTCACACATGCATGTAACTAATTGATTTAATATTTACATGAAAAGACATGGTATTAATCGGAATAGCTTAAGGATACATGGTGCATAATCTTCAAAAACATGTATCTTATTGTTCTAATTATATAAGATAAATTAGAGCAAAATGTCCATATAACGACATAACAAATTATACATCCTTTTTGTCAAAAAATAAGTTATGTAACAAATTATATATCTTTTTTTGTTAAAAAATAATGTTTTCTGTTATAACACATCGGACATATTTGTTAGTCTATACCCTAATAATAAATCAAAGAAATTTGAGTCTGCCAGAAGTTTTTCCGCCTCCCTCTACCCCCGCCGCCAAGTTACGTACGAAGTAAGTCGGAAAAAAAGGTTACGTACGGAGTAAGCCTACATTGGCGTGAAAAAAGAGAATATAAAAAATGTAAGGTTCCAGATGTGAAATATGCAAGAAAGAGAAAAAGATAGAAGGATCTTAATAATATTAGGATAAAAACAAAGATCTTGCAAAATGATCTAAAAATCATAGAAAAATAAAAAAAAATACCAAACCAGTTTTATTAACTTCACAAAAATATGATCTATCCGTGGATGTTATTAACCTTGTTAGGTTGTGTGTTTTTATAGGTGTGTTAAATCATGCGTATGTTGCATGTTTATAGGTTCATAGATGGTCGAGAAGAAACAAACTTACTTTTATTAAAATATGATTGGTCTTATTTTGTGAAACGGAAAAAATAAACTTACTATTATTAAAATATGGAATTGAAAAGACAAACTTACTTTTATTAAAATATGGATCATCTTATTTTACGAACCAAAATCTTAATAGATTTTTGTCTAATGAAATCTAAACAAACATATTTATGTAATTCATGACAAAAAGAGAGGTCTCTCATCATAATCATTGACGGAAAGATCAGGTACTTTACACATGGACAAAAATGTTAAGAAGATTGATATGATATATAAAGGGCTACAAAGATCGATATTGAGTCGCGTAGTATGAAAAGTTAAAGTGATGGTATATTTATATCTAAATAATTATGCACTTTATAATGTTAGAAAAAATAGATATGCCAATTTTCTTGTAGTGTATCATGGCGTATTTAACTAGATATAGGTTTAATATGACATTATTATTTATTATTGGCATTATTGTATTATATGTGTCATGATCATCACAAAATCTATGATAAAAGCATAAAATATAAGTATATATGTATCCCGTTGCAACACATAGGTATATTTGCTAGTTATAATTAAAAGCCAAAAATTTCTTCTGCCTAACTTTTCCGTCCGCCCGGCCTAAAAAGAGAAAAATTTATATCCGCCAATTGTTTTATCTCCGCTCATTGTTACCATATTCTCGTATTGACTTTGGACTCAGCCAATCAGGTGCAAAGAGAGTTTATGTATGTACTTCCTCCGTTTTAAATTATTAGTCGATTTAGTTTTTTTGGTATATGCATTTTGCTATGTATCTAGACATAAATATATATCTAGATACATAGTAAAATATATATATAAAAAAATTAAAATAATTTATAGTTTAGAACGGAGAAAGTATGTGAAAGTCCCTAGTTTGGTTTTGGGTAATTGATGAAACCTAAGGACTAACCTTGTTTCTAAGTGGATGATTTAGAGAAAGGTAGTCCATGCCAAGTGGAGCTCAATGTTGAGGCATGACATGAAGTTATGCAACCTAAGCATGGTGAAGATCAAGATGGGCTTGGCTCGATGGATCGGTTGGAAGTGTGAAGGGCAAGTTGAGGCTTCGAAGCGAAGGACCGTGCGACGGTGAAGCTTGGGCATGACTTGACGCCGATGGACCGACCAACGGTGAAGAGCAAGTAATATCAAGATCGATGGACCAAGACCGTTGCATGATGACATGGAGTGTCACGTATCATGTAAAGGCTTGGTGGTTGAAGGATCGACAAAATGGGCTCAAGGCAAAGGTATAACCTATAGGGCCATTTTGTTTTTTGCACTCAAGACACCATAGAGGGTGTGAGTGGTTTAGGATCGATAGCCGAACTATGAAGAGGGGAGATCTTCGGTAATTCGGTTCATGAGTGCCACTAGGTCAATCATTTCATGTGATTGCATTTAGGATCTAGTGCGCGATGAAAGTCCTTTGAAAATGCTTTGGAAAAATGCTAACACACATGCACATGGAGATGTCACTTGGTGGTGTTAGCACATTTGCAAAGGCGGCGGTATGTTTGTAAGGTTGAGTTGGATTTGGTAACCGCTCATCCACCCCCCAAGATTGCGAGGGGGGATTCAGCACCTTCGGAAAAATGAGAGAGATATTTTCTATTGCGCCGGATGCAAATTCGTTGGAGAAAAGAGGGCGTCGTCGCGGGATTGAGAATGCTCATATTCTAAGCGTCGGACGCTGAGCGCCGGACGCTGGCCCAGCGTCCGGACGCTACACAGAGAGTACCGGTTGAGAGACAGAGCGCCGGACGCTGCGCCGGACGCTTGCGCCGGACGCCGGCTCGGCACTGTTCAGCGTCCGACGCTCGTGAGAAATGAAGGCCGAGGTTTCAGCGCGTGTGAAGCGCCGGACGCCAGGGTGTGCGTCCGGACGCTACTCAGAGAGGGTCGCAGAGCAGTTGGCGTCGCCGGACGCTGGTCGCCGGACGCTGAGGGGTACCGCCGGATGCTGACGTGTCGTGGGAGTCGACCGTTGGAGGCTGAGCTGCAGAGGCGCCGGACGCGTTCGACGCTAGCGGCAGACGCGTCCGGCGTGTGTAATCGAGCCGCCCGAGGGGCAACGGCTAGTTTCAAAGGATGGGGTTATAAATAGAAGGTGACCGGCTCTTGTGGAGGTCTCTTGGCTTTTCTAACACTCTTGTGCATCCTTTGAGCTAAAGCTTCTCCCTCCTACTCATCTCTCTTGCTTGATTGCTAATATAGAGTGAGATTGAGTGATTCGAAGTGCATTGCATGAGTTGATTCATCTAGTGGCACTTGCGAGTCGTCTGGCCGGTGATTTCTTGTTACTCTTGGAGAGTACCGCTCCTAGCCGGCTTGGAGGTTGTTTGGAGGCGTTGGGAAGAGTTGGTGATTGTTCTTGCCCACCTTCGGTGATTGATTTGTAAGAGGTTCTTGTGCTTGTCCTCGGTGGAGTGCCAAAAGCAACTCTAGTGGAATGCGTGTGTCATTGAGTTACCACGCTTGAGAGTGGTGTCTTGCGGTTTCCTTGTGGGGAGTGCCTTGCGGGGCAAGTGACTTGAGGGTCACACCGAGGATCCATCTAGGTGTTGGTCGACACAACAGGTGACGTAGCTTGTCGGTGCACAAGTGAACACCGGGTGAACAAAAATAATTGTGTCATCTTCTCGTTCCCGGTGATTGGTCTTCATATTGTGATTGTTGTCATATTGTATTGATTACATATCATCTTGGTGATTGGCAACATCTTCTCTCCACCGTCGGTATAAGAATCACCTCTCTACCTTGCATTACTTTCTAGCACTTATCTTGTGTAGCTTGTTTTTAGAATAGTTGTTCTTGCTAGCTCTATAGATTAGAAAGTAGTGACATAGCCCTTGAGTGACATAGAGATCATACTTATACTAGATTTGTCAATAGGAGGCTTGCTCACCTTGTAGGCTAGGCAAAACCGCGGTTACGCCATTTATTATACTAATCAAGTTTTGTCTAGTGGTTTATAGAATTTTAATAGGCTATTCACCCCCCCTCTAGCCATCTAGGACCTTACAGTATGCCTGTATCTGTATAAAGTGACATGTTGCTAACCCCAACAACATGGACTCAACCAATCAGGTGCAAAGAGACTCAGCCACACGTATGCCTGTATGCATGTAATTTATAGGATGCGCCCCATGGCCCATGGGCTATTCTGGATGGGTTATCCAGTTGGTCCTTCAATATCCTGTGCTGGTAGGCCGTTTCCCACAGAACTATTGTGCTGCCTTTTAATAATTTTTTTGTTAATATGATTTCACGATGAAATAACTCAGATTTTTTTATAAAATTAAAAATATATACAAATAATAAATACAGTGGTCTTCAAAACTTTGACCCTTATTAAACAATTGTTTCTATAATTAAACTAATCTGTTGGTTTTAGATAGAAATAATTATTGTTGTGACATGAATTAGCTGATAGCCAAACAAATCAAATCTTAAACTAAATCTTGAGCAGCTAATCAAACAAATATTTCATCAACTGTCCACACATACCAGTGCAAATCTTAAAGATATCTGCATATACTGGGCAACTTTCGACAGAAGGTGACATGTGAAAATCAAGACACGACGACAAGCCTTGCCGACTTCAATAAGATATTCAATATTCAATTGAAGAAACTTGATATGTAACTCAACGTACACATGGATAGTATGAAAACTGAAGTTACAATTTATTTGGGAGTTAATATTTTATGCCTTATAATGAAAGAAAAATGTATCAATGTTGTATTTTAATTCATACATAATTCATAGGACAAACAACACACGATCAAAAATATGGTAGATCGTAGGGGACAAATCAAATCCTAATCGGATTCGGCGAGACAGTTGAATCTCGAACAGTGGATCCACTGACGAAAACAGTCTCCAGACTTTTTATATACCGGTTGTTTTTTTCTTATATAAAAAGGAGAGAACAAAAGAAATGTAGACAATTTTTTAATCTATAATGGCAGTGAACGTGATTGGTAGGCCATGGGGTAACACCAATCGAGATTTTATATATACACTAGCAAATATGCCCATGCACTGGAACAAAAGAAAAAAAAATCTATCAATTGTTGCACAATTGTAGCAGCCGTGCCAACTTAAATTGTATAGGTGCTACTTTTAATGTTGTGACAAGCAATCATAGACAAATAGACTCGTCAATAGAAACAAAGATGGTAATGTTATGTATCTATTTATATTATATTAAAAGCTATTCTTTATTTTATGATGAGCATGGTGTCTATAATATAAATTAATATTGGCAACAATATGATAATGTCCTATGAATTATGTATGAATTAAATACAACATTGATACATTTTTCTTTCATTGTAAGGCATAAATATTAACTCGCAAATAAATTGTAACTTCAGTTTTCATACTATCCATGTGTACGTTGAGTTAGATATCAAGTTTGTTCAATTGAATATCTTATTGAAGTCGGCAAGGCTTGTCATCGTGTCTTGATTTTGACATGTCACCTCCTGTTGAAAGTTGCCCTGGTATACACGGATATCTTTGAGATTTGCACTGGTATGTGTGGACAGCTTAGTGAGATATTTGTTTGATTAGATTAGGTGACAAACTGAAATACAACCTTGATACATTTTTCTTTCATTGTAAGGCATAATATATTAACTCGCAAATAAGTTGTAACTTCAGTTTTCATACTATCCATGAGTACGTTGAAAATACTAGGCTATTACAAATTTAAAGTTAATTTTCACTAGATATGCTAAAAATTATCATATTAATTAGAAATAACTAGCCATCAAATAAAAAAACTCTGGTCATCCATAACTAGCTACTAGATATATTTTGTTTTCTAGAAATCTCTCAATTATTATACCATTATACTCCGTAGATTATAGATAGAAAAACATTTTTCTAGAGGAAAAGAATCTAATCGTTTGTAGACCATCATGATTGGTCACGTCATATGTTATTGCATATTAAAATATGATATATGCTTACCATGTACACCCTCCATACTAGTAAAGGAAGTCATTTTGCACAAGGTTTAAGTCAAATATTGGAAATATAAATCATCAATAACTTCTAAGTTGTTGAGTTTGATAAATCATCAATAACTTTTAAGTTTTTGATTTTGCAAATATAAAAATTATATAAATAGATTTATCTTAGAAAATACTTTTATAAAAATATATATATCACTTTTCTATAAATATATAAAAACAAGAGGTCAAAATTATATTTTGGAGACCGTGTCGCTGTCCTAATTGACATCTAAATCCTAAACGGGAGGATTACTTAATAAAATATATGTATTAATAAAACAAATATCTATATCATGACTATAGTTGACATAAATATCAAATGTGTCTTACGGATCACATTTCACTTAGAAATGTATTAATAAAAATTATTATATGCAGTACCCGTCATGTTCCTATTAATTAATCAATTAATAAAAAGTATGATAGCCAACAAACAAGATACATGTGCTTAAGAAGTACTTCATTATATAGAATTAAAGAGGAGACAAGTTTCATCAACCATGCAAACACAGAAATGAACTCTCTAAATTTAAATTTAAACTATGAATCATAATTCAAAATAAATCCAAATTAAATTTGTATTTAAATTACCTACATTTATCATTATTGAAGATAATGCAAGATTTTATATCTGAATTACCCACATATTTCCCTACCAAAACTAATGCAAAGGAAATTGTTTTATTATCCAAATTATCAAAGTTAAAAACAATTATTCCATATCAATACTAGCAATCTAATTTTTAGGTTCCACATTTTGGAAAGCAATAGTACTACACAATAATTAATTCTATCATATAATAAGTTTGACATATTGATTGTTGCAGAACAATCTATAATTACTTTTATGCATTGTAACCGCAGAGAGTATAACCTAGAATCTGCTTTGCAAAGACATTATGACGACACATTGACAAATATATCAACCTTCGGTCAACCGACCATATAAAGGGGCGTACCCAGTGTCATAGGCTCCCGCACTGCGGGGTCTGGGAAAGGGAAAATAGCCAACAGCCATCCTTGCACAAATGTGCAGAGGCTTGGGCTTGAACCCTGGACCTCTTGGTCACAGATGGTAAAGCTCTACCGCTTGCACCAGGGCCGCCCTTCAACCGACCATATAACCCAACATATTTATCATGTGGACATGCAATAAATAAATATGACTCACCATGTCACAAAAATATCTAAAAAATACTGCCACCAGCCAAAAAATGTGCCCAACCTATATCTCTGTACCTAACTAATGTAAGTTTCGAATTTGGTCAAAAGAATCTAGGAACAGTTGTAATAGTGATGGTTGTTGAATCAATTTCAACTAATAAATAGACACTACAAGCAAGCACCAGCAAGGCTTGAATGGCACATTGATGCACAACGCCATCACAATGACAAACCAAACATCAATGGTATGGGCTTCTAAATTAACCTAAAAAAGTTTTGTCAGATAAATCAATAAAAGGTTACAATTCATGAAAACTATTGAAGGTACACATCTAAATATCCAATATCCAATCATGTTATTAGTTTTTTATTATATGTATACTAAAATTCTAATATTGTTACCCACACAGTTCAATTTATGAACGAAGTCCAACACGCCCATATACTAGGATACAAAAGAAATGAATGAAAAAGAAAACAACAAACTGGAGAATCAAACTAACGTGGCATCATTAGCTGTGCCATAACGATCTCTCTCAAAATGTGTGTAAGTTGTTCAAAACAAATTTAATTGAACAGGATATTATTGAAGTTAACATGGGCCGGATTCAAAATAAAGTTAACATGTGCGGGATCTCTCTCAGTAAGTAGTTCAATTTCTTATTTATCGGTTAATACATATTAAATAAGAATATTATTGAAGTATCTCAAAATTGGCCCATGCGGGAGCATGGGATGATGGACTAGTGAACATAATTTAAATCTTAGAAAATGTAGTTTTTCTTCTGAAAGTATTGAAAATTTGTGTTTGGTGTGCCGGAAAGGTCTGGGTTGTGCCGTCCGCCATATGTGCTTGGATTGTCGTGGATCTATGTTGTGATGGGCGTCTTGGAATTTTGCAGGATGCCAGCGTAGGGTTTTGTTTGTTTAAGGAAAAAGTACACTTTTGGTCCCCTAATTATTATGAAAGTCCGGTTTTGCTCCTTGAACTCTAAAATCAGACAAATTGACTCCCTCAACTTTTTAAATAATACACTTTACCTCCCTTCAGCTGTTTTGAAGGTGATTTTGTATTTTGTCCTTTTTATTTATTTTGACTGAATCTTCAAAAAATTATAGTAAATCCTAGAAAAATCATAAAATAGAAAATCTAATTTTATTAGACTCCATATGAGTAGATCTACACAATGAATATATAATATGATATAGTTTAGTTCAATTTTTTTGGTTTAGATTTAGAACAGTATAGATTTAAATCTACAAGAAAAATTAAACTAACGTATACCATATTATATATTCACTGTGTAAATATACTCATATGGAGTCCAACAAAATTAGATTTTCTATTTTATTATTTTTTAGTGATTTACTATTATATTTCAAAGATTCAGCCAAAATAAATAAATAAAGACAAAATACAAAACCGTTCGAGCGAGGTAAAGTGCATTGTTTGAAAAGTTGAGGGAGTCGATTTGTCTGGTTTTGAAGTTCATGGAGCAAAAGCGGACTTTCGCAATAATTGGGGGGAGCAAAAGTGGACTTGTTCCTTTGTTTAATTCAAGAGCAAACTGGATTTTTGGCACTAAAAAAAGTTATCTTTAGGTTCTTGGCCCAAATCTCGTCGAATTTTTGCTTTTAGCCTTGAGTTCAATTTTCTTGGGATTTTGGCCCTTCCGCCCATTTGATAGGTTAACGGTGTTAATAACATGGTAAAATGACCTTTTTACCCCTAGACAAAAATGAACATTTCTATGTATATCTGGCTATGTATTATCATAATTTATCCAAAATGACCTTTAGATTTTGGATGATTTATGATAATATATAGCCTTATATACATAGAAATGTTTTATTTTTCTCCAAGGGTAAAAAGATCATTTTACCATGATGCTAACACCGTGAACCTGTCAAAAGGATGGAAGGGCCAAAATTCTAAAATAATTTTGTCTCAGGGCCGAAAGCCAAAGTTGAATGAGATTTGGGCCAAGAACTTAAGACAACTTTTTTCAAGGCCAAAAACCCAATTTGCTCTTAATTCAACTGACTCACGTG
This sequence comes from Bothriochloa decipiens, assembly GCA_023333625.1. Taxonomy (NCBI): domain Eukaryota; kingdom Viridiplantae; phylum Streptophyta; class Magnoliopsida; order Poales; family Poaceae; genus Bothriochloa; species Bothriochloa decipiens. Next base: position 52,573,906 of record CM041636.1, read on the forward strand.
TGTGGGTTGCCTCACAGTGTAAGTCCAACTATTGTGTTTCCTAAAAAAGTGTCTTCATGTGCCACTAAGATACTATTAGATGAGTAAATAAGGAAAAAGTCTACGCGTAACTATTAGTGTTTATAAAGGTCTCAATAGTGGAAAGAGTTTAGTAGACTTTTGTACACTAAGACGTTACTATTTTTAGAGGCTAAATTGTTTGAGAGCTATTGCTTTTGAAGTTCTGACCTAAGGGTAGCTCAGTTGGTTGGGTTTTTTACGGAGGACATGTGCATCCATATTCAAATTCTCGATTTAACATGGTTGCGTGATTAAAAAAATTGTGCTCTTGATTTTCTCTAACACAATGTTGTAGATAATATGTTTTTTGGGAAGGGATATCAGATTTATATTAAAGTGACACAATACATCCTTAGAATTACATATTAAAACTTGTGCTCTTATTACCGGCACTGCAAGTCCTAAAAGAATCTTCATCTTACTATTTATTAACACATAATCATATCTTGTTAAAAAATACCTGTTCCTTGACAATTTGAAACAAACCTTTCGAGTACTTCAAGGACTTAAATACTCTTTAGTAGAAGAATATAAAACAATTTCAAATTTTGACAGTAACATCATGTTGGAGCCATTCCATTTGAATACAAACAACGTGATCGCTCCCAGGGCCGTGGGAAGAGATATATCAATGTATGCTATATTTTTTTATTGGAATACAAACAACGCTTGTCCATAATACACTTTTATTGAAATTTGAAAACAACATTTGTGGAGCGATCGAGAGATCCCATGGCTGCATTGATTCTTGGATAAAGTCATGCATACCCATCATCTGCATGCCGGTTCTATGGATATACCTCAATGAGTGACCAAGACTCCAAGGCAGGGATAATCTTGTAACGAGTGAACCCTGCAGCTAGGAAAATCTTGTGCCATGTCTCCTCTTCTCTCTGTTTTCCCGTGGTTACAACCATCATACACAGATCGAACAAAAGCTGGGCTTCCAATGCCTGTTTAGACGGGTACCCTATCACTACATCCACGATTATCACCTTTCCCTTTGGTTCTCGAGTACAAATAGCTTCTTTTGCTCGTTTCAAGATTATGATGCATTCCTCGTCACTCCAGTTATGTAGCACAACCTGTACATGGTACAGTACAACATTCGCAAAGTAATTAGTACACATAACCTGTGATTAAGACATCTAACTTTATATAAGTTATATAAGTCAAATTTATGAATGTATGCTGCACCAATTAACAAGTTTAGAGACCTAAAATGTGTTTTTAAACTTCATTGAGCTAAGTGGCACCCCTTGATAAATTCTGAGTCCGCTAATGCAGTTGACTCAACTTTATAAAAATGAGCACCAACAAATTATTATCCTGAAATACATCTTCATAATAATATACTTATTTGGTGTTTGAATGCCATTATCTTTTTTTACATGAATGTAGTCAAACATAAGATAGTTTGACTAGTGTAATTCTAGAAATTGACTTATTTTCAGACAGAGGTACTATATATAAACAAAGGCAAACCATGCACGAGGAAGTGACTAAACTAAAAATTTTAATGAGACAACTCGCTCTTAATTAAAATTTGGAACATGTCTAGTGAATATAATAAGTAATCTGAAGTTCTGAACTTTGTTCCATATGCATAGATTGATCGATCACAGATTACCTTGAACAAGACAGCATCAGCTGGAGGGATGAACTCCATCATGTCTCCCGCGACGAATTCCACAGTTCTGTCAGGAGGCGCGGCGTCCACCACGTAGGGCAGCTCCAGCACTGAGCACCTCACGTGAGGGAAGGCCTTGGCAATGGCCCTCACCGCTGTCCCCGCCGCCGACGTCCACCAGGGACGTCACCCCCGCTAACACCTGGGTGCGGGTGCACTCGCGGACGATGATGTCGGCCAAGAAGCTGCTGTCGGACTCCATGGCCTTCTCAAAAAACGCGCCGAACGACGCGTGACGGCCGAGGAAACCATAGAGGTCGTCGCTGTGCGCCACCGCGAATGGCGTCTCTCTGTGTCCGGTCGCCGCCTCCGCGCAGTCCTCCTTTTGGAGCCAATCGGCCATGCTCTGAGACGCCGAGAGAAACAAAGGCGAGGTATCAAACGATAAGGATCCAGTTTGCTGCTTGGGTTGCTGATGGTTTCTCACTACCATCATCCTAAGTCTATGTTGTAGCTTTTACGACCATTTCATTCCTCTTAATGGAATACAGGCTATATATCTGCTCGTGAAAAAAAAAAAATCAAGACCACGAGCGGCGACAGGCACTGGTGGCCCCGGCCGGCATCGTAGTCTTTGTCGACGAGCAGGCGAGACGCCGTCGTTTGGCGGTAGTACGGACCTGGCATCTGGCCGCCACCGTCTGCTGGGGTTTCCTCTACGAGGATACCCGACGTGGCCAAAACCTCAAGAGGCGAGACAGGCATGGCCGTTTGTTTGCGGCGACGGGAACAGGGCGTGCAGCTCCGACAGCGAGGCCATGCCGCCGAGGCGATGGATGGCGTTGGGGATCCCAAGCTTGATAGCGCACTGCAGGGCCATGGATTTGAGGTAGCTGATGGCGTGGCACCAAAGCTCTGCCTCGGCTTGTAAGAGCTCCTCTACTGTGCTCGTCATGGCCGGCGCCGTGGTGCTTGCCATGTCCTTTCTCTCCTGCTAAGCTTGAGCGGTGAAGTTTGGTGTGAATTGTTTTGCGATTTTGCCCTGGGCTGGGTTGGGTATTTATTGACTTGCTGTATTTCATTCCTCGTGCTCTTCATGTTTCAAATTATTTTTTCTTCCACCCCAAACCAACCAAATTTTGTTATCGTGAAATCTCTATAGTTCCACACATCTGACGCGATTGATACCTAAAAGATCCTATTGCTAACCAAACATGGCCCATTTGAATGGCTGTAGCACCTTGAGATGGTAGTGGACCTTAAAGGCCCATAGAAGATGAGCCTGAGCCTTGGGTCCGCCTATGCTGAGCACAACGGGGCTTCGACAGCGTGTAGGCCACAGGCCAGAAAGCAAACCGAAGAGAAAACAGTTATGCCTCACACAAATCGGTATCATAGGCGGGGCGTAAAGATGTCTCGTTGCATTGAAAAATAATTCATTACTTTTTCATATCAACTAATGATGGAGACAGACTTTATATCAAAATTGAAGTACTGAAAACATTTTTATTTGAAATTGCCTATAACAATTGTTAAGCAACTTAGGGGTAGGCTACGTAAAATGGTGGCAGGCTAGGAAAATAACGAGGGGCCGCAAGCCCAACTGTTATAGAATTAAGCCTCTGCATAGAGGAAAAGGCTCATGGGCCCCAGCCCATTAGCACAATGTATCCTTCGTTTTATATAAGACGGGACAATCAATAAGAAAATGCAAGATAGGTTAGGGTTAATCCTTTTCCCCGCTCCCTGCTCCTAGCCGCCGCCCCAGCCCGCGCGGCCACCGTGCCTAGCTCCACACCAGTCGCCGCTGACCGCGCCGCCCCCTCGGCAGCCGCCTTCGCCGGTTCCATACGGATCGCTACCACGTGCAGCTAATCCGGCTGCCTTGAGTTCAAAATTCCGACCGTTCTGACAGTTAGAATTTAGATTTGTTGTAGCTGGTGTCGGATTCGTTTGTTTTGATGGACGCACGTGAGGACCTCTGCAACACGATCAACTTTTAGGGACAAAAAATTAGAAAATTATTGCTGGAGCAGCAACACTCTGAGGTCAGTGTCGATGTTTGACCACCGATAGCCTGCCACGGGGGTACCCGGGACAGTTGTTCGGGCTTCGGCGAATAGTGGAACTCGGCGGTTGAGGCAACAAGACGAACGATTTATACTAGTTCAGGCCGTCGACTTGAGCCGAGTAATAACCTTTATGTCCAGTCGGCGTTAGCTTGTTGCGTTGTATTGATGAGTATTGCGTTGGGTTGTGTTTGATTGTTTACAAGGGGTACCCTCAGCAGCCTTGTATAGTCTAGGGTCTGCTACGGGCTCTTTGAGTCCTAGTCGGATAAGAGTAACACATCCTAAACTAAGAGTTCCAGACACTTTTCTATTACAATACATCTATGAATAAGAAAAAACTGCACGTAGTCTTACTTCGTGCTTCAATTTGTTAGGCGGTGGGACCACTGGTCGGGGCTCGCCATCTTGTATCTTCTGATCATGGGAAACCCGTAGTGTCCCCCATCGACAATCAGGGACGTTCATCCCAACAAAAGATCACCATCAACCTCCTCAGATGCAGTACAGGATGAGCACCAAATTCCCCCCTTCGATCCATTGCCGTTACCTTCACTGCAGCAGGAAAACCCCCTACATCAAAAAATTTTATCCACAATAACGATTAAATCTTCCTAATTATAACGGGAAGGATGACCCATCCTCTTGATTATACAAATTCCTAAATTGTTTTGCAGTGCAGCATTTCAAGCTTGATGACCACTTGAACCTCATAGCGTTCCACCTCTATGGCGACGCCTTAACTTGGTTCAGACGATAGGAGCGTCACTACTAACGATGGACTAAAAGCCCATCCCTAGCAATGATACTAGAAACATGTGTTGGCATCCCTAACCATCATTACTTCAGAAAGGTAACTCTCGGCTCTTAACAGCGCCGGCCAAGGTAATGCAGTCTGGTAATAACAGTTAGAAGTGCCTGATTGACCTTCCTAACCGTCATTGCTTACGATATGCAAAACTGAAGCACGGCGCCTTGGGGTGCATAAGAATTACAGTCCTTAGGTAATGGTACTTAGGTACGCCAATCATGATAGCTCAGTATGAATTTACAATAAATTCATAATCGCATGAAACTATCATTGTAGCGTTTCAACCCGTGAGTATTCGAGGGTGTCATATTTATAATTTCCTGTGGGAGGGCAGGATGAATGCATCTAGCTTTGGTATAAACATGATTACTTATTGAGTGCATAGGTAGACATAGCATAGGCAGGGGTAAATCATAGTTCAAAGATCATGGACACACATCTGAGCCAACCTCAAGGATAAAAGAGAAATAAAGAATAAAAGAATATATCTAACTGAGCAGACATTGGTCATATATGTCTATGCAAAGAACTATTAGTAGACATCTAACTAGCATGTCTAGCATCAGGACTAAGTCTGAGATGACAGGGAGATCCCTGCAGCTGGTCTGCCAGCCGATAGAGACTTTACGAACTCCTAGTCAATACCCAAACGTGGGGGAGTTCATGGGATGGACAGGGCTGTCACCACCTGCCAACCTACCCCTCTGCCCGTTGGGCACCGACATATCAGCCGATCGCCGCATACCTGGGCACCACGCTCGTGTAATTAGAAATAACTCCTAACATCCTAGGACCCCAACCCTTTGGATTGACAGGCTAGGTTAAGAGCAACCAAGAAGGCACGACGAACCGTCACCTCATCCCTAGTTCTTCCTCTATTCATACTAATTCGATGAACGATGAAGAACAACGATGAACATGTCAAGAACATAACACATAAACTATATGCTAGTTCACATATCATGAGCATAACATGAACAAGACTATACTCTAGTTCATAAGCATTGCTATATAAATAAGATAAGAACTTGAACTTGGCAGAGAACTGCATAATATTCATACCAAGGTGTTCCCTCTTCTTCCAAGGAGACAAGCTCTCCTTGCTAGCTCTTGCCTTGCTCTACTACTAAAACTAATCTAAAGAGTACAAGTGAGAGATGAGGTGAGTGGCTCCAAATGATGGTGTGTGTTGGAGGGGAGCTCTCCCTCTCTTTTATAGCCCAACTTGGTCGGTTTAGGGGGATATAAATATGGAAGCAGGTGAAACCGCCTTGAGGGAACCGCCTATGAACTGCCTATCGAAGTTGGGCCCGAGATGGGCCCGCCAGGGGGCGGCCAGTCCTGGGGGCGGCCGGTCCCCTGGTGGGGCCTGCCAGCCACCGCCTTCGCGTGGTCAGTTCGTCTCTGGGCCTAGACTTCTATTGTGGTTACGATTGGGCCCAGAATGCTAATGAAGGTGGGCTTCTCTTCTTCTTTTGGTTGTGCCTTCTCTGAATACGAATTCTAGAATGCGCTTTCTTTATGGTTTTTGTGCATTTCCAGATGTCACACCTGCAAGTCAAGTATACACCAAAACTTATAGAAATGTTAGTTTAAAGCCCTACCTACTATTTATTTTAGTAACATATTGGCGGTAGAAAATAGGCTCTAAGAACTGCCAACACCACGCCTTCACCACAATTACTTGGGTGACCTGACCAACACCATGCAAACATGACAAGTACATACCTATACAAATCAATTCTAGCAAATACTAAATCGAGTGATAGGACTATCAGCCAACCAACAAACAATGCTCTATATTATGAAAAAACCATGCCTCCCATCCTCCCACCCATCGCCGTGCCTCCCACCCTCCCACCCACCGCTGTCTCCACCTCCCTTCCCCACATCGCTAGTGATGAGGCTCCCCGCCGCTAGCCTCCCCTCTCCTCGCAACCAGGCTGTAGGATGGCCCTGCAGATGTTCCAGCGGACTTGGTGGACAAACTGGACTTTGCGGTTGGGGAAGATTTTGAGCAAGAAGTTTGTCATCACTTCAGGATCTAGGTGAACCATGAATCTCCTTGTCCTCAAGGCTCTTTCTTCATGCTGGCCACTTTTCACTGCTCGCTTGTCCAGATTTAGAGGAAAGTGTTGGATTAGTTCTTGAATCTTGCTTGGGAGGCCATGCCCCATTCTTTCACATGGTAGAGGTGAGCCATAACCGCCACCCGTTTTTAGTCTCATGCAAATCAGTGGGTTTCTTTGTCTACAATCTCAGAAGGGTCATTGGGACAGTGTTTGATGTCTACTTCCATCTCTGGAGCAATGGTGCCCCACATTGGGAGAAGGAGAAGAGACTTTGGGAGGTAGAGGAAGCCAAGAAGTGGTCTCTGGTTCTATCCAAGTCTCAAAAGAAATCTGAAAAGAAAAAGAAAAGTGATAAAAGAGTCATGTTTGCTGCTATTACTGACCATTCTGCTGGTGGATTCCCTACACAAGAAATCAGCTCTGGTTCTCCTGCATCTATTATTAGAATTGGCTCCATTGATATTGACATTGCTACAAAGTCTCAATCTTCTATTGAAGGTGCTCTTCCAATGATGGTTGACAACATTCAGGATCTGGAAAATTTAATTGAACAACACATTTCTCACTCAACTCCAGTTTAGATGAGCAATGAAGAAGCATTATTAGTGGTTCAATGAAGAAGAAGCCTGCTGGTATACTGAAGAACTACTGATCAGACTGCACAGATCATGATTCTTCATCAAACAGGCTTTCTCTGAATATTCAGAAGGATTTGGGCGTTCAAAATATTTTGAATCATGGTTCAACTAACAGCTCTTTTGTGTTACCAGAGGCCATTAATCGCGCGCAACGCATGGGATGGTGCACCCGATGCATTGCCATTAATCACACTTGGCTTAATTGCATTTTGGAGCTTCGTTGCGTGGGGTGTTTTAAATACGGGCACAGATTCAAATTCTGCAACACCCGAGCCTGGCCCAAAGTCTTTTGGTGGCCCAAAGTCATTCCCCAGTCTAAAAAGGCCAAACCTGCAGTCCAAGAGACATGACAAGAAGAGGAAGAGATGGTGGTCTACAGTATTTCTTCCCCAAATCATGGCGAAAGAGTAAAAACCCCCTCCATACGCGGACTTCCTAGCTTCTGAGATTACTCCGCCACACACCATTCACCATGACTCGCCCTCCACACCGGAGGACGATCAAGCTGTCGCCATGGCAAACTTCGCTGTCAATCCTGCTCCCTATGTCCCTGTTAGTTTGAAGATTGAAGACTGGGCTAGGCCGGTGCATGGAAGGATCATCATCAGTGGAAATCCTCCTCGTCATCATGAGGAGTACGCCATTGCCACCATCCAACCTCCTCCCCTGCAGAATCAACTATATGAAGCCATGGAGGAGGTGGTGGACTTCTTTGAGGAGGAGCATCGGGTCAGGGTCCGACCCAGCTGTCTGTCACCACTCAGGCTGTGCCTCATATAGTTTCATTCACCAGTTACGCGCCAAGCATGGTAAATCTAAGCCCTTATCAACTTGATCATGTCCGTGAGATCATAGTGCAAGAGCATGATAGAGGTCTGAACCTATGCAACTGTCCATTCACAAGTACTTGCTGGGTGATGTTCTTGGCATTTCAATTTGACTTTCAGTCGAGAGACATCATTGCCCAAGCTGTGGGTCTTTTTGGCAATGTTGTTGCTTGGACCAACAACACTTGATGCATGTCTAGAGTGCTTGTCAGATGCAGTGTCACTCTTGTCAGCAGAGTGCCTAGAAGCTTGCTAATCTGCTAGGGCAACCCTATGGTGATAATGGTAGATCATGGTCAGTCCCTGTTTTTGTGCTTAACAGTCAATTCAATGATGAGTGGCTAGCTGATGAGGATCAGATCCCCCTAATGGCAACCCACATCCTGAGAATCCACATTTCTTGAATATCAATCATGGCAACCATGGCAATCTGTTTCTAGGACACATTGAAGATGTTGGTGGTCTTGGACATGTTGAACAAGTGAACATCAACCATGGTTGGGAGGCTCCACAGGCACCTCAAAACAATAATAATAATAGGTGGGCTCCTTGGCCAGAGCAGGATGGTGAACTGGTTGGAGAAAATGAGATAGCTGTAGTCAACAATCTAGCTGACATGGCTGTGGCTAATGCCAATGCTAATGGCATAATGCACCAACCTGATCAACCCCAGCACGGTACCTCAGTGAGTAGTGAAACCCTAGGATTCTTTAGAACTCAGGGCACCCTAGTCACTCTTGAACTACTTATCCCTGAAGATAGAGCCAATGCTGATAGATCTTTGACAGTTCCAGGAATGGGCACACAAAGTTTCAACAATGAATACCTAATCAGAAAGATGGCTAACAGTCTTGGGCTGCACCAAGGAATTGGGCCTACTCGATCAATCCAAATGATGCTTGTTGATCTGGCCCAGAAGGTCCATGAGTTACAGGCCCTCTTACCTGCAAAGAATCCCTTGCCTGCGAGTAGCTGGAACTTCATTCTCAGTAATTTTGTGCCTGACACCTGGTTCCTTGGGGTTGATAATCTGAGCTAGGGAGACAATGTTGCTGCCTCCACTTCATCTGGGTGCAAGAGGCCTCGGCTAGAGCTGATGAGAGATGACTCCCCCTCCCCACCTTTAGTAGTTGAGTTTGAGGCTAACCCTATTCCTAGCCCTGAGTCAGACAGAGCACCTGTCATTAGCACTCATCAAAAATCCTGGTTTTAAATTGATGAACTCATCTCTTACTATCCTCAGACTAATGGACAGGCAGAGCATCAAATCAGATTCTGATCAAGTTGATTAGGAAGAAAATTGATGAGAATATAAGAAAATGGCATACAATTCTTAATGAGACACTCTGGTCTTATCGGATGGCCTGCCATGGTGGTTCTACCAAGCACCATATGAGATGGTGTATGGGCATTAAGTTGTCCTTCCTTAGGAGATCAAAACTGGTTCATCATGTGTTGGCATTGTTAGGCGCATAGTTGCAGATAATTATCGTGGTATGTGCGGCCTGCTGTTGGATTGTGTGCTATCTCGCTGCATCAGATTAGGGTTTGGTGAAGGTTATGATTTGGGCGCCTCTTTATGCACTGACTTGGTTGTCGTTGGCGTCTTCATTGACGAGAAGAAGGTATTGGAGACCTCATTTATAACTAGCGCTGAGTTGGAGGAATTGGGTTCGATGATCTTAATTTGAAGGTGGGTTCTGCCCGCTGTGATCATGATGTTTCTGGTTTCGGCATGGAGCTCGTTGATGGTAGCTTCATGTTCCAATCTGGCTTGTGCATCTACAATGACGGATGATTGGAGCTTACCTTCTTTGACCATCTTTAGGCGAGCGTTGATGCTGACGAATTGATCATGCATTCCATCAATTTGCTATTGATGGTGGTGATGAATGGTTGAAGCATCTCCATGACGTTCTTGGTGGCAGTGGTCATGGCCGAGGATCGGACTAAACTCCGGATACCAGCTATCAAGGGCTGAGCCATGGGGGTGATGTGGCAGCCCGAGGGCGGCGATGGCGTAGGGGAGTGGCCAAAGCGCGGTGGCTGGCGCCGTAGCGGCGGCTTGCGCAGGTGAGGGGGACGACGACGAGAGAGAGAGTAGATAGGGAAGACACCTTCTATTACTTGAACCAACTTGGTTATTATAATTCTTAATTATTTATAGTCCTTATGGGGCTTAGACTCTAAGCAATTAAGAGATCCCGCAGATCCTCAATTCCTATTTTATTTATTTTTCCAATCCAATTTGATGATGTGGTGATCCTACAGACGCTACGACGGTGAACTCGGGCAGCGACATGGGCGCGTGGGGTGCCTCCCCCTTCCACTTCAGGGTTTCTCATTGGAGCCCACCTGGCTAGCTGCGTTGCCTTCCTCCTGGGACTCTTTATACAACTGCCTCAACAAAATTGAGGCCCATTAAGTCCAAATGAGGCCCGAATAGCCGGTTCAAGTATAAATATAGACGGCTAGGGTTTCTTGTTTTCACCTTTTCCCTGTTAAAACTGAGCAACTAGCGGCCCACTGAGAGTCTGAGACCGAGTGGTCCACCTCCCTCTCCCTCACCCTCTTCACTTTGGCCTCTCTCCCTCTCTTGGTGGCGCACGCTCGGGAGCCGACGGTTAGGCATGGGAGAGACTGTAGGCCTCGTGTGCTGTGGCTGCGTGACCTGCACGGCGGCAAGCGGTGAGCGAGAGCAGGTCCTGGTGGCAGCATTGGGCGAGCTGGCGTCATGTGGCCTTTCCCTCCTCCACATGTGGCACACGGCGGGAAATGCTCATGACAGCACGACCCAAGCATCTGGATGTTGGCGGATGGATCTGTTGGCAGTGAGCTCGGGGACAAGCTCGACGGTAACGGCTCCTTGCGGCGACAAAATTGGTGGTGCATATGGTATTGGGCTTGCTGGACTTTTTTTAATTTGATAAATGATTTGCGGTGGTGGGCACGTGGCAACGGGTAGTGCTGGGTGCCGACCCGGGTGGCACCCAGCCCCCCGCTGACTAGCCAAGGGGGAATTAATTTACTGTCGAGGATTGGACTGAATTTACTGTTTCATGGGCCTCGCACCGTACCGAACAGCATGCTGACATTGGCCCGTCCAATCTTTTTTGAATTTAAAAAAGTCATATATCCTAAATCATGTATCAAAATTAAATTCTGATTGCACTACCATGTTTCTTGTAATAAAATCTTCAAAACAAGACCCCACATGGATATATTTCGATAATTTTTTAATAAATATTTATACTATAATAATTCTATATTTAAAAATAATCATCCAACATCACATTAGTACAAGAACATCACAGAAAACAGCATAGAACATTATACGTATACAACACGAACATCATATATACCATGAAATATAAAAAATTAAAATAAAATTAGTGAAGTAATTAATTGTAGTCAAACAAAAAGAAGAAAAATGCTACAAAACATTACAAAATATATCGTAGAACATCACTTTAACACTATAAGAATATCACATTATGACTAAAAAACATCATAGAAGATAAATCGTAGAACATCACATTAGCATTACTAGAACACCACTAAATATATAACAGAACATCACTTTTTTTTAGTCTAATAACAGAACATCACTTGTGTCTGTGAAAATAAAAGAAGTAAATATAAAATTATAAATAGGAATAAAAAATAAATAACAATAGAAAAGTAAAATGAAAAGAAATGAATAATAAAAAATCAAATGGAAACAAAAGTAAAAGTATGAAGAAATAAAGGAAACAAAAAGAAAAGGAATAATAAAAAATATGAAAAGTAAAAAGAAAAGTAAGTAAAAAATAAAATTTAAAAATCAAAAGAAAAAAGAAAAGAAAAAAGCAAAAAAAAAGGAAAAGAAACGGGAGTACTCACGCGCGTGCACTGCTGGTGGCCTTCAAGCGTGTGGGCTGTCCACTTCGTGGGCCGCACTCACTTCAATTCACGTGTGGTTGGACGCAGGCTGACCCTGGCTTCGCTATACAAGGCGACTTTTATAAAACTGATCAGATATTTTTTATACATTCAACTAAAACTCATACTGGCGAAGTGATAAAACACCCTCCGCCGCTATCCTTTTGATTTCTTTTGATAACTTTTGGTCTTGGTCATATTTTCGATTTTGCAGATTGACTTGTCCACTTTCACGCGAAGTTGTCATGTCAACTTCGCTTGGTGCCCGGAGTGCAGCGAAGCCATCTTCGACAGGTAAACATAAAATATGTGAAAACATACAAGCGAAGTCCAAGATAATCACAGCGAAGTGTCTATGTCAACTTCGCTAAACATTGTGTTGTCTCAAATGTCTATAGTGAAAAGTTTGTTTTTATCTTTAAAGTTTAGGATAGGTATTTGTATGTTAAAGTTGTTCCCCAACGGTCTCCATTCATGAAGGCATTGGAATGGTGGCGGATACAATGCCCACCTCCATAAACCTGTTTTGCCCACCTCAAAAAGATATGTGTAGTAGTGTTTAAGTAATTTTCACATCCTCTTAGAGCTGCTCGATGTTACACACAATTGCGCCGATAAAAGAAACTTGCTCTTATTACCGGCATGGTATTAGGGCGACCAACATAACTTATAATAATAATGTTCTCACAATAAAACATATAGCTGAATATTTATCGGTGCATGGTACAATGGATTTTATTGTACTACAAAAACACTTGAGGTTTTCAAAAAAAGAAAGAAAAAACAACACTTGCCCATAATATAATTTTATTAAAACAATATTTGAGGAGCGATCGATCTAGATCCCATAGCTGCCTTCACTCTTGGATAAGTCACGCATATGCCGGTTCTTCTATGGATAGACCTCAATGATTGACCGAGATCCCAAGGCAGAGACAATCTTGTAACAAGTAAACCCTGCAGTTAGGAAAATCCTGTGCCATGTCTCCTCTTCTCTCTGCTTTCCAGTTGTCATCATCATCATACACAAATCCATCAAAACTTGGGCTTCCGAGGCCTGTTTAGATGGGTACCCTATCACGACATCCACGATTATCACCTTTCCCTTCGGTTCACGAGTAGAAATAGCCTCTTTTGCTCGTTTTAGGATTCTGATGCATTCCTCGTCGCTCCAGTTATGTAGCACATGCTGTTGTAAGGTATAATATTCACGAATCATGTAATGATTTATTAGTAGATAATAACCAATGATTATGACATCCAACATATAGGTCATGTGGCTCCAATTGTCATAAGGTAAAGATATGTATCACAGTATGTAGTAGATTAAAGGCTGACTAAATACAACAGGAAGTGGCTATAAAATAGTATTCTTAACTAAAACTTTAAATGTGGGTAAAATCTTACTATTTATATTATATATTACTAATTAGATGCTTGAAGGAAGTCTCAATGTTAATTCTAATTAAACACGCTAGAAGGATTGGAAAACCATAGAAATTTCTAAAAGATCCATCAGACCATTAATTTGGTAGACTCAATCATCATGAACAATAATTGGTATTTGATCAATTTTGATATAATTATTCATCTCTACCATTAATTAAAAATAATTATAATAACCCCTAATCTTGCATCTAAAACAAGATCTTAAATTTGTATGTAAATTACCACCTCTATCGTTATCTAGAAGTTCTGAAGTTCTGAATTTGTTCCATGCATAAATAGATCACAACTATATATCTTATCTAGAAAATCTGTAATTACTCGCAAGTCATACCCTGAAGAGCACAGCATCAGCTGGATGGATGAACTCCATCATGTCTCCTGATATGAACTCAATAGTGCTGCCACTATCAGCAGGCACGGCGTCCACCACATAGGGCAATTCCAGCACCGAGCAACTCACGTGAGGGAAGGCCTTGGCAATGGCCCTCGCCGTTATCCCGTTGCCGCCTCCGACGTCCACCAGGGACGTCACCCCCGCCAACACCTGGGTGTCCATGCAGTTAAGGACGATGATGTCGGCCGTGAAGCTGCTGTCGGACTCCATGGCCTTCTCAAAACACGCGCCGAACGACGTGTCCCTGCCGAGGAAACCATAAAGGTCCTCGCCGTGCGCCACCGTGAATGGCGTCTCTCCGTGCCCGGTCGTCGCCGCCACCGCGCTGTCCTCTTTCCGGAGCCAATCAGCGATGCTCTGAGACGCCGTGAAATGGAAAGGCGAGGTCATCAGGACCATGAGCGGCGACAGGCATTGGTGGCCGCGGTCGTCATCGTCGTCGTCGACGAGCAGGCGAGACGCCGTGGTTTGGCGGTAGTACGGACCTGCTGTATCAGTATCGCCGCCGTCGTCTGCCTGGGTTTCCAGTTCCACCACGTCGAGGATACCCGACGCGGCCAAGAACCTCAAGAGGCGAGACAGGCATGGCTGCTTGCTTGCGGCGACGGGAACAGCGGCGTGCAGCTCCGACAGCGTGGCCACGCCGCCAAGGCGATGGATGGCGTTAGGGATCCCAAGCTTGATAGCGCACTGCAGGGCCATGGATTTGAGGTAGCTTAAGGCGTCGCACCACAGCTTTGCCTCGGCCTGTAAGAGCTCCTCTACTGTGCTCGTCATGGCCGGCGCCGTAGTGCTTGCCATGTTCTCTCTCCTGCAAGCTTGAGCGGTGATATGCGGCGCGTGAATTCTGAACTGTTTTGCAACCCCGTCAAAACCCGGGCTGCTGGGTTTAGTATTTATAAACTTATTAGCCAAGTTTTAAATAGCGGGCTATGGCAAATAGCGGCAGGTTTTTCATTTCAAATGGCCAAGTTTTAAATAGCGGGCTATGCCATATAGCGGTTTATAAGAAAATCATGAAAAACACATGTAATTAATGAAACAAGGCAATTTTGATATTTGATGATCACAAATATGTTTCTAAGGTTCTACAAGTCTTGATAACATTACCTAATCACTATAACATGGTTTATGAAAGTTTAATTGTCCAAAATACTAAATTAATAGCAAATGAAATACGGAATAGCGGTAAATAGCGGCGCTATAGGAGTAAATAGTGGTAAATAGCAGTAAATAACGGTGCTATAGCAGAAGACAAATAGCTTAGCGGCGAGCCCTCCCGCAGCTATAGCGGCGCTATAGTCCGCTATTTAAATCAGGGCTTATTAGGCACTATTTTCTCGTACTCTTACAACCGCATCCAATTGAGTGCATGTTAGTCCAACATTTTGTAACTTGTCTAGTTTAATAAAAAAAATCTACGTGGATGCAATATCGATCCAACATCTTGTAATCTATTATATTTTATATGAAAACTTGGTTCTTTGATGCATATATGGTCCAAACACTTGAGTTTGATGGCGTTGGGAGTTACTACATCATAGTGTGCTCATCAGCTCATCCAATGCTTAGTTGAAATCGTTTGGATAATGATTCATTTGCAGACATGCTTGATCTCTCATTGGATTTAACTTAGTCTTGATCCATTTTTAGTTCAACAATATTAAATAAATCTTAAATGTTTAGTCTCATACGAGAGTTTGGTTAAACACTAGCGGAACTTAAATGGGTGATATTAAAAAGTAGAAAGACGTGCCACACATGTACGCGCCACTGTCGAGGCCGAGCCATGAGCGTGCATGAGCCGCACCGCACCATGAAATCTGCTTGGGTATGCTGGACGATCAGTTTTGGGCATCTCGACCCCTAATAGGTATTGACATATATTGATGTTAGTACAAAATAGGGTGTAATAATAATGATGTTAGTATTTATAGTGTAAAAACATGTTGTTACAGTGGACAGTATATGCACCAGTGGGGCAGGTTTGGGCATCTCCATCCCTAATAGGTTTTGACATATATTGATGTGAGTACAATGTAGGGTGTAATAATAATGATGTTAGTACAATGATTTAGAGCATAAAAAACACATTGTTATAGTGGACCGTAAATGCACTAGTACGTGGGGCAGGTTCTTGTACCAAATTAAACAGATTATAGCATATTAGACAAAGACACCCACCTAGATACACTACTAGAAATGTAGGCTTTGCCGAGTGACAGAGGTTTTGCCGTGTGCCAAATCTCGGGCACTCTTATAGCTCACCGAGATTTGGCACTCGGCAAAACCTCTGGCACTCGGCAAATATTGACACTCGACAAAGGTGGCTTTGCCGAGTGCCAGACACTTGGGGCCAAGTGCCGGGCACTCGGCAAAACCCAGCACTCGGCAGAGGTGGCCGTTGGGTGACGGTGACCTCCTGTCGTCAGTCTTTGCCGAGTGCCAGCCGTCGGTGATGGTCGTGGTGGGGCTGCCGACCAGGAGGGAGAGGAGGAGGAGGTATGTGGAAGCAGTAGCAGGTAGGTGGAAGGAAGGAGGAAGAAGAAGGAGAAGGAGGAAGAAGAAGGAGCAGGAAGGGAAGATAAGGAGGAAGAAGGAGAAGGAGAAGAAGGAGGAGGAATGGGAGGTGAAGAAGGAGGAAGAAGGAGAAGGAGGAAGGAGGAGACCGGCGAGGCGAGGAAGGACAGGAGTAGGAGGCTGAGGAGGAGAAGGGGAGGAGGAGCCTGCGTTGCCACGTCCTGTCCTGTTCTGGGTGTGTTCTTCTCCGCGTGCACGCCACGCCATCGCCCAAGGTATGTGCACCGCCCCGTTGTGAGACCTTTGTGCCATTGTGAATTTTGGCCATCGTGCCGTTGTTGTTGTTGTTGTCGGCCATTGTGCCATTGTGAATGTCGGCCTTCATGTCGTTCTTTTTTGTAGGTTTTGGAAACCTCCCCGTGCTGTAATACTATGTTTTTTAATTATGTTTTGTTTATTCATTTGAACCATTTGTAATATATGTACTAACACATCTTGTTCATTCTTTATAAATTGCAGGTGACTGAACAAAGATGGCGAGCAACTATTCATCGAGGCTGGTGAACTTGAGGTACCAGAGACTACGCCCTCTCATTCAAGACGAGGGGCAGTGACAGAACCAGCGACTTTGATTAAAGGGGGCTGGACAAATATGATTGCATTTTTGTACGTGATAAGATATACTAATAGTATGTTTCAACAATTTTTTTAAAAAAATTAACACAATTTATAACCAAAATCATGATTTTTTAATAAAAAATGACTAAAAGTTAATAATTTTATGCTATAAATTCAGTAATATATATGTTTATTTAAGAACATCTACCGTGCATGGGGGGGCCACGACCCCTGCTGGCCCCCCTGGTTCCGTCACTGACGAGGGGACGTCATCAAGGGCAGCGGCCGCAGTAGGTGACATGAGGAGCGGTAGTGGCTGCAGCAGGAGATGATTGTCTCCTACCCAGACTCGTGAGGAGGTGCCGGAGGACCATGTGGCGGAGACGGGCACGGGCATGGTCTCGTCAGGGGACGATGGGGATCAGCACACGGACGAGGGGGGTCGGCAGACGAACGACAGTTTCGCTAGCCAGCGTCCCTACCTGCGTGGTCCCGTGAAGCTCCCTTTGGTTCTACATCCTCACGAACGCCTAGTGCTTCAGCCTTCTAGATAAAAGTAAGTAACTATAGATGTTATCACAACTACATCATATGATACGTTGAGAATCAAAAGAGAAACTAATTATTTTTCTTAATCACTTGTGCAGGACCTGGATAATTCTGCTGGGTTCTCTTTTTTTGGATGGAAAAGACCGTGGGGGAGTTCCCCACGGTGCTCAAAACTTTATTAAACAAAGAAAGGAACAAGCTTACAAAATACAAGGTCACAAGATCAGAAGAAAAAAACTAACCAGAAATACTTACAAGAAGACTACAAGGAGAGAAAGGGAGAAGGAAACAAAGAGCCAGAGAGGCTGGGAACTACAACAGCACATTACATCAGCAGGAACAACAACTACTCTATAGTAGTCTTGTTCACATTACTACAGAGAGTCAATCCATAATGAGGCTAGTCTATCTTCATCTCCCAGTCTGTGTGCTTGAAAAGGCAACTTCATCTTTGAAATTGTTGAGCCATCTTGCAAAGGATGCTAGTAAAAATTAAACGGTTTCTGATTTTCCAAAGTTCCCAAGCTGCAATGAGAAAGATTTTAGTGAAGAAACGATTGGCAGCCTGTTGTCTTGTTCTTAGGATTTTCCTGTGAATACGATTGGCAGCCTGTTGTCTTGTTCTTAGGATTTTCCTGTCAATATTGTCGTCCACTGACCAAATAATGCCAAGCTTGTCCCAACAGCTTTTGGCGAAATCACAGTCACTCCTCTCTATTTGGGCATAGAACACAAAAGCTGTTGGGCTGTACATTGAAGTGCCTCCTGACAAGCATGCTTCTGGTATTTAGTCTGTCGAGAAGTATGAACCATGCAAAGAATTTCACTCTTGGGGACACCTTTGATTTCCATATTAGAGCAAAGCTGGAGGGAACCTGAACTGAGAGGAAGGCCATCTTATAGAGTTTAGCAGCTGCATATTTATTATTGCCCCAACAGAATGTTCTCTTATCAACTCCATTGTTCAAACTGAATGTCTGCATCAGGTCTCTCAGATGCTCCAGTTCTTGGGCAGCAACTTGAGATATAGGAATGTTGAAGAGCTCATCAAAGACTATCAGCTTCACTAACTTCTTTGATGGAGATTTCAGAAATGATGGCAAAACGAGCAACACTAGGGAAAGCTTCTTCAAGAGTCTCACCAGCGCCCAATTGTCCTTCTAGAAAAGAATGGATGATCCATCCCCCACCTGACAAGTGGTGATATGTTTATAAGGTCTTTTAATTTGAAGATATCCCTCCACCAGAATGATCCCATTTCCCTCTGGACATGAAGGACTTTGCCATCATAATACTTGAACCATAGTTGTTGTACCCAAGGTATACCTGATTTGTCATAAAACTTATGAAGCTGCTTCATCAGTAAATCATCATTCTGCAACAAAAGATTTTTAATTCCTAAGCCACCTTTTTTCTTAGGTCTTTGAGCTAGGGGCCAAGCTACCAAGTTTCCTCCTCTCTTTTTTTTTTCAGAATTTTATCCATAGACACTGCTTTCTTATTCTGTCAATGTCCTGAACCACACCTTTATGCAGCCTGAATGTACACATGGCATATGTGACGGTAGGGGTAATGACTATGTTGATGTATTCTAATCTTCCAGAGTAGGATAGGAGGGTAGAACTAGCAACAAGTTTTTTTCTCCACTTTGTCCAAAAGAGGTGCAAAGTCCTCCAGGCTAGGTAAGTGAATGGGAAGGATCCCACCTTACATCCCAGAGTACTAACAAGGATCCTCATTTTATCAGCCGAAACATTGATTGGTAGAATCTGGGATTTATTGAAGTTGACACATTGGGTAAGTCTTTTCTTCAAACGTTGGTGATACCTAAAAGATCACCGTTGCTAACAAACCGAGCACTAAGGGTTAGCTAGAAGGCAAGCCGAACAGAAAAACAGTTGTTCCTCACACAAATCACAAATCCATGGTTTAACAGGAAGCAATCCTTCTCCACGATCTTGACCGCCAATGCACTTCATTGGGCATTTTGACTTTTTTCTCTCAAAAAACAAACTAATTGTTCTCCAAATGGCCTAACGTATTGCCGTGCGTTCCTCCAATCCATTGTTGATAAAATATCATCGGCAGTCTATCACGGGGCTACTCGAGGCAGTAGAAGATCGATGAGGGTGCGCTAAGACCTACGAATTAGATGTGAGACGCAAGACAAACAACCAGGAACAATGCGGTTTTATCCCGGTTCAGGCGCGAGGTGCGTAATACCCTACAAAGTACAACGTGTGTTTTAAGAGGGTCCCTGTCCGGCTTATATAGTCGGGAAACAGGGCTACAGATCTAGAAATTTATCGTGATCGGTTCTAATGCTCCGTATCCTTGGAAAAGCACAAAAGGATTCTAACTGACTAGACTTCGTTGCATGCCAAGTAGCCTTCGAGCATCCATGTGGGTCACCGACCAGTCCGGCAGCGGCCCACGGGCTTGGTCTTGTGATCCGGGCCGCCTAGTCCGAACAGCCCTAAGGCCCAGCCGTGAGGGTATACGGGTTTATACGTCCACGTATAAGGCATGACATTTGACGATTATATATTGACATTTGGCATATACGGAGTATTTGGCATTTGGCTCATCCACATCCACCATCCATCGCGCGAAACCTTATTAATTGCGTGATTGCTCCGATCGACGAGCTCAAGTAGCGGCGTAGAGTTAAGTCGCTTTCTATCTACCCATATAGGAGTACCAATTCCATCAAATTATCCATCCATCCATGGTCCGCGCACGCTGCCCTGTATCGGAAATGATAGTACTCTGACGTCCGACTGTTGTAGGACGGGTGTGACTCGACCGCACTTCTCCCTGCTCGTCTCGACCGCGTATTTCTCCACCTGCCTTTATCCGCCCGCTCGACTTCCTCGCGGCTGTGTCGAGAAAAAAACAGACTTCCTCACGGCTCTTGGCGACCGTGCCTCCTCTTTCTCCCTTCATACTGACCTGTGCGACTTGGAGAGGAGGATGGTTTAGACTATCTGGCAAAGGTAGGTGGATCCCCCTTTGAATCTGAGCAAGGTAGGTGGATCCTCCTTTGAAACCAAGCATTTTACACATGGTTTTCATTAGTGAGTCTCTCACTACCGGAGACGGTTGATTTGCCGAGCGCAAATTTCTTTGGCGAGTGCAATTCGTCGGGCACTCGGTAAAGGCTGTCTTTGTCGAGTGCCAGCATAGGCGGGACTCGGCAAAGAAATACAGGCAAAGACAGACACTTGGCAAAGGTTGGCCATCGGCAAAGAATTTTTTATTTTTTTTGAAAAATCTTTGCCGAGTGCTCTGGCCAGGCACTCGGTAAAGGCCTGATTTGCCAAGTGCCATGGCCGGCACTCGCCAAATTAATTTTTATTTTTTTGTTTTTTAACCTATTTTTTTGTGAGGCCTTGCTACAGTCCCTACAACTCTATTTTCAAATTTGGGACAATTTTGACTTTTTTGCTATATTTAATTTATTTATTTTGTTTAATTGAATTTTTCAGATAATTCAAATTTGAACTGCAGTTGCATGGAATAATGCAATTCAGTGATTCAAAAAATAATATTCATGGTGTTTAGTATACGTTGAGGCCGTATCCACGAATCCATATGAAATTTCGAGCATCTTGTTCACATAACATGACGAGAAAACTGCAAGAAAAGTATTTTTAAATTATATAAAGTCCAAACAAACTCCAAAAATCATGAAACTTGTCGAAGTGTCTTGTCATTGCATGTCTAGGCTGTGGTTAAAAATTGAGAAGTTTTCAAGCATGTTGTGACATCGAATGCCTAAAACCCAGACATCTCCATATGTGATCACAATTGATCACATGTGGAGATGTCTGGGGTTTAGACATCCGACGTGACAACTTGCTCGAAACCATCTCAATTTTTTTACCATAGCCTACACATGTGACACAACACCTCGACAAGTTTCGTGATTTTCGGACTTTGTTTGGATTTATATAATTTAAAAACACTTTTTCCGCACGTCCCTCGACATGTTCCATTAATAAGGTTCTCCAAAGTTCACGTGAGTTCCTATGTACGGCCTCAAGATACGCTAAATAATAGGAATATTATTTTTTAAATCACTAAATTCCATTGTTCCATGCACCTGCAGTTCAAATTTGGATTATTCCGAAAAAATCAATAAAAAGAAATAAATAAATTAAATATAGCGAAAAGGTCAAAATTGCCCCAAATTTTAAAATGGACTTTAAAACACTGTAGGAGGGCCATATCAAAATTGTAGCCCTCGACGCAATCTACAACTTTAGGTGAAAAAGTATTTTATTTGAAATTTTTTAGGTTCCCAAATATTGTTTTAAGGTCACAGATTTTGTTTTTTTAAACAATCTTGGATGTTGGCATGGTCTATATAAAAGTTGTAATAAT
This sequence comes from Bothriochloa decipiens, assembly GCA_023333625.1. NCBI lineage: Eukaryota > Viridiplantae > Streptophyta > Magnoliopsida > Poales > Poaceae > Bothriochloa > Bothriochloa decipiens. The sequence continues at coordinate 52,595,850 of CM041636.1, forward strand.
TCTCAATAATATCTACAACTTTGCAATAGAATTATTTTTCTTACTTAAAGTCGCTTAGAGTCTTATATTTGTGTCTAAGTCTAATAGATTTTTAAATTCAAATTTTAGGCCTGCGCAGCAAGATTGGGTTCTCTTGACGCGGCCAAGCTCAGCATGTAGGGAAAATGTGGAGAAAAAAATGGCCAAGGGCCAACGTGCAAGACAGAGATAGAGCGGGAGGCGACTAAGGCGACCGTGCAGCGGCGGACTTCTCCGGCGATGTCCGACGAGTAGGAGGGAGATTTCCGGCGGCAAACTAGGAGAAACTGATCGGGAGGCAACGCTCTTTCGATTGAGAAACCTGACTATGAGAATTGAGGAAATTGATGGCTTTGCTGAGCATAGAATGGAGAACAAAATTGAATGGGAGAACAAAATTGAAGAGATACATAATTTGGAGAACATGAAATGGAAACAAAAGGCATCAAAGAATTGGGTGTTGAGAGGTGATGCTAATTCTCACTTTTTCCACAAGTTCATGAATGGGAGGAGGAAGAAGAACTCTATTTCTATTTTGGATTCAGAGAATGGTGAAATAAGAGGTCAGGCCAACATCACTAAACACATTAGTACTGTTTGGCATGGGGGAGAATATTGCCTTAAATTTGGAGATGACTTCTGGTCTAACAACATGTGTTTGAGTGAAGAGGATAGATAACATCTAGGACAATAGTTTACCATGGAGGAAATCAAGACGACCATCATGAAAATGAAAGAGAATTCTGCACCAGGTCCAAATGGCTTTGGGGTGTATTTCTTTAAGAGATGTTGGGAGATCTACAAAAATGAACTGTGGAGCATGTTCCAAGACTTTTGGAATAACTAACTAGATATCAGGAGACTGAATTATGGAGTAATTACTCTGTTGCCAAAGAGGAGTCCAATACAGTTAAACATTTTAGGCCTATTTGTCTACTAAACATGGACTACAAGTGTTTTACCAAAATGCTTACTAGCATGTTGGTGCCAGTTGCTAGGAAAGTCATTAGGAGTAATCAGACTGGGTTTGTGAAAGGGAGAAACATACTTGAAGGTGTGGTAGTACTTCATGAGTTGTTCCATGAATTGCATAGAACTAAAGCTAAAGGGCTAATTCTTAAAATAAACTTTGAGAAGGCCTATGACAGGGTAAGATGGGATCCTGGAAGATGTGATGAAAGAGAGAGGATTCCCCTAAACTTGGATCTCCTTGGTGATGAGAACTATAAGAGAAGGCATAGTTTGTATAAATGTAAATGGAGAAAGAAGTGGCTATTTTAGAACCTATAGGGGCTTGAGACATGTTGATCCCCTATCCCCTCTTGTTTTCAACTTGGTGGCAGATGCCCTGGGGGTTTTATTGCAAATTGGTGTTAATAAGGGTCATATCAGGGGGTCCTGAATGACCTGATTCATGGAGAGGTCTCACACATTCAGTACACATATGACACGGTTATCATGATTGAGCCTAATGACTTGTACATCAGAAACTTGAAACTGCTCCTTTATTGTTTTGAGTGGCTAATTGGGCTAAATATAAACTACCATAGTAGTGAAGTCTATGTGTTTGGGGTTTCTCAAGAGGAGGAGAGGATGGAAAATATGTTGAGTTACACCTTAGGTTCCTTCCCTATGACATATCTAGGGATACAAGTGAGCTAAAAACATCTAATTATGGAGGTACTAAAACCATTAGCTCAGAAAATGAGAAAAAGAGTTCACCCTTGAAGAGGAAAACACCTAACCTTTGGAGGCAGACAGATTTTAACCAATTCATGTTTGAGTAGCATTCCATTGTACTATTTGGGGTTTTACTTGCTTAAATATGGAGATCACCAGGAGTTTGACTCTATCAAATCTAAATTCTTCTGGCAGGGGGCTGAGGACAAAACAAAACTTCATATGGCTAGATGGGAGAGTATTAGCAGACCAAAAGACCAAGGGGTTTTGGGTATCATTAATACAAAAACTATGAATGAGTGCTTGGTCACCAAATGGGTCTGGAAAATATTCCAAGAACCTGATGAGCTAATGGTTTAAGATCATCAAAGCTAAGTATTTGGGAGAAAACAGTTTCTTTGATTCTAAGGGAGCGGGGGGTTCCCAATTCTGGAAGGGTGCGCATGGGATTAAGCATATGTTTAATTGGGGAGCTGTGTTTCAGGTGGGTGATGGGAGCCACTGTAGATTTTGGGAAGATTGTTGGGCTAGGAGTGTCCCCCTAAAAATATACTATGAGGACCTACACAAACTGGTCAGGGAGCCCTTAGCCTTTGTGCGAGACTGCTGCAATAAAGGAGATAGGCATGTAGACTTTAGAAGATCACTTGGTGTGCGTGGATACGATAGTAGGTGGTTGGGTTTATTCGAGGATTTGAATGATATTGCTTTAATAGATAATAAAGCCTATATAGTTAAATGGGAGTTAGATAGTAAGAAGATGTATACTACTAAATCCTTGTATAGATTCCTTACTGATCAGGGGATGACAAACAGACTAGCTTGCTATGTTTGGAAAAGCAAGATTCCTTTGAAAATTAAAGTTTTCTTGTGGCAAGTTCTCAACGACAAACTTAAATCTATTGTAAACGTGGTTAAAAGGGGATGCAAGGGAGATGATAAGTGCTGTCTTTGTGGAGGCACTGAAACTGTAGATCATATCTTTTTTGAGTGCCTGTCGATGTTTTACCACCGATAGCCCACCACCGGGGTACCTGGGAGGGTGTTTTGTTCGGAGGAGCTTAGCAGACTGTGAAACTTGGTGGTTGTGACAACAAGTTAGACGAGACAGATGATTTTATACTGGTTCGGGCCCTCGACTTGCGTCGAGTAAAGACCTTTACGTCTAGTTGGCGTGAGCCTGTTGTGTTGTATTGATGAGTATGAGGGATTGTGTAGTTCGCGTTGTTACAAGGGGTACCCACAAGAGCCTTATTTGAGGCGAGACTAGCTGCGGGTTCTTCGATTCCTGGTCAGATTCCAGGAACGAGTCCTAAACTAGTTGTTTCGTACTCTTCCCTATTACAATCCTTCCATGATATGGTAGTTCTTACGTCGCGTTACTCCGTGTTCTTGCGAATTCGGCGGCGGGTTCTTCGATCCTCCGACCGTATTCCGTCTTCTTGGGGAACCTCCAGTATCCCCCATCGACAGTGCCCAATGGCTAGGTTTGTTTGGAGCTGTATCAAGTGGGTGTTTAATCTGAGATCATATGCTACTTCTTTAGAGGATTTTTGTCAGAGGTTCCTCTAGCTAGCAGATTAATCATGTTCATATTTGCAGGGATTACCTGGGCACTCTAGAACTCACGCAATAAGATGGCTATTTCCAAGATTGTGCCTAGAGCTGCTACTGATGTTATGTACAATGCTATATCATACATGCAGACATGGAGTGCGGGACATAAGGAGAAGGATCAGGGAAGCTTCTGGGTGCTGAAGAACACGGTGATGCATGCATTGAAGCGTTTCATGCCAAGCAATAACTTCCTGTCTAATGTAACTGAAATTTATTGTTGGGTGTTCTTTTCCTTCTCCATAAGACATAGAGCTTGTTTTGTACGCTGGTCTCCCCAGCATTACTGTAATTCTGTCGAAGACGCTAGCTTTCAATAACAGTCGAGCAAACTCTTTTCTATTTTCTTTTTTCAAATTTTAGAGTTCCAAAAACGACCTTGAATGTTCACATAGTCATACGAAAGTTGTAGTGGCTAACCTGTTCTAAATGTTTGTTGTTGACAAGTTTTTTAGTGTCTCAAATATTGTTTTAAATCCACATTTGTGACCCTATTTTTCTTTGTTTCCAAACAATCCCAGATGAAGACACATCCTAAAGCACAATTGTAGTGCTTGACAAGTGTTAGAACTTTATTGTTAAAATTTTTTTCGTCTGAGTTCATTTAATAGACAAATTTATCCAATATAAGATTATGAAATGTTGATATAAAAAGACAACTTATGTGGAGTCACAAATAAATCTGTGGTCTAGTGGTACATAGGAGCTAGTGTTGATTGACAGGCCACGAGAGTTTGATTCCTTGAAGATATTTTTTTTACTTTTTTGGTTTTTCAAGAAAGAATTATAGAGGCGGACACTTAATGTCTCCATCTCTGTACATGGCATCTTAAGGTACCCCCGCGCCTTGCCAGAGGCGGACGCCATATGCCTGCCTCCATAAAAGTACAACAATCGCCTGTGGAAATCATTATAGCAGTAGAGAGCCTTCCATATTTGTTTATTATTTGGATCATAATTATGACACATGTGTGTATATAGATTTGACATTGAATATCCTACATTTTCTCCCAGTCCTAAACTACAACATCCTTCTCTTCATTCACTTTGTTCTAAGGACAATGTTACAAGGAAGTATACACTACCAAAAATGCCATCTTTACCGAGTGTCGAAATCTTTGCCGAGTGGCAAACCCCGGGCACTCGGCAAATAGAATCTTTGCCGAGTGCCAGAACAAGCAGTTAGCAAAGATCTCTTTACCGAGTGCCAGGCGCTCGGCAAAGAACTACACTCGGCAAAGGGGATCTTTGCCGAGTGACCGGCACTCGGCAAAATAGAGGCACTCGGCAAAAGGGGCCTGGCCAAATGGCATCCGTCGCCGTCCCCTTTGCCGAGTGCACCGCCGTTAGGCACTCGGCAAAGGGGCCACCTTTGCCGAGTTTTGGGCACTCGGCAAAAGGCTGCCACGTGCCAAGTGCCGGAATGCGTTGCACTCAGCGAAGGATTCTTTGCCGACTGCCTCTCCTGGCACTCAGCAAAGAATATTTTTTGTTTTTTCTTCCTATTTTTTTCTGTGTCTTTCCTACGGTAAATACATCTCAACTTTAAAAGTTAGGACAATTTTGAGTTTTTTTGCTATATTTTCTTAATTATTTTTATTTCTTTGAATTTTTTCGATAATTCCAAATTTGAACTGCAGGTACATGAAATAATAGAATTTGTTTATTAAAATATAGTATTCATGATGTTCAGAGTAAGTTGAGGTCGTATCCAGCACCTCGCATGAAATTACGACCATGTTGGTGTCGTAACATGACGAGTCACATTCGGGGAAAGTGTTTTTAAATTATATAAAATTGAAACGAAGTCCGAAAATGATGAAACTTGTCGAGGTGTCTTGTCATCGAATGTGGAGGCAGTGGTAAAAAATTGAGAAAGTTTTGAGGAAGTTGTGACGTCGTAGCCCCTCCCTCGCGGCGGCTTCGCGCAACGCCCCACGCAGCGGCGCCCCGTCTTGTTCGCCGGCCGTGGCCCCACCCTCGCTGGCGGCTCGGCCACAGCCTCGGCATCGAGGAAGAAGGGGCCAGGCCCCCACACCACCCGGAGTTGCTGCAGAGAGGAGGAGGAGGAACCAGGGGAGAAGAAAGGAGGAAAAGGAAGGAGAAGGAGGAGGGAGAAGGAAGAAGAAGGGAGAAGGGAGAAGGAAGAAGGAGAAGGGAGGAGGGAGAAGGAAGAAGGAGAAGGAGGAGGCTCGGCCGCTGGCCACTTCGGTCGCCATTGTTCTGCCCTCGTCATTCGTCCACGCGAGCTGGTGTCACCGCCCTCGACGTTCACCCCCGTCGTCGTCCCCGCGCATTGCTGGAGAAGAAGGTGACCCCAGCACCACGTCGCTCGACTCCACCGCCACCCAAGGTATAACCCTTCCCCTTGGTTGTCGGCCTTTGTGCCATGTATGTCATTGACGGCCTTCATGTCGTATGTGTCGTTGACGACCTTCGTGCTGGGTTTTTGGATGTGTGGGACATTGTACCCCAAATGTGGACGTTGGCCTTCATGCTGACTTTTCTTGCAGGTTTTGGAAACCTCCCCGTACAGGGGAGGTTCTGCCGAATTTTTCAACTAATAGTGATGGGTTTCTTGTTTTGCAGAGCAGGACGTGTCAGAGGGGACCCGGAGCACCTCGGTGACCCTGATTATGTTCGTGCACTGACTTGCCTTTGCGCTGCCACCCTAGGTATAAATCACCTCTTTTCCTTACTGTTGTCGTACATAGATCGTGTAACCGAGTTAGGCGTCTCCCGTCCGAAAGGGATACGCGGTCGTTGGTATGCGGATCAGTGCATATCTGCGACGGTATCTATTTTGGATTATCCATGTTTTTTGGACAGCTCGTGGATGCGTAGATGGGTTAGCTTCCATGTTTCGCTCTCGTCCGAGTTAGAGTTTCGGCAGCACCTCCCCGTTGTTCTCCAGATACACACTCTCCCCGCCGGGACGTGTATCGGGAGAACAGCGGGGAGGTGCTGCCAAAATTCCGTCTTAGACGGGAGCGGAGTGTGGAAGCTAACCTCATCTACGCATCCTTAGGTGGGATTAGGACCTATCCTTCACCTATTAGATGGTAGGAATGCCTTGTAGATGCAATTGCTGGTTTTATTACTTGCTTACATTGGCGCATGATAGAGGATGGCTAACCATGAGTGGATGTACACGGGCTTCGCAAGTAAGAGCTTGGAATGGGTTAGGGGGACCAATGCTTTCCTGGAGCATGCATTTGGCCTAGCTGCTAAAGGGTCGAGTCGGATGCCGTGTCCCTGCAGCAAGTGTAAGAACAAGAAAAAGAAATGAAAGTGTCAGGTGGGAGTAGATATTCACAATAACGGATTTGTTCCAAACTATACCCCCTGGATCCACCATGGTGAACACCATCGTATTAGGGAGGAGGTGGTGAGACCCCTCCTCGAGGAGTATGATGCAGATGCTGGGATGGTAGACATGATGGCATACTTTCATGATGCACGGTTCGTTGAAGGAATGGAGGTGGAGGAAGATCCAGAGGAAACCGCAAAGGCATTCTACACCATGATGGAGGCGGCACAGAAGCCCCTTCATGAGAAGACAATGGTTTCGCAACTGGATGCGATTTCAAGCCTAATATCATTGAAGTTGCAACTGGGCATTAGTCAAGACTGCTTCTGGATCCTCACACCCAGCCGAAGAACACGTACGAGTCACAGAGGCTCTTTTGTGCACTTAAGATGCCGTATGAGGGGATCCAAGCTTGTCCGAAGGGGTGCGTCCTGTTCAGGAGAGACCACGAGATAGCAACACACTGTCCAAAGTGCAAAGCCTCTAGGTTTGTGGAGGTAGAAGACAGTGATGGCAAGAAGAAACAATCTAAGATCCCCGAGATGGTCATACGGCACCTTCCTTTCCTATAGAGGCTCCAACGGTTGTACATGACAGTGGAGTTCGCGAAACAGATGACGTGGCACAAGAATGGAAAAAAATACAGTGACAAGAAGGTACACCCAGTAGATGGTGATGCATGGAAGCACTTCGATGATATGAATCCTGGCAAGGCTATGGAGGCTCGGAATGTACGTGTAGCGCTGGCAACAGATGGGTTCAACCCATTTGGAATGATGGCGGCCCCGTACACTTATTGGCCTGTGTTCATGATCCCCCTCAATCTTCCCCCCGGTGTCATGTTTAAACCCAGGAACGTGTTCTTGACACTGATAATACCTGGACACCCGGGCAACAATATGGGTGTATTCATGGAACCAGTGTGGGATGAATTGCAACATGCTTGGGAAGAGGGGGTACTGACGTACGACCGAGCTACAAAGAGGAACTTCACAATGCATGTGTGGTACTAGTATTCAATGCATGATTTCTTGGCGTATGGCTTATTTAGTGCGTGGTCTGTTCACGGGAAGTTCCCTTGCCCAACATGCAAGGCAGATGTGCTGTTCACCTGGCTGGCCAAGGGTGGCAAGTATTCTTCTTTTGACAAACATCGGCAATTCCTGCCTGAGAACCATGAATTGAGACGAGATGAAAAGCACTTCATGAAAGGTGTTCAAGTCACCGACCCCATTCCTCAGGTTAAGAGCCCTGCCGACGTCCTTGCCGAGATAGAGGCTCTCCAAATTGATAAAAAGAACGGTGGTTTTATTGGATATGGTAACGACCACATGTGGACTCATCTATCGGGCTTGACTAGGCTACCGTACTTCAAGGACCTTCTTCTTCCACACAACATCGATGTAATGCACACAGAAAAGAATGTCGCCGAGGCACTATGGGCAACACTCATGGACATTGGTAAGAAGTCAAAGGATAATGTTAAGGCTAGACTAGACGTGGAAAGGATTTGTGATAGACCAAAGCTATTGATGAAGACCCCTGCGCCAGGAAAGAAATGGAAAAAGGGCCCAGCCAATTACATTCTAAAAAGGACAGATAGGAAGGAAGTACTGCAGTGGATCAAGACGCTACAGTTCCCTGATGGGTATGCGGCGAATCTAAGTAGGGGAGTGAACTTGGAGACTATGAAAGTGTTAGGGATGAAGAGTCATGACTTCCACATATGGATTGAGCGGATCCTTCCTGCGTTGACCCGGGGATACCTCCCCGAGCTAGTGTGGCGTGTCCTGGTAGAGTTGAGCTTTTTCTTCCGGCAGCGTTGTGCCAAGGAGTTATCTTGGTACATTTGTCTTGACCTAGAGAAGGCTGCACCTCTGTTGCTCTGTAAGTTGGAGATGATATTTCCACCCAGCTTCTTCCTGTCGATGCAGCATCTGATTTTGCACCTACCACACGAGGCATGGTTGGGGGGCCCGTGCAGGCCCGTTGGTGCTATCCAATCGAGAGGTTTCTCAAGCTTCTTCAGAAAAAGTATAGAAATAAAGCCAAAATTGAGGCTTCCGTGGCAGAGGCATTCATTCTGGAGGAGGTGTCGACCTTCACACAGGCGTACTATACTGAGAAACTTCTCAGCGTGCACAATCCAACCCCTCATTATAACGCCGATGAGAACTCATCGAACCTCAGCCTTTTCCAAGGGGATCTCGGAAGAGGAAGCGCAGGTACCAACAAGAAATTGACCCATGATGAGTGGCGCACTATCATGAGCTACTTGTTGTTGAACCTTGATGAATGCATTCTTTATCAGAAGTAAGTTCTCAATGAGCTTGTTACATACGCCATCACTATCCTCCACCTATCGATCCGACCCCCTTGTCTCTTGTTTTTTCAGGGAATGTATTAATGAACACTGGAGAGGTAATAGGGATCCTACCGAGCAAGAAGAAGACCATCTTCTTAGACATGGTGTGCCCGATTTTATTCCCTAGTTATGTACGGAGGTACCATCCAAGTAACCTCGTTCTGACTTTGCTCCTAGGAGCGAGTAATGTAATGATCTACCTGTCCTGACCTTGCAGGCCCAGTCGAGTGCAAAAATGAGTGATGAATTGAAACAGGTGGGCGGTGGCTTCTCCCGTAGTGTCAAGTCATTCATCGTTTATGATGTGAATGGCTATCACTTTCGCACGAGAAGCTATGTGGAGAGTCGGCCCAACCTAAAAACCACGTGCTGCGGAGTTTGTACACCCGGCATGGATGAGAAGGACTATTACGGCATAGTCGAAGAGATATACGAGCTCAAATTTTTGGGTGCCAAAGCTTTTAAGCCAATGGTATTCAAATGCCATTGGTTCGATCCTGATGTCACGAAAAAAGACCTTAATATTGGGCAAGTCAAAATTCAATAGGATTCCAACTATAAAGGAGATGATGTCTATATTATGGCTAACCGAGATGCCACGCAAGTTTATTACCTCCCATGGGCATGCCAAAAAGATGAGAAGCTTGCGGGTTGGATCCTTGTGCACTTGGTATCGCCGCGTGGTAAAGCTGTCCTAAACAATGATGATTAAAACTTTGACCCAAAGAAAGATGAGTTCTATCAACCTGAGGGGCTAGAAGGGAGTTTGGAGATAGACATTCTTTCACTGATGGGCATGAAAGTAAACAACGACATCGATGAGGACGAGGGTGATGAGGTGCAGGATGCTAAGGACTTATGAATCCTTGAGCGATGGCAGATGGAGTGCGATGGAGTTGTTGAGGATGATGTAGATGATGATGACGATGGAGATGATGACGATGGAGATGATGCTCGACACTTAAGAGAGCTCGACAATATTGATAGTGATGACGACAATAGTGATGACGACTACACGCCAGCCATATTGCCGTTCGTGGAGATAATTTCTAATTCATGTAATACTATAGTTATTATTATTACCTTGCAATTATGTTTCTTTACAAGTACTTGTCATTTATTTATGCTAACTATTTTAATCTTTGTCATTGCATGCACTCGACAAAATGCCGGGCGGAAGGCGGCAGCGGCCGCAACGAAAGGTCCGCTCACAATACCAGATCCGCAACGAGGAGCAGGCAATCATCGACGATGACGAGGAGGAGGAGGTGTTGGTGGAGCCATCGACCAGTAGGGGGATGCCCCCTAGCAGACGTCGCACGTCGATGAGGAGGCTGTAGTTCTAGGAGGCCCTGCAAGGGGGGACGACGACGATGACCGGTGACGGCGGCGGAGGCAGTGACGACGACGACGACAACGATGACGACGGGGGTGAGTCGACACCAGGCGAGATGGCTTCCTCAGGTTCGAGCAAGCCCTACCAGCGTGGGCCCTCATCGCTCCCTGACCCATGGCCGCTCCGTTCCCGCCGCCCGGTGATTCGACCCGTGGGTGAGACATAAGTATCCATTGTTGATTTCACTACTTATTCATATGACATGTTGAAAATTGAATTGCAGACCAACGATTGTTGTTAATGACTCATGCAGTAGCTGGACGTTTGTGAGCGGAGGGAGCGGTTCATGACATATCAATGGCATCCAGGGCCTGCTGATTAGGGAGTACTACACTGGCTTGGTCACCCACAAGGGTGAGGTACAGGCGCCCATGAGGTGGGAGCACTTCTCCAGCGTCACGGACTCCAACGGCAAAACCTTTGCGGTGAAGATCAAGAGGGAGTTCTGGGTGAGTCTTTTCATCGTACGCATTCGTTGGACGTTCTTGAAACAATGATGAGTTCTGTGTGAGTTCTGTGTGTAGGACTTCTTCACGTGCGAGGAGGGGAGAGAGCAGCATGCGGCGCGAGTGCAGGAGGCGGTCTGTAAAGATCGTCTAAAGGACCTGTTCCACGAGGCGCATCTCCTATGCATCATCAGCTACTACATTGACGTGCTTGGCCAGGTGGTGAAGAAGCCGCAAGTCAGGGAGATGCTACTCCAGAGGGAGACCGACCTCACTGAGGCGCAGTACATGCAGGTAATTAAGTAGGAAACATTCATTCTGACTTCTGGCAGTACATGTCAAATACTTGATGTCATGCAGATGTATCCAGAGTGGTGCGACAAGTATAGGGACTACTGGGCGGCCATTGTGCGTGAGTGGACCATAGACGCGGCGTACCATAGGCGCAGAGAACATCGGGAGTGCCGCCTACAGATGCGAGGGGCACCACACCACCAAGGGAACCAGTTCCTCCCATCGTTTATGGAAAGATGGGTACGCTTCTGTTGATCTATTTATTCTAGTGCTCAATTGTCATTACTTATAACCATGTTTATGTTTTCCTCGCAGACCCAGTCGCATGGTGGGTGGGTCGTCAACGAGTTCATGGGGTACGCCCTTGCTCACAAGGGCAAAGCGACGGCGGCAGACAACGTCTACGACCCGACGGACGGGCCCGACGTGTACACTAACACGAGCATCTACTCCAAGCTTACCGAGTACACCTCCGCGGCTCGCCAGCGCCATTGGGAGATGTTTGACCCCACCACCGACCCCCTGGACATAGACCTTTTGATGAGTTTGGGAGGAGGAAAGCAGCACGGTCGGTACTAGATGGCCAACAGTGCCATCAAGTCATCCTTTGTTCCCACGCTGAGCCAAATTCGACGAGATGGGACCAGGAGCTCCTCCGACATCTCCATAGCGCCTCGGCAGCCGAGCAACGCGCAGACGTTGTTGGCATTTTAGTAAGTGCAGTTTTATTCGTCGTTCACTCATTTCACACATGTACCTTGCCTTCACATACCATCAACCTTGCGGGTGTAATATTGTAGGCCCAGATTGCACAGTTGCAGGAAAACCAGGAGGCCCAGGCGATGGCCCATCAGCGTCAGATGCAGGACTTTGCCAGCTACTTCCGGACCCTTCAGATCCCGGGAGTGCAGTAGGCCGAGCTCCCTGCCTCAATTTTTGCTCCACCACCTATTCCTGTGCCTACTCCTATAGGGACTCCGGTGAGTATATTGCCTGTTGCTTTAGCTTGTGCGGCCATCCTGCAGGTACTAATGAGATCACTTGTCCTTTGTGCAGGAACAGTCAGTGGGTTCGAACCCGACTCCTCCAGGTGCCAGCCCTCCACTGGGCCCTTCTCCACCGCACGGGTGGCCGGCTCACCCGACCTTCCTGACTCAGGGCTTCACGTGGCCAGGTACCGTTCCTCCTCCACCGACGCAGCAGGGGCACTCTGGGCCTGCAAGCGGCCCCCTGCGGGCGCCGCCCTACTGGACGTTCCAGGCGGAACCGCAGCCAGGGTGGTCTCCGTGGGAGCAAGATGGGGGCTCTGGGGGCCCTGGGGATGCCGGGTCAAGCTAGGTACCTCTACTGCCCACTTGTGGACTTGTATCAATGAACTTGTCGCTCTTTTGGACATGTTATGAATTTATATCGATGTAACAGATGAGTTTAAAGATCTTCATGTATGAATTCATGTTGAAACATCATTTGATGATGAAATGTGATTTTTATGTGATATTCTAGTCTATTGTCGTGAATATATGTGAAATTGCATGTCTGGAATGCAAGAAAACAGAAAAAATAAAAAAAATTTCCCAGCTTTGCCGAGTGCCAGCACTCGGCAAAGCTGGGCATTTTTCCCAGCAGAGCCTAGCTTTGCCGAGTGCTGGCGTGGCACTCGGCAAAGTGACCATACCTTTGCCGAGTGCCAACACTCGGAAAACAATTTTTCAAAAAAAATAAAAAATCTTTGCCGAGTGCCAGGCGTGGCACTCGGCAAACAATTTTTTTAAAAATAAAATAAAATATTTTTGCCGAGTGCCTGCCATGTCAGCACTCGGCAAAGGGTGCCGTCAGGTTGACGTCGCCCGTTACCTTTGCCGAGTGCCTACCAGGTGGCACTCGGCAAAGCCTCCTTTGCCGACCAATTCTTTGCCGAGTGGGCTTTGCCGAGAGCCGCACTTGGCAAAGCCTTTGCCGAGTGCGGCCGGCACTCGGCAAAGGCGGCGGATCCAGTAGTGATAAGCGCTGATGATGAAGACCTTCCATCGAACCACCTCCTAAAATTCAATCTCCAGTTTGCATTATTGCATAACTTACTCACAAAGCACTTTTGATTTTATTGATGTCATACAAACACCAGAAAATTTATCTTTCACACACATAATTGAGGTCATATCTATCTTCATCCAGGTACACTAAATGTCGTGAAAACCCCTTTGTTCTAGGCAAGAGAACAAAAAGATCACAGTTGATCTTGTCATTGATTGATGTTTCTTCTCTCTCTTGAACACACAGGAGAGCTGAACTGCGTTTTGTTAAGAACAACTAGAGTGCAGATAGAGTACAGGTTGAGAACACAACCCACATATCGCCCTATAGGGTACTTCACTCGGTTTTCAACTCTAGACGGATTATTTAAAAGATAAATATTTTTTATGCAATAAATAAAATAAAACTATTCTAAGGCTCTTGAGTAATGAAATTCGGTTTTACCATTGTGGAAATAAAATAATATAAAACTGTGCATTTAGAGTTAGGCAATGCTACTGTACCATCTTTACGACTAAGGATGAAGGAGTAATACATTAAAAAAATCTGGGCCATCGATTTTTCTCAAAAATTAATCAACTTATTAGTTAACCTAGAAAAAATGGATATTAAATCTTCAAATCATGGTAGACAGATGAGTGGGCGCATGCACCGTCATTGTTTGTTCCTTTGCATGCAAAGCCGCGTGATGAAACATGCAAACCCATCAGCCATCAATATATCAACGACGGCCCGGAATTTCTAGTGGCATGAAAAAGACCAGTACCTAACATGTTAATTGTTTAGTCATGAACTTTGGCGATCTAATAAAATATGTTAAATGGTAATATGTTACATAGTTGAGGTGTACACCATGCTAACATAATTAAAACATGTTACAGGTTTTATCGGCGTTATGCATCAAGTAGTAAGCGATGTTTCCGTCGATGACGAGGCGCCAGTGGTGACTTTGGGAATCTCCAGATATACCGGGTGCTCAGTCACATAGTTGAGGTGCTCATAATTATAGAGGTAGAATTTGCATACGTGTGTTCATAGGAGTAAGTGTGCGTGCGTGTTATGAGCGTCTGCTTTGTACTGTGTAATTCTAAAAAAATATGTTACATAATTAAGGAAATTTTAAAAAGTGTTACTCCGCACACCTTAACTCACACACGTAAGGAAAAAAAACTAAACTAGTACGCAAAACACACCTCTGTGCGTACCATACGTGTCATGTTCCAATTGAAGAATTACCTGTACCAAAAATACCCTCTGTCACATGGTTAGACTAGGCAACATATGTATTGCAAGTACGTATGAGTTGTTTCTTTTCCACCTATGAACTCCATATAATTTTATTAGTTATTGGATAAGATATAGAAGACACAATGTTACTCTGCCTTACGCCAAAAATACCATATATCCTCAGAGAAGAGAGAAGGCATATACCATTAATGCCTTAGTGAGAATCTATAAATACCATAAATGAGAGACTTGAGAAGGTCATATAATATCTGAGTTTTATTTGAAAATATGCAAAAACTCTGGAATAAAGGTTGATCAAAGAATTCGAAACATAGTGCTTGACTTGACTGTTCTGTCTTCCAACTACTCAAGAACTAAGTGAAGGCTACAAGGTACATGGTTAAAGGTAATATGGGTAAGTTTGAAAGTCAGAATAATTTAATCTAATTTGGAGGAGAGTTATTGTTTGAACGCATGTGTACTTTTGAAGCATGAAAGTATTGTAGCAACTCCTGATCCATCACTGAGTTTATCTTTGTTCAGGGACGAGCAAAGGGTAAGCTTGGGGGAGTTGTTGACGTTAGATAAGTGCCATTTTTAACCGCCAACGAAACATGGAAAAGGACCTAAAGTAAATACCACATGAATATAGGGGGTTCACTGATAGAATTCCACGAGTGCAGGGTGTCAGCTGAAAAGAACCAAAAAAGGCCCACATGTCAGGTTTACATAGAGATAAAGGGGCTACGCGTACTTTTCTAGATTCTAGAAGACACGAGAAGGCATTGGAACGAATGGGAGGCCGATCGGCCATGGAGGCAGGGTGCCCGCCCTATCTTCTTGGGCGCCCGCCCACCTACGTGGGCCAATCAGGCTGAGTCTCACGAATCGCCCCAGCAACGCCTTTGAGGATCAATATTCGTCGTTGATTAAAGTCGGTTTGATCCTAGGCCTAATTAATAAGAAAACCCTAAACCCTAATTTACTATTTTTAGTCAGGATCAGCTGAGAGGGGTCCCTTGAATGGATCTCCTCTCTAGAGCCTAGCATTCAAGAGAGTTTAGATTTATAGTCTCCATGTGAGATTAGATTTACTCTTCTAGATTAAGAAAGATAGAAGGTGGAAGTTGGAGGAAGCCCGACCTTCATTCAACTTCTAATACTAGCTAGGTTCGTGCCCCTACATTACTATGGAGTATAGTCCTATTTTCAGTTACTAGAAAATATGCCCGTGCGTTACAACGGGAGAAAAAAAACTACTAAAATTCTTTCAAAATGATAACATGAAGAAAAATGCATAGCTGGCTATTTTAAGCCTTCATAATAGCTAGATTTTGGACCGTTAGATGTAACGTGGCGCAACATGGGATGTCAAATCTCCTTCCATCTTCTATCACTCGCTTGCAATTCTTCCACCTCCGCTCGTCCTCACGAGTGGCGACGGATGTCGCCGTGCCCTGAGGCGACCTCTAGCGCCACCCCCTAGTGACATTTCATCGGGCCCTTTCCTCCGGCGCCACCCTCGCCGTCCCCAGGCGGCACTCTGGCGGCCCTTAGTCACGTCGCCCGCCACAGCAGCCCACCGGCGCCCACCCGCCCCCAGGCCACCCTCCGTCGCCCGATCCTCACCCATGTCATCTTCCAGCGCTCTGCAAGCAGCCCTCTGCCCCACGACCTCTGGTCCCTAGCTCGTCTTTGGTTCTTCTCTGCTCTATGTTCTTTATATTTGGAAATTGGTAAATTTGTGAATAATTTGATAAATGTGAACAATTTGCATATATTTCTATAATATCTAGAACCCAAAGTAAAAATTTGTACCTTTTTAAAAGTTTGACATATATTTTTTTGAGATATGCAACTATCTTCAAATTACATATTTATGTCTAAAAAATTACATCGATAAATCACTATAATTATAGTAACAGGGTGGTGATATAGTTGCGAAAGCTATTATAAATTTGGTTATTTTTAGGGGCTAAAATAGCCAGATGTTATATAGACAACTCTAACATGAATGATAACTATGTTTTATGCTTTTATGATTTATTTTATGATGACTATCACAACCATAATATAAGCTAATACTCATAATAAATAACAATGTCCTATTAAAACTTATATCAAAATAAAATACACATTGATATATTTTTTCTTACATTTTAAAACATATAATTATTTAGATATAAATAAATATATTATAATTTTGTAGCTTTTCATACTGCTCATATGTTTTTTATGACTCAATATTGATCTTTGTAGCTTTTTTGACGTATCATATCAACTTCTGTAACTCTCTTTATCGATACATTCGGATTGATCTATCTGTTGATGATTATGATAGTAGATCTCTTTTTTCTCACATGGCAGCTCTTGTCAGGTATTATATATGTCCAACATTCTAGTTCATGAAATAATTAGGTGTACCATTGACTAATTCATATTTTAATACAAATAATTATTTATAAAAACATATAAATGGTGTAAATCTTTCTCCTCAAAACTTAATACAGAAACAAACATAATAATTAATGAAAAGCAGAGGTTCTGCACAAGCTTGTCTTAGCTAGGAACCTATATGCATGTAAACCTATATGCATGCAACATATATGGATAATTTAACACTGACGACGAGTGAGGACATATATGCAAACCTAGGTGTACCATTGACAAGTGAAAGTTAGTGAAGGTTTGGGGGGACACTGACAATGATGACATACTCTGCGTATTCAAACCAATATGCATGCAACATACACAATGATAATTTAATACACCTATAAACAAAGCACAGTGTAACAAGAATCATAACATATATGGATAGATATCATTTTCCTGAAACTAAAAATACTGATTTGGTATTTTTTTTCTAATTTTTATATGGTTTTTTAATTTTACCAGATTTTCAATATTTTGCATCGAGAACCCTGATCTATTTCAAAAACTATTAATGCCCTTCCACTTTTCCTTTCTTTTTTACATCTTTATATATAGGACCCTATATTTCTTTCTGTTATCTTTCTCACAACTTTTCTATATTTGGCAACGTATGTTGTACTGTTGTAACCGTCCTTGACTTCCCACCGTGCTAATATAGTACACCAATATGAGAGAGGGGCAGGCGGACAGAAACCCAGGACGCAGACTGAAACTTTCATAATTAAATATTAGGTAAAGATAAGTACATTGTTATTATTGATCTGTGGTTTACGAGTTTACTTTATTCTCTTTGCATTGAGTTTAGAGTAATCATTCGTAGCGTAAACGTGGTGCTTGGGCATCGGGTACTCGTAGATATCCACTCTCTAGCCGGATCGGTGTATAGTAGTGCGGGAAGTGACAGTCCCGTTGTTACCTTTTGGAGCATACTCCTTTTAGAAGGTTTGGTAGGACTTGTGTGCGCCAGGGTTAAGCATCCTTTGTGGTGTCTCTTTTCCTTTGGTACGTCCCCATTAGAGCAATAGTCGCATAGCTTGCCATAGGTTGAAACTAGGGTGCCGTCGTAGTCTTCTCTATATCGCTTATATCAAAATACCATGCTTGCAGCTCAGGGGTTAAGCATAGACTTGATTACTCATCACACATTTTCTCCTAGCGGATAAATAAATATGATACTCTAGAAATATCTCCTGGATGAAGTGCTCATCGATATCGGTGCGCTTGTGGATTATTTCTTTTTGATTCTTCTCTATGTGTAACAAATATCAACAAAGTTCCATACCAGTCAGAGCAAAGGCCTTAGTTATGCTGCAAGAGAAGCTGCTGTAAGCACCTTCATTTGCTTTCCTTGAAATTTGCAAGTCTATCCCAATCTATATGATACGTGTACATTGTGACTTTGAAATCTCTGTTGGCTCTAGGCTAAGAACTACAAATGCATTATGCTTATGTATTCTCTATCAATAGTATGCTGAGGAAGACCTATGCATTAGTTATGAATTAGTGTCCGGTGTTTTCAGTTCAAGTCCTCTGCCACTATCTGTAACCTAATGTTCAATGTATGAATTTCATAGGTAGCTATGGAAAGTCTACTAGTAACTTGTGATGTTGAAGGGCAGGAACCAATGACTAGTGATGATATTGTTTGCAAGGTTATCTATGACTCCCAAGTCAAGAATGAGTCACAGGCACACATCCGCAACATCCCTTTTCTAAAGAATGCTGGTATATGGACAGGGTCCACCATGACCGAGACATTGGCAAAGAGGGTGCTTCGACAACAGATTTTTGAGGAACATGTAAGTTTAGCTGGCCTTGTTGAGCGACTGGATGAACTAAAGAAGAAAGAAGAGAAGAATGCAATGGAGTTTGAGGAATACAGGAGACAACATGAAGAGTAGAAGAAGAAGTTACATGAGGAATTGTTGGCTTCCACATCTTCTGGTAATTAACTGTAGGTCTTCTGCTTCGGCAGCCTTGATGCCGTGAACATTTATGGTTTGATGTGTGCACCTGTGTGCTGGTGTGTTCCTGTTTGATGTGTGGACATATGTGTTGAAACACTGGTAGTGGCTTGCTGCAAACATGTGATATTAATTGGTTTATGTGACGATTTTGAGATGGTTTATATGATTTTTTGGAATTACTTTTGTGACATGAATTTCCTATGTGGACGAACCTTGGCAGCGAACGTAGTTAAATAAAAGCTCGACACGTGGCCGAATTGGTGGCCTACACGTGCAATGACCAGGCCTCGACGCATGGGCTCCTGAATACCTGATGCGTGGAGGGAAATCATCTCGCCACGTGGCCCAATCAGTAAACTAAACATGGAAGGACGCAAAAGTGAGAACTGGTCGAATGTCAAATGGCCATGTGGAAAAATAAAAATTGATAGATGGTCTAGTGAAGCGCAAACATGTGGGCAAATAGCAACACAAAACCTATGCAAATAAGAAAGTGACACGTGACTAAACAGGGACCTAACACATGGTCCTATACGAAGCTGAAATGTGGAAGAACCAGAGCATGCCATGTCAGCCTAACAACCACCAGGGTGCCTAACAGTTGTTTAGGCCGTCATGTATGCATACATAGCCGTCTTGTAGGCATACGAAAACAATGCTATGACGGTCACCTTTTGGTCATAGGAATGAGTCTTCTGTGATGCCTTTTTTGAAATCATCATAAAACTATATGTGTGATGCGACTTCCATGACAGTTGGGTTTTGGTCATAGATTCATCATGAAACTAAAATAATGATGAATTTTGCACCTATTATGACAAAGATAGTTCATCATAGTAGGTCATATCTCCACTAGTGAGAGTTATTATCCAAGTTGGATAAAATAGATTGCCTACCGACTAAGGTTCCTTGGACACAAAGTAGCTTCATGCTTGTCCGCCTAAGACTCCGACCAGGCCCAAAGCCTGATGTGGTCTTGATGAGTTTATGGATTGGGCCACCATCTCCGAGCGGACCCAAAGGTGTCCATGAGGGTATAGGGCTCTATACCGCCACACAGCTCGAGCACGAAGTATTAGTGCCTCGATGTAGAATTGTCATGTTTTTCTTGGGTTTGCATAAAGGTCTGCGCTTGTTGACTACCATATCACTATCGGGCGTGCGTGTGCGTTGCTAATTAAAGTAACATGCATGACGACGCCATGGTTGGAATAGAGGAATGAGGGCGCAAAAATAGGGGGTAGTTGGTGGGTGGTGCTACCAACACTGAAGTTTTCGTGTGGCCATGGCAGTGGACAACATGGCAACGTCTGTGGGTTAGGGTTTCGGATTTTGCAAGGCATAGGCATCCATGATCCATTAGACCAGTTGGGGTGGTGGCTTGAGGTCCGTAAAATAGATAGGGCGGCACTAAGTGGGTGGTGGGAGATATCAGTTGAGCAGGCAAGCCTTAGGGGCAAGGAGTTGCCAACGAGGAATTTCATTGGGACTAGTGAAAGATGGGGTTGGTTAGGCGGGGGTGGGCGGCAGGGCGGTGAGGTCGCCGAAGACAGGTTATTGTCAGCAGCCCGGGCAGTGCTCTAGGCGGCGGAGGGAGGACGACGATGGGAGCGGAAGAGAGGAATAAGACGACAAGCTTGGAAAAGATAGGGGAAAAATGGGGCCCCCCCCCCCCCCCCCCACACACACACAAAATAAAGGGCCCTGGTCTCATAGGATGCTCAACGAATTCTCCGGGCCATACCTGGACCAGAAGAACGGTCGCAATAAAAGGTTAGTGACATGGTATATAAAAAATAGGGAGCATTTTCTTATTCTGCTGCAAACACTCATTGTCCCAGATTAAGTGTCATTATAGTATTTATGCTGGTCAAACTGTAACTTTTTAAAGCTTGACTGGGTTTGTTGGAACCATTAGCAACATTTGTATCTCCAACTAAGTTTATGATGAAAATAAATTCAATGATTTATTTAATGATACTAATTATATACCACAAATATTAATATCTTTTTGTATATAACGAATCAAAAATTGACTGTACTTAGACAGTTAAAGGGACGGAAGTAAAGTCTAAGATTGACCTTAAATTGATTTAGAGATTCGGCTTGTAGACATTTTTAAGAAATAATTTTCCCTATCACTGTCGCATATAAAAACAAACTTGGCCTTGTTACCGGCCGCATCTCATTAGGGCGACCATCATAAAAATTATATACAATATTTAAGCTCTCACAATTAAACATACTTGTCCATCATCCCATGCTCCCGCATGGGCTAATTTTGAGACACTTCAATAATATTCTTATTTAATATGTATAACCGATAAATAAGAAATTGAACTGCTGAGCGAGATCCTGCACATGTTAACTTTGTTTTGAATCCAGACTTACAAACATGCTGGGAGAGATCGTTATGGCACAGCTAATGATGCCACATTAGTTTGATTCTACTGTTCGTTGTTTTCTTTTCATTCATTTGTTTTGTATCCTAGTATGAGGGCGTGTTGGACTTCTCTATTCAAACTGAACTGTGTGGGTAACAATATTAGAAGTTTAGCATACACGTAATAAAAAAATTAATAACATGATTGGATATTCGATATTTAGACGTGTACCTTCAATAATAGCTTTCATGAATTGTATTTTTAGGTTAATTTAGAAGTCCATACCATTGATGTTTGGTTTTATTGTGATGGCATTGTGCATCAATGGTGCCATTCAAGCCTTGCTAGTGCTTGCTTGTAGTGTCTATTTATTAGTAGTGTCTATTTATTAGTTGGAATTGATTCAACAACAGTCCCTAATAGAATTGTTTCTAGATTCTTTTGACCAAATTCAAAACTTACATTAGTTAGGGATATAGGTTGGGCACATTTTTTGGCTGGTGGCAGTACTTCTTAGATATTTTTGTGACATGGTGAGTCATATTTGTTTATTACATGTCCACATGATAAATGTATTGTCAACGTGTCATCATAATGTCTTTACAATGCATATACTAGGCTATACTCTTTGCGGTGACAATGCATAAAAGCAATTATAGATTGAATTGCAACAATCAATATGTTAAACTTATTGTATGATAGAATTAATTATTTTGTAGTACTATTGTTTTCCAAAATGTGGAACCTAAATATTAGATTGCTAGTATTGATATGGAATAAATGTTTTCTTCAATGTATAATGATTTTAGTTAAACAAAAATGGTTATCAATTATTTCCCACAATAATTTATGTAAGTATTTACATGTAGATTTAGCGTTATCTTTTTATTTTGTAAAATAGATTACAAGTATTGATATGGCACAACATATTAATAAACATATAGTGAACTTCTTGTTATCAACTTATTTATCATAATAACTTATATTAGTATTTATATTTCGATTTAGAGATTTTTTAGATAATAAAATAATTTCCTTTGTATTATTTTTGGTAGGGATATATCTGGATAATTCAGATATAAACTCTTGCATTATCTTCAATAATGACAAATGTAGGTAATTTAAATACAAATATAATTAGGTTTTATATCGAATTATGATTCGTAATTTAGATTTAAATTTAGAGAGTTCATTTCTTTGTTTGCATGGTTGATGAAAATTGCCTCCTCTTTAATGTTATATAATAAAGTACTTCGTCGGCACATGTATCTTGTTTGTTGGCTATCAGATTTTTTTATTAATTGATTAATTAAGAGAAACATGACAGGAAGAACATATATTAATTTTTATTAATACATTTCCAAGTGAAATGTGATCCGTAAAATAGATTTGATATTTTATTTCAACTATAATCATGATATAAATTTTTATTTTATTAATATAGATATTTTATTAAGTACTCCCTCCATATAGGATTTAGAAGTCGTTTAGGACAACGACATGGTCTTCAAAACACAACTTTCACCTCTTATTTTTATATATTTATGAAAAAGTGATATGTGTATACTTTTATAAAAGTATTTTCTAAGACAGATCCATATATATAATTTTCACATTTATAAACTCAACAACTTAAAAGTTATTGATGATTTATATTTCCAATATTTGACTTAAGCCTTGTACAAAATGACTCTCTTTACTTGTATGGAGGGAGTACATGGTATGTAAATATCATATTTTAATAATGCAATAACATATGACGTGACGTGATCAATCATGATGGTCTACAAATGATTAGATTTTATTCCTCTTGAAAATTGTTTTTTATCTATAATCTATTGATTATAATGGTATAATTGGGAGATTTTCTAGAACACAAAATATAATTAGTAGTTATGAATGACCAAAGTTTTTTTGATTTGATGGCTAGTTGATTCTAGCTAATATGAAAATTTGCAGCATTTATCTTTATTTGTAGCATATCAGGTGAAAATTAACTTTAAATTTGTAATAGCCTAGTATTTTCACTTACCAGTTGGCTGACCATGCAACATGTAAAACGAGAGGGCACAATAATGATGTTATTAATTTACCTTTTTCATATAAGACTTCACAAAAATTGGAGGACACCGATCATGGTAGATCGATGGAGACAAATCAAATCATAATGGATTTGGCAAGACAACCATACCTTTGATTTGGCTGATGAATGTTGACAACAGCTAGATGAACCCAGAACAGAAGGATTCCAGCCTGTTTCCTCGTGCATCATTTAAAATGAAAGAGAATAATGATAATGGCATTAATTTACTTTTATCGTAGAGCACTTCAAAAATATTGGAGGACAAACAACACGATCAAAAATATGGTAGATCATAGGGTACAAATCAAATCCTAATCGGATACAGCAAGACAGTTGAATCTAGAATAGATGGATTGATTGACGAAAATAGTCTCCAAACTTTTTATATACCGGCTGTTTTTTCTTTTATAAGAAAAAAGAGAGAATACAAAATTGTATCATCAACATACTGTAACATTGGTATCCCAGCTTCCCCATTTTTAGGGTCTGTTTGGTTCACCTGTCCTAAACATTAGCTACTAAATTTAGTCACTTTTAGCTACTAAAATGCCAAACACCCTCTACTAAAAGAGCCACTAAACTTTAGTTGCTTTAGTAGCCATGGGGCTGCTAAAAATGACTAAAATGTAAATTTTACGTAGGATACCCCTCATTAATCACCGTAACCAACCGCTCCGCTCTCACCCAGGGGAAAATCAGTCACTTTGGTTTGATCACTAGCTAGGCCATCTTTCTTTATACTATTAGTATCATCCAAAATTTTATGCAGGGCCATTATTCCATCCATCATATATATATTTTTGATTAAACCTGATTTGTGTTTATTAATTATCTTGCTCATAACCCTTTCAAGTCTCAACGTAAGTAAAAAACTTTGAACACCACGTACAGTAAGCATATAGGCCTTATTTTGTTAGCAACTTTGATTTTTTGGGAGCAGTGTAATAACCCCATAATTGAATAATGCCAATATGCAGATTATTTTGATGGAAACCGTTGAATAGGCTCATAATATAGGCCTATACCCTTATTCCTTCAATTATTCTACGACGCCAGGACTGGCCTTCCACCTCTTGGTCATCAAGATGCCCATCACTTGGGCCTATATATATAAAGCAGCCCCTACTATGCTCCCTAAGAACACAGCAGATCTCAAAGCTCCGTCTGGGTTCAACTCTCTCAAGGTTGGAATGGCGAGTGATCCTCGTGCTTGTCGGCTAGCAACTATCCTGGGGATAGGCAAAGCGGTGCCTGAGCATGTACTCCCGCAAAAATCTTTCCCTGATTTCTATTTTGACATAACCAATAGCAATCACATGACTGAGCTCAAGACCAAGTTTGCAAAAATATGTATGTATCGATCTATCGATGCATTGTGTCTCAGTCTATTCATATTTGATAGTATATATGGGTTTCTTCTGAGTACATTTCTTCTTTAAAACACTGCATGTATGCATGATCATATAATCTCAGGTGACAAGAGCATGGTGGACAAGCGTCACTGCTGCATGTCTCCTGACCTGCTCCAGAGCACCCCGTCAATCACGGCGTACAAGTCCCCATCCCTCACCCTCCGTCAAACGCTCTCCAACGAGGCCATTCCCCGGCTCGGGGCGGAGGCGGCGCGGGCCGCCATCACCGACTGGGGGCGGCAGGCCTCCGACATAACGCACCTCGTCGTCTGCACCACGGCGAGCGGCGGCATGCCCGGCGCCGACTTCGAGATCGCCAGGATCCTGGGCCTCCCGCTGTCCACCAAGCGCGTCATGCTGTACCAGGCCGGCTGCCAAGGCGGCGGGCTGGCGCTCCGCCTCGCCAAGGACCTCGCTGAGAGCACCCGTGGCGCCCGGGTGCTAGTGGTGTGCTCGGAGGTCATGGCGCTGTGGCTGCGCGGGCCCTCGGAGACCCACATCGGGAACCTCGTCGGGCAGGCCCTCTTCGGCGACGCCGCGGGCGCCGTCATTGTCAGTGCCGACCCCGATGCTGGTGCCGGCGAGCGGGGCCTGTTCGAGATAGTGACGGCGTCGCAGGACGTGGTGCCGGGCACGGCGGATGCGGTGGTGTCGAAGCTGTACGAGGAGGGCTTTGTGTACACGCTGCACCCTGACTTGGCGCTGCACGTCTCGAGCAACGTCGAGCGTCTTGTCAAGGCGGCGCTCGAGAAGGCCGCCATCAACGGCAGTGGCAAGGAGGAGGATGAGGTGTTCTGGGTGGTGCACCCGGGCGGACGGAAGATACTGGACCGGGTGGAGAGAAGGCTCGGGCTGGGGAAGGAGAAGCTGGCGGCGTCGAGGGAGGTGATGAGGCAGTACGGCAACACGCTGAGCTCGTGCGTCGTCCTCGTCCTGGACGAAATGCGGCGGAGGTCGGCGGAGCGTGGCCTGAGCACTGCCGGGGAAGGACTCGAGTGGGGCGTGCTATTTTGCTTCGGCCCTGGCCTCACCGTCGAGACCATCCTCCTCCGCGCGCTGCAGCTGCCCAACAAAACCACCGACTAAACTCAAGGACGGCCTCTCTACTACTACGAACGCACCTCGTTATTGCAATAATAAGCCTGTATATGTGGATCGATCGATCGATTCTAAATTTCTAATCTAGGGCATACTATACCACAATCCAAACTATAGCGTCCGACAACCGTCTCTAAACCGTAATAAGAACATTAAAGGCAATTTTTGCCGTGGGACATCACGAAAATGCATATTTGGCTCAAACACACCGCCAATGGAAGGATTTGCCCAAAGACATCACAAAAATCGTGTTTGTTTGCCCACACACACCGAGTTAATTATTTTATTTATTTTTCAGTTTTAAAGAGAAAGAAGGTACGGAAAATGTCCAGATTGCCCTTGTCTTCTTCCTTTGGCTTTGCACTGAGTTTTGCCATAGCACAGCTGCCGTACATGGAGAGGGAGGGGTGCTCGGGCAGGGGGCTTGGGCTGGGAGGGGAGGGGCGACCTGCCGGCCACTGTCAGCGGTGGTGAGCCGCGTCTGGCCCGCGGCTGCGAGTCCGGAGCGGAGCAGTGGCATGCACGCCTGCACACGGCAGAGCGGCGGAGGCGGCCCTGTTGCTCCCAGAGCAGCGCGCACGAGGGGGCGCGAGACGTGGGGGCACGTGACTGGCGTGGACGGGGCGCAAGACATGGCCTAGGCCCTGACGAGGCCGGTTGCGGGCGCGGTTGGTCGAAGAAGACAAAGAAGACAATATCCATGGAAGCTGCTCGCCAGAGACAAACAAGAAGAAATGGGAACCGATTAAACAAGCACGGATTCATGAAAAGGAAGGCATGACGGCACAGAGGAGATCGAGTGGAACCCTCTGGTGGTAGAGGTTTTTGCCAGAACGCTCCAATTTGGCGGGAGAAGCTCACCGAAAGATCACCGGAAACCTAGCTTCTCTAAACTTCGGTGTCTGAGGTGAAGCCACAGCGCCGTCCCATGCCTCCCAGGTCCTAGCCTAGACGGAGGAGGCCTCTAGCCCCGCTAGCATGCGCCTCCCAGCCCCGCCGGCTCCCGGAAGCGGCCACCGCCCGTGTCCCCATGGAGCCGGCGGCGAGGCTCAATGCTGCACCACTGTAGGCCAGCCCCCCTCGATCCCGGCATGGGCATTCACGGCGTTGGTGGTAGAGAGTCAGTGGCGCTGCATGAGGTGACAGTGGGCTTGCCGGAGAAGAAAAGGTGGCGGTGATGTGTTATAGCAAAATTGAGTGACGAGCCAGAGGTTGTAGATGAGGCTAAAAGAGTCATTTTGCCCACCTTCTCTCTCCATGAATCTACGAAATTAATAAAATAATCGATGCAGTTTGTGTGGGCAAACAAACATAATTTTGTGATGTCTTTGGGCAAATACTCTCATTGGTGATGTGTTCCAGCCAAATATGCATTTTCATGATGTCCTATAGCAAAAATTGCCAACATTAAACTATCAGATACTATAACCTGTTGACAGACGATTGGTCGCTATATTATTTACATGTATCTATAGAACATCGGTCAGCTACAGCGCTGACTCAAACCATAAACACATGTTTCAGAGTCCAGCGATTGATCGCTATCGCCCATTTCGGTTTTGGCACGCTGAGCCCAGCCCGTTTGCGTGCACTAAAATTGATGGGCCCCATGTCAAAAGACATGCCGAACATACAAATATGTGTACTTGCACGACTGATGCATGTGTACGTGTGTATGTGTATGTGTGTCAAAAGGCATGCCGAACATACAAATATGTGTACTTGCACGACTGATGCATGTGTATGTGTGTATGTGTATGTGTATGTGTATGTGTGTGTCTGTGTATGTGTATGTGTATGTGTGTGTGTATGTGTGTGTTTTGGGTTTGTATCCGTGGTCATGTGTACGTCGGCAAAAATATAATACTCTTTGTCTCATAGATCATGCAATGAAATAAATTTATTAAAAACTAGACTTAAAAGATCTTTCCCATAATACTAATTACTTAGCATAAATATTTATATATTTTAATATATAATTGCCGACAGTTTGAAAACGTTGATTCCTCAGAAAGCGAGAATTACATATTCATTGGGACGAAGGAAGTATGCATATATGCATGTAAAAATATCAATGTCAGCGACCCTCTCCGGAAATATATGTTTCTATGGAACTAGTGGCAATGCACGTGCGACACGCACGTCATAAACATCATGCGTGTAGTAAAGTCCATCATGTTTTTCTCTAGACATAAACCTTTCAAATATTTTCAAGATCAGCACAATCCTTAATGCTATACTGATAGTGAATGATCAAATCAGCCATGTTATCCTACACAATTTAATTCCATCTATCAGCTAATCTAAAAGGACAGCCACAAAACAGACTCAATAAAACTCTACCGCGTTAACTACTTAACATAAAACTCTACCGTTAACTACTTAACATAGTGAGGGCATATATATACATGTTGTCGAAGATATTATCCAGTTGAGGAGGTAGAATTGCGTAGACAATTATCTCTTTCCTAGGTTCTGTTTGACAATGTTGAAAAATAAATAGCATTGTCAGACTTAACAGCTACGTCAGTGAAGGTGCCACACACCATCCAACCTCGTAGATCCCATTACGC
Source organism: Bothriochloa decipiens (assembly GCA_023333625.1). Taxonomy (NCBI): domain Eukaryota; kingdom Viridiplantae; phylum Streptophyta; class Magnoliopsida; order Poales; family Poaceae; genus Bothriochloa; species Bothriochloa decipiens. The sequence goes on from CM041636.1 coordinate 52,624,181, forward strand.
ATGACAATTATAGTATGGCTAGTGCTTTAAATTCATGTCGCTATAATGCTATGCCTGTGCTAGGACTGCATGATAGAGCATTTATTTGATGAGCCCTACCTTGTTGTAAACTATCACCTGCTTACCCGCTGTTATGATAGCCACCTGCTTATCTGCTATACTTATAATTTCTATACTTCACTCGCTTACATTTTGATGCGACGTGATGAACCCGGGAAAGGCCTGGAGGGTGCCAGGCTGGATGTGTGAGTTGATGATTCAGATGGGTATGTGAGCTGATGATGTTGTATCTGGGTTTGGGGTGGAACTTACGGCAGGGAGTAGGGCGAGGGTTGAGTCGATCGAGCCGGGATCTACGACGAGCTTTTGGAGCAAGTCTTGCTAGGGAATGGTGCTGGACATTCCCATGAGAGGAGCCTGTGGCGGGCTAACTGAGATGTGATGGTGGTCCTTGGGCGTGATCCTCGGAAAGGTGGAGCCCGGGATGAAGGTGCCGTGGTAGCACGTTAAAAATAAACCCTGATGAAGATATCCCGGTTTGGTCAAATCTAGGAACTGTTGCGCTGGTATCCGGACCTAGGAATCTCTTGCTTTCCACTCGCTCTCCATGGGGGGGAGACGGCCGAACCGCTGGATAGGTCGATGCCACTACTGTTAGGCGAGAAGTGATAGGAAGGTATATGCATGGGATGGAGCTAACACCCTACCGAGACGATCATGGCACCCCCTTCGGGAGTGGGTACATGGCATGGCATCCTCTTCGGGAGCGGATACATGCTCTCTTCACAGTTCCAGTGATCCAGTGTTGGATGGTAGAGTGGCATCGCCTATGGCAGTAGGCGCTCGGAATCTGCCTAGGTGCGCGCGTGCATCGATGATGGTTATCTGGTGGATTAGTGAAACCTCTGCAGAGTGTATGGTTGATCGATCGATACATATGCCGAATCTTCGGCTATGGACCTTTCCTATGTTTCGCATGCACCGGACTAGTGAGTGGAGTGTTCTACCTTCCTCTGAGTGTGTTTTCCGGCCGTGAGCCAGTTTGAGGGCTGCGGGCCGCTGAGGCAAGCCAAGAGGGAGTTGGCTTGTCGACCAGAGTCTGAGAGGGTGTTGGAGATGAGATGAGATGATGCTACCGATATGGATGGAGATAGATGAAGGGAATGGGTTTGTGTATAAAACTTGTTTATCATACTTTTGTTTTATATACTTGAACATTGCATAGGAAAACCCAGCCTTTATAGGTTCCTTTTGAGATACCCTTATTTTTGCACCCACTTCCACAAAGCAATGCATAGGGTGGGAGTGTGGCCAGTACAAATCGTACTGAAAATTTGGTTTCGGGTTCAAGGAGTGAGTACTCATCTGGGGAGTACAGCGATTGAGGGTTTCGTGCCTACGCTCAAGTTGGAGAGAAGAAGATAGCTTCCGCACCTCAAGCTTTTATTGTTATGCTGCATGAACTCTGATGCCGCCCTGTGGTGATGTAATAAGTTATTGTAACTCCCTCTATTTGCACTCTTTTGTTCGATGTATGGACTATGGATTCAACTGTTATCGGGTAATGTGATTTAAATGGTCATATTACACTCCGACACTGTGGATTTCCCTTCGCGGAAATCAAGGTCGTTTCACCATGTCTCCTCTTCTCTCTCTTTTCCTGTGGTGGTCACCATCATACACAAATCCAACAAAAGATGGGCTTCCAATGCCTGTTTAGACGGGTACCCTATCACGACATCCACGATTATCACCTTTCCCTTTGGTTTTCGAGTACAAATAGCTTCTTTTGCTCGTTTCAGGATTCTGATGCATTCCTCGTCACTCCAGTTATGTAGCACATACTGTGGTCAACAAAGTATAGTATTCATAAATGATGTAGTAAACTATGCATTATATATGACATGCAACATATAGGGTATATATGTGGCTCAAATTCTCATATGTACCACAACACAGTACTAGTATCTTTGGTAATATATAGGCTGACCAAATACATCAGAAAATGACTAAAAAGTAGTACACATGAAATTAAATGAGACAACTCTTAATTATGAAAGATGATATAAAGTAGTGTCACCTTGTAATTTTTATAAAATTTAGCCACCTCATCCACTAAAAAAATAACAAACAATATCTCAAATTTTGAAACGTAAAATTTGACACACTTTTGTTAATTTCAACTCTTAATAGACTCTTTTACTTAGCCTGGAACCTATAATATGTTTTAATAAAAAAATTTGAATAAAAGGTATAATAAGCACTGAAGGTTAACATGACATGTGGATAAAAGTTACAACAAGTGGATTTTGAAAGCTATAAAGGGTTTATTACGTTACAAAAAGGGACGCAACAAGGGTATATATATTATATAATAACTTGAGCTTAGGTTTCAACTAAATAATACCATGCTAGAAAAAAAGATAAATCTTAGAAAGTTTAGGCAAAGGTCCACGATAGAGCCTCTCCTAATATAATTCTCAGGAGATCCCTTGAAAAAAAAAATAAATCTTAGAAGTTCTTATAAAAATCAGGAACATCTAGCTAGTAAGTCAGTGGATTCTAGCCATCATATCTATTTTATTTTTTTGTGAACGTGTAAAACAGTATAAAGTAGATACTAGATCATAACTACTTTACCTAGAAAATCTGTAATTACTCGTACCTTGAAGAACACAACGTCAGCTGGAGGGATGAACTCCATCATGTCTCCTGCAACGAACTCAACCGTGCTGTCACTGTCATCAGGCGCGGCGTCGACCACATATTGCAGCTCCAGCACTGAGCACCTCACGTGAGGGAAGGCCTTGGCAATGGCCCTCGCCGTTGTCCCGTTGCCGCCGCCGACGTCCACCAGGGACGTCACCCTCGCCAACACCTGGGTGCGGGTGCACTCGCGGACGATGATGTCGGCCAAGAAGCTGCTGTCGGACTCCATGGCCTTCTCAAAACACGGGCCGAACGACGCGTGACGGCCGAGGAAACCATAGAGGCCCTCGCCGTGCGCCACCGTGAATGGCGTCTCTCTGTGTCCGGTCGCCGCCTCCGCGCAGTCCTCCTTCTTGAGCCAATCGGCCAGGCTCTGAGACGCCGAGAGAAAGAAAGGCGAGGTCATCAAGACAACGAGCGGCGACAGGCATCGGTGACCACGGCCGGCGTCGTCGTTGTCGTCGACGACGAGCAGGCGAGACGCCGTGGTTTGGCGGTAGTGCGGACCTGCTGTATCGGTATCGCCGCCGCCGTCTGCCGGGGTTTCCACCTCGTCGAGGATACCCGACGTGGCCAAGAATCTCAAGAGGCGAGACAGGCATTCCCGTTTGCTTGCGGCGACAGGAACAGCGGCGTGCAGCTCCGACAGCGAGGCCACGCCGCCGAGACGATGGATGGCGTTGGGGATCCCAAGCTTGATAGCAGACTGCAGGGCCATGGATTTGAGGTAGCTGAAGGCGTGGCACCAAAGCTTTGCCTCGGCTTGCAAGAGCTCCTCTACTGTGCTTGTCATGGCCGGCGCCGTGGTGCTTGTCATGTCCTTCTTCTCCTGCTAAGCTTGAGCGGTGATATTTGGCGTGAATTGTTTTGCGATTTTGCCCTGGGCTGGGTTGGGTATTTATAGCCTTGCTGTATTTCATTCCTCGTCCTCTTCATCTTTGAATTTTTTTTTCCACCACAAACCAACCAAATTTTGTTTTCTTGAAATCTCAAAAGTTCCAGACATCTGACGCGACGATACCTAAAAGATCATATTATACAGTTACTTCTCACACGAATCGGTACAGAGGGGGGGTGTTAAAGATGTTACATCTATAAATAATTCATCACTTTTGCATATAAACTCTGATATATATGGAGACAAACTTTATATCAAAATTACAGTAATAAAAACTTTTTTACCAAAATTAAATCTTGTACGCATAGAATTGTGTCATGTGCATATTGCAAAACTGCAAAGCCATTTTTCACATAGTCCAGCACCGCTAGTTTGTTTTCAAATTTTTTTGCAAGGGTATCATCAGCTATGTTGAATAATAAAGGACAAAGAGGGTCTCCTTGCATAGTCTCACCTCATTTAGCGCACTTAGCGATCTTGAGGTCATAACTGACTGGATCCAGTTACATAAATGTCGTGAATACCCCATTGTTCTAGGCAACAAGAGAACAAAAAAATCACAGTTGATCTTGTCATAAAGTTTTTCATAATTCAACTTGTGTCATAAATATTGATTGATGCTTTTTCTCTGGAACACATGAGAGCTTCACGGCATTTTATTAAGAAGAATAGAGTGTACACAGAGTACAAGTTGAGAAGAATCTGCAAACACACACACCAACACAATGAAAAACACAGCCCACATATCGCCCTTTATTTTAATTAATGAGTTGGATTTTTAGTGATATGGCATCGATTTGAAGAAGCGGGAGAGGAAGTGTTGTGGTGATAAAACTCTCTTCACTTGGTTTCAACTCTATAGACGATTCAAATAAATAAATGAATAAATTTGTAAGAAACAAAAAAAAAAACTATGCATTCTATATATAATTTTTTTGTGAACACTATGCATTCTATATTCTTATAGAAACAACAAATTTGTTTATAGAACTCTTCACTCACATACATCGCGTCGTTTTCAGCCGTCTATATACGGTATACTTTGCAAATACGTCTCTCGCAAGCACAGAGACGGGTGGGGTCGTCGTTTCGCAAGACGACGGCTGCGGCTCGTGGCACCAAAATCCTTCTCGGCCACCGTATATTACACTCACTGCTACGCAAATGAACTTCCACAACGATGAGTTTTGGCCCTCCGTGGCAGTTGGTTTTTTTTCCGCCACGATAAATCCCTCGATTAACCGCGGCGAGCAGTTTTAAATTACAGTGGCGAACAGATTTGTTCGTCACGTAAATCGATTTACTGTGACGGGCCTTTTAAGATGCCCGTTGCGAAAAATAGGGGCTCGCCACGTGTCGGCGTTAGGAACCCGGGGGCGTCCTAAGCCAACGAGTAATCGTGTGTGTAACCCGTCCGGATGGGTGATGCAAGAAGAACACAGCGATTTATCCTGGTTCGGGCAAAGAAGGGCCCTACGTCCAGCGGGGGGAGAAGATTTGTATTATCTTGCACCTAAGTGCTTGTACAGGGGCGGATACAAGCGAAGAAGAGGATTCGAGGGGGGGTCGAGTACAGAGCGAAGGAGTTATTTGGAGTCTAGGAGTCTGCCTAGGCGTATGTTCGATTGTCGTGAGATCGTTGTCTGGAGTCGTTCTCCTCTGAGTTGTCCCTATTGGGTCTCCTGGCGTCCCCTTTTATAGGCCAAGGGGAGGCACAGGGGTACAGATGTCCTGGCTCGATGACGTGGTGGTGACGTCGCGGGTCGTGGTGGTCAACTCGAAGCCTCTGCAGGGACGTACGCTGAGCATGGCTCGTTCTGTAGTGGCGTGGCTCGGAGTTGACAGCCATCCTTCGGAGTCATGGTTGCTGACCGACGAAAGACGTGATCCCCTGTAGAGGACGTGCGAGTTCCTGTTGGGGTCGTATCGGGAGTTGTTGGCGCAGCTTTCGAAGTCGATGAAGGTTGACCGGAGGGCGTCGATGCGTACTCGAGGCCCCGTCGAGGGGTAGCCTCGAGCGTAGTGGTTGGGCGGATAAGATCAAATCGAGGGAATCCGATGTCGGTCGTTTGTCGTGTAGCGTGTCGAAGGGGGCCTCGAACTGTCTAACAGCGCTGGGTATGGCGTAATAGTGCCGTGCAGACTGATGCACGTCCTCAGTATGGGCAGTAAAGTGGGATTCGACCGCTGTACGGACCACTGTGCGGACACTATAGCCATATGTTTTGACGAGGTTAGGTAGTTTTATATTAAATGCACTACCGGATGCAAAGGGAGTGGATTGATCGAGGGGGGCTCGATCCTCGAAGTACCGAGACGCCCGTCCCGTCGGGGGCCTCGACACTTAACGCGGGATGCTCCCATCTCGAGCGGTCATCAGCCGGTGACATCAGCGTCTTGTCGAGGGTCACATGGTGACGCCAGTGATTCTGTCGAGGGTTGCGGCTGTACTCTGTTGTGGGCCGGCCCAGTGTGTTTTTGCCGATGGGCCCGGTGCGTTTTTGCCGATGGGCCCGGCGTGTCGAGGGGGTACGGTCTGGTCGCATGGGATTAATCTGAGGGTAAACTCGGGGTCCAACCGAAAACAAGGAAGGTTTAGGGTATCCCTTTTCTCGGTAACCGACACCACGGTAAATCGATTTACCCTGGCGGGCGTCCTATGAGGCCTGTCACGAAAAAGACTGAGGCCCATACGGCCCAAGAAGAGGCCCGCAGCCGTCCACATATAAATACGTGAAGTTAGGGTTTGGTGACGCTCAATTCACTCCTCCCCAGAGCCATCCGTTCTCCTCCATCCCTCTCACTCCTCTCCCCCGAAGCCTCACTCCTCTCCCCCGACGGCGAGCACGGCGGGTGGCGCACGAGGCTGCGAGCGGGGCTAGGGCCGCGAGCGCGACTGCGGCGCGCGCGGGCCGCGTATGCGGCTGGCGGCGGGCATGGCTGCAAGCTCGAGCCCTCTTCCTCCTCCCTCCAGTGCGGATGCAGTCCAGCGCGCAGCCACGATCGACTCCCGGAGACTGCAGTGCCAAGAGGGAGGCGGCCTCGCGCGCCCGGAGTCATGGAGGGCACCATGGAGTCAGTGGCACTTCGATCCGGCGGGCCGGTGGCGCTAAGGACGTCAATCCGAGGACCGAGGTATCCTTGTCTTCCTCTCCATCTCCCTCCTCCTCTCTCCATTTCCATCTCAACCTAAGGATCCTCTTCTTTCCAGACTCGGCGGATCCATGGCGACGGCGGGACTCCACGCGGATCCATGACGGTGGTGCTCTTCCATGGCAGATTTAGCGGCGGTGGCCACGTGGAGGCCGAATCCGGCCCCGGCGCGGGCGGATCTAGTGACGGTGGGACGACCGGATTCCGCGGCGGAGGCGCTGCTGCCCTGGATGGGCTCGGCAGGCCTGTCCAAGGTTATTCTTTTTTTTTATTTTTTTAAAATTCTTTATCGCAGCGGGCTCGGCGGGTCTGTCCAAGGCCTTACGTTGCCCGCTACGGTGGAGGCCACGATTAACTGTGACCTTCCATTCGCAGCGGACGCCTTTGCCCGCTGCGAGGAACTGAAACTGCCCGCCACGGTAGTTCACGTTACGGTACTAGTGACTGCATCTCCATCTGCGTTTGTTGTACCCCAGCGAGTCGAGCGCGTGGTGATGGAAGAGTGCAAGAGAATGGCGCCGGCAGCAAGACACGGCGCTGAACAGGAAGAGCAAGGACGTAGTCATGGCGGCGGGGTCCCAACCTTCACGAGTTCACGGGCGGCGGCAGTGTCTTGGTAGTGGCGGATTCCTCAACGCCTGCATATCTGGCGCCATCCATTTATCCCTTTCTGACCGCAATCGAGGATGCACTGGTGTGTATAGCTTCGTTTGTGCAGATATAGATTACAGAGTAACGTCATGAGAAGTGAGAAGATTGGAGAAGAAACAGATGTGAGAACGTGGTGCTTGAGCTGTTGGATTAGAAAGATTCGATTCTACAGATTTCTCCTTTATTGTTTTCACTTTTTTTTTCGGTTGCAGTATGTGTACATGTAGCTGTTCTGAGGTCATGTTCATCAAATCAAATTATAAAATGTATCATATTCAACATATTTATATGTATAATACATTACTTATATTGATGGATCTTAAAAAATTGCAATCATAATCCATGTGTTTATGCTTGATCTAATCAGTATCAATTAACAACACAATAGTACACAAAAATTATACTCATGATTGATCATGACTACATATAAGCATTAAATAGTTGTGTGTGCTGTGAATTCCAAGAACCTGCAGATAGCCTCCCTTCTGTGGGTTGTAAGTACATGATAGTCTTAGGAGTTAATGACAACTCTAGAGAAAGTTGATTGAATTTAGGAGCCTTGGGCACTGGGTCTGTCCTTTTAGAGACTTAGGCCTTGTTTAGTTGCCTAAAAAAGACTAGAAATTTGACTCTCTTTTCATCAAATCAAATATTGTGTCGTAAGCATGGAGCATTAAATATTGATAAAATAAATAATTAATTGTATAAATTAGTTGTAAATCACCAGACAAATCTTTTAAGCCTAATTAGATCATGGTTGGACAATATTTGTCAAATAGAAATGAAAGTGCTATAGTGCTTTTTAGACTAGAAATTTTTCATCTAAATAAGGCCTTAATTGATTGATTTCTCCAGCCATGCCTGTCCCTCTCAATTGAATGGTCCAGGACACGTACACCTAATCAATTCCCCTGATGGAGTCCATCCTGAGGAAGGAATCGACCACCTCACCAATCTTAGTCCTTTCGTACGTACGTGCACCTATCTGCATACGGATATAAAGCCGTCTGCTTATCCTTCTTCTTGAGACGGGTGTGGTTACCCGTCGCAAACCTGTCCAAGATGAGCTGTAAAGTTTAAAGGTGGTCGCATGTTTGAGACGGGTGTTTATCTGTCTCAGGATTAGGTCTTATTAGAGACTCAATTTTTAAGACCAGTGGTATATCTCTCACTAAAAGAACTTATTACCAGCCGTCGCAGATTTAACACCCTGTACCAGTGTTGCTGATGGAGCCGCCGGCCAGCAGCTATCTCCACGCCGACTCCTAGCATTCAGGAAGAAACGGAGCTGCTCCGCTGTCATTGCTCCGTGCGAGATTGACTTGGCTAGCCTCTCTCCATATATATATCCAAGTTGCTATAGTACAGTACTTAGTAACCATTTAAATGGGAGGGAGTACATTCGTCTCCTATAAGCTAAGCCATGCAATCTCAAACTCCGACTCCATTGGATGATACTAGTCCAATTCATAAATATATCTACTAGTACTACAGAGACCTTGCTACGCTTCGTAGCGGCTAAAGACATGTCATCAGTAGAGTTCTATTTGTTTCCCCTCGTTTTCAAACTATAAGACATTTATTTTTCTAGATACATTCTTTTACCGTATATATTTAAATAAATATATATAAGTAAATATACACTATATTGTAGAAAATACTTTGGTACGTATGGAGTAACATTTTATAACTGAATTGAAAGTGAGTGCCAACTCATCATATGTTAGAAATGTGTTGAATATTTATCTGTACTAATGGGGTTATAGTGGAATTGTGTTGTAATTAGTAGTATAGGGTTAGACGAGCTAGGTGTTGACTCTTGTAACCCGGCCCTTCTATAAAAGGAGTATACCTGAGCAAAACTGGCCCGGCCTGACCCGGCTTGCGAGCCCGGCCCGAGCCCGACGAGTTTTGGCCCGCCCACGAACCTTATTGGACAGGGCCTGGACACGGATTTTGCAGCCCGAAAAAAATTTTCTTGGCCCAAACCCGGACTGAAATACTATTTTTATCTATTTTACACTATAAAACACGCGGGCGGCCCACCCAAGCCCGGGCCCGGCCCGAGTCCGGCCCAAAAAATGAGGCCCGAGAAGGCCGATGGGCCGTTCATGGGCAAGATATTTACAGATCGAGAAGCCCAAAAAAATCGGCCCGGCCCGAACCCGACCCGGCCTACAAAATGCTCAGGTATAAAAAGGAGGAGGGGGCTGCTGTTGTAACTAACTCACTCGAGAGAGGCAACACAAAGGTGACAGGCTCACGGGTGGCGCTAGTGATTTGGCCGGCGCCCCGGGCGGCCGATGTCGCAGTTCGGGGAGGAACGCCCGTAAACATGCACCGGGGACGTAGGCTTTGCCGAACCTCGTTAACAAACATTGAGTCTCATGTGCTGTGTTGTGTGGTCTCTCTTGAGCATCTCGCCTAGGTAGACACAAGCAATCGCTTCCGCACCGATATCACAACAATTGGTATCAAGAGCTTTAGGTTGTTTTGAGGATTTTAAGAGGTGAGAAAAGAGGTGAAGACTCGAGGATCATGCTCGATGGGTGCCGCGGTGCTGCTCAGGGTGGCACAAGGTGGAGCATGGCGGCGATCGGTGCTTCGTTCGGTGGTGTTGGACACTCTAGGCAGGAGGCCTAGACCATCCGATGGGCTGCAAGTCGGTGAGGATCGGCCAGACGTGGCGGTCGGACCGACACAGTGGCCGGTGAAGGCGGCACAGGGAGCGTCGGCCTTGGCTCGCGATCTAAACCGGCAGGGCCAGACGTGGCAGGAGTTGGGTTGATCGGAGCGCGGGAGCACCGAGATGATGGTGGTACGACCGGGTGTTGCACAGGGGCTGCGTCACGACACGGCGAGCAGAAGGTGTCGGTGATGCGCGGCCATGGTGCAGCATATCTCGTGCACAGGAGGTGTGCGAGGGCGTCGTTGTCGCGACAGGGCCTGAACGCGCAGGTGGAGCGCACTCTACCGGGCCTGCAGCAAGACGCGAACGTTGCTGTCGGGGAGATAGCGGCGTAAGAAACACAGTTGTTGCGGCATGGTTGTGTGCGGTGGCAAGCACACATGATGGAAGCTGCAACGAGGGTGCTGATGAAGATGAGCACGAGGAGCAAAGTGATCCATGAGCTTGCACTCCGATGAAGCATGGCCATGGCGGATGGCCCGTGGCTCTGTTTCTTGAGCATAGCAAGGAGCAGAGGAGGCTTGACGCGTCGTGCCAGTGCAAACTCGCTGGTGGAGATCGGAGAGACATAGTTGAAATCCAGAGTTCCTAGCAGTGTGAACATATGACCAGGAAATGAGACTTGGCGTGTGAGGGCTGAGTGCACAGCGGCATGTCCTCGCAGTGCAGGAGCAGCAAGGTGCTGGTGGTTCCTCGGGAGCTAGAAGTCTCTATGTGTGTCAGCAGCATTAATTTTGACAGCAAGGTGTGCGGCAAAAGACACCCCAAGCAAGTGTGAAACAAAGAAACAAAATGGAGGCTTGGTACGTGCTGCAGGTTATGTGCCAAAATAAAAGCATGATGATGGTATGGTTCAAGAGTTCACATGGTTATGGCCTGGTGAGTCGAAGAGAAGGTCTCCAAATTCAACACGGTGGCAGGGCTTCATGCATGTGTGTGTGCAGGAAGCCAGGAATGTGTGAGAGCAGCTAGTTGCTAGTCCTCTTTACATGCAAGCGTGTGCCAGGTAGTAATGGAGGAGCTTATTACTACATGAAGACTTTTGGTGCCCACGGTCGGTGCATGTGAGGGCGAGTGGTGTGCAGGCAAAGGCAGGTTCACATGGTCCAATAAATCAAAGCAGAGGGGGCTAGCTCAGTGTGCATCGCAAGACTGAGCAAAAACCAGGGAGCAAGACTAGCCAAAATATTTGGTAGTGAGAGCTAGGTGGTTTGCTCGGGTGGCGGTGTGGGTGAAAGCTAGCAGATTCTGCTCAGAGGTGACTAGGAGTGCTCGGAGGTGATCAACAGCAAGCAGTCTAGAGACTGGCGTGGAGACGCCGGTTGGAGCAGATGCCCGGAAGGAGGTCCGGAGAAGGTTGATCTGCCTGAGCCGGTTGACAAGGCGGGCAGGTCGGGCGGTGCGATCGTCAAGAGATTGATCAAACCGCGGGTCGGCAGGATGGCGCCGACCAGTACCAGATTTGAGGTGGAGAAGGTTGATGGCAGTGACAACTTCGCTCTGTGGCAAACAAGGGTCAAGGATTTGCTGGCTCAGTAAGGGATCCTGAAAGGTTTGCAGGAGAAGCCGGGCAAGATGGAGGATGAAGACTGGGAGGAGATGCAGTTGCAAGCAGCTGCAACTATACGGCTGTGTCTCTTAGATCAGCCCATGTTGCATGTCATGGATTTAACCTCTCCAAAGAAAACCTGGGACAAGTTGGCCACTCAGTACATGTCCAGGACACTGACCGCCAAGTTGTATATGAAGAAGTTGTATGGGCTGAAGATGCAGGAGGGGTCAGATCTCATGGAGCACTTGAACGTCTTTAATCAGTTGGTCGCTGATCTTGCACGTAGAGAGGTAACTGTTGATGATGAAGACAAGGCAATAATTCTTTTATGTTCTTTACCACCATCCTATGAGCATGTGGTTACAACACTGACATATGGCAAGGAGTCCATCAAGATTGAGGATATTACTACAACGTTGCTTGCTCAAGAACAGAGGAGGAAGAATAATGCAGTGGAAGCTCCTCAAGGTGAAGGTTTGTTGGTTAGTGAAGAGCCTAGCAGGGGGAAGGTGGAGGCCAAGAGCAGGAGGAAGAAGAAGGTGCAGTGTTTCAAGTGTGGAGATTGGGGACATGTCAAGAAGGAGAGTCCGGGAAAGAAGGAAGCAACTGCTAATATTGCAACATCAGTGGGTGACTCAGATGACAGTAATATTCTCTAGTTGGTAGAGAAGATATCATTTGCAACTGCACAAATTGCAAAATTACAGTGCTGCAGGTGGAGTCACTAGGTTGGAGTTGCATGGTAGCAGGTTTCCTGAGGCGGAGGGTTTGAGGCGAAATCAAACTCATCAGGCTGCTTTTCGTGAAATGGCAAAGTCGACAACTCAAGGCCGGAGTACATAGTTGTTCGCGCATGACAAGACTTCAAGGTGGCGAAATATTCGTCAAGGTGAAGATTATTAGAAATGTGTCGAATATTTATTTGTACTAATGGGGTTACAATGGACTTGTGTTGTAATTAGCAGTATAGGGTTAGGTGAGCTAGGTGTTGAGGAGGAGGAGGCTGCTGTTAACTCACTTGAGAGAGATAACACAAAGGTGACAGGCTCGTGGGGGGCGCTAGCGATTTGGCCGGTGCCCCAGGCGGCTGGTGTCGCGGTTCGGGGAGTAGCGCCCATAAGCATGCCCCGGGGACGTAGATTTTGCCGAACCTCATTAACATGGAGTCTCATGTGCTGTGTTGTGTGGTCTCTCTTAAACACCTCGCCTAGATAGACACAAACAATCGCTTCCGCATTATGCGCCGATATCACACCATCATAGCATAAGTTCCTATCCGTAAAAACTTTCTTATAAAAGAATGTTTTCTTTGTTCTTCACCTGTAAATTTCTTATAAAAATATTTTCTTTGTTCTCCACCTGTGAGGCCGCTAGCTTAGTAGTCACTCTCCCTACTAGCTAGTATTAGCCTTCTCTACAACAACGGCCGGCCCTGCCAGTGCCTTTGTCCACGACAGAACGAAGGTAGCAGCAACGTCGTGCTGCTCTAAACCTTATTATTAGGTCCTATTTAGCCTAACTCTATGGTTCAAATTCATGTACAGTACAGTGTACGGAAGAGTCGGTGCTATCTGACAATATCTTATCATTACTCACTCTTCGAAAAAAATTTATGTCATAAATGTGAATTTTAATTTCGTAGAAATTTAATCAAACATACACTGCCTTCGAAGATACGCTACTCATAGTTGCATGTTTTTGAAATAGAGGGAGTATTATTGTGAGTTCACGGTCAAGAAGAATGCATGTGTTACAAAGTGGCCAAAAGTATGTACTCAGCAAATTAGTCGCTGTTCCCACGTATGTGTGGCATCCTTCAAAGTTTGGAAGTCATATATTACTGTTGTATGTTTTTTGGGATGGAGGAAGTATATTATTGCGAGTTCACCGTTAAGAAAAGTATGTGTTGTATGTAGGGCATGCTTGGTCGATGTCCAGAGTTTGCGAAGCCAAAGATTGGGCAAGCCAAATATTAGACAAAAAAGTTATCATCGATTTGACAAGCTAAATATGAGAGTTTGGCAAATTTTTATAGCAAACCAAACACTAGCCAAAATCATGGCTTGCCAAACCTTTGACATTGCAAATTTTGAACATCAACCAAGCAAGCCCGCAGTGGCCAAGCAGGTACTCCGCAAAGTAAGTCGTCCCTGTTGTCACGTATGTGTGGTGCCAACCTACGAAGTTTGAAAAGTCATAGGTTGTTCTGTTTTTTGGGAAAGTCACATGTTTTTTTACAACTAACATATATTATATATTGTAGCAGTCATAATACAAGAAGATCTCACGAAGAGGACCTTATTACAAAAAGGTCCTATGACCGGAAATAAAGACAGCAGTGTCGATTAGAGCATAGAGGTAGACTTTTCTGTTGGTGAGGGGTATACCAGGGGCGTCAGAGACGCGTACACCTAGATGGACTGACCGCGCACTGCGACGGTTCAAGGAGGGCCGGTGAAGCCATTAAAGAAGACACGTTCCGATAACCGAAGGATGCCGTTAATAACGTTATCGAAGGTAGAAGAGGCTCGAACTAATAACCCAGATGAAAGCAGTATCGTCGATCCAATATCGTCGATCCAACGCTGAAAAAGTAGCTGTATAAATAAAACCGAAGTCACGTAACATAAGAGTACAAAATAAAATAGAAGAAAAAAGAAGCTGCAAGATAAGGACGAGGTCTGCCATGCGACCCACAATGTGGACAAGGACGGAGACCAAAGACTTTGGCGCACAGCATGCAGCTGCCTGACGTGGAGCTCTCGGGGCCGCACAACACATCACTTTGCATGCATAACACATCACGGCTGCATCTTCCAGACCACATGTTGCGGGCCCCACTCTGCAGGACGTGAGCCCCACCACGAGGCGGAGATGGCGGCCGGGATCTGGATCTCGCGAGTTGCTGGTGCCTCCCTCGACGATGACAAGGCCATGGCCGGTGATGCGCGAGTTGGGGCTGGTGCCTCCGTTGACGTGGTTACCCTCGCTGTTGAGGATGGCGGCCTGGACGGCAGCGCCGTACGCCACGGCCTTGTCGGGGTTGATGCTCTTGCACAGCTCCTTGCCGTTGAAGAAGTCCTGGAGCAGCTGCTGCACCTTGGGGATACAGGTGAAGGCTCCCACGAGCACGATGTCGTGGATTTGCGACTTGTTCATCTTGGCGTCGCGGAGGCACTTCTCCACGGGCTCCATGCACTTCCATAGTCGCGTGGTGAAGCCCACCGCCTTGGAGCCGAGCTCGGGGACACCGTCAGGGACGATGAGAAGGAGGATCTGGTGGGCGTCGTGATGGAGCACCTTAATCCCCTCGTCTTCTGCATTTTTCTCCATGGCTGCTTCTTCATAGGTAGTAGATTTAATGGCCATCTAGGCCCTTATTTATTAGCTAGGGAATATTACAAGGAGGAGGAGGAGGGAAGTAGGGGAGGGTGGGAGGGGGCCGGCGTACCTGCCCTGCCGTCGGCGAGCACGCCGGGGAGGGGCAGGGGACCGGCGGCGGAGAGAGTTTGGAGCGGCTAGGGGAGGGAGGGCAGGTATCGCACGGGGGTGGCTCTATTCGCACGAAGGCGGCTCTGACTAGGGGAACGTCATACGTTGTTCTTCATGTTTGGCTTCTATCATGTTTCTCTTTGGCTTCTGTCATATTTTTATTTTCTTTCTTTTTTGAATGTATAAAAAAGGAAAGGGTTCACACCAAAATTTTTTTGACACGGCCTTATGCTACTTTCCTGAGTTTAAGATTTTTACATCATTGGATACAATTAATGACAACATAGGGGTGAAAATATTTGGCACCAAACATCAGCTATTGCGCTATCCTTTTTTGGTAGTAATGATCTTCTAGAGTTTGGCATCGGCATGCACTTGTCTAAGTGAGTGTGATTCCTCTCTTAATTTCACTCCATTCCTTCTTTTCCATAGATGGAAGTAGCATAAGGCCATGTCAAAAAAAATTTAGCCCGGATCGGTTAATCCCACAGTTTACCGAGGCGGCCATTTATTATTTACATTGGTGGGCATCTTAAGATGACTGTCATGGAAAACACCCTATTTTCCGAGGCGGGCATGTTAAGGTGCCCGCCACTGTAAATATATTTACCTAGGCAGGCATCCTAATAAGTCGCGTCTCGGCTAAGGCTGAGGCCCAATGAGCCCAGGGTGAAGCTTGATAACTAGCTATTCCGCGTATATAAACCAACAATATATGGTTTCTTCAACCCAATCTCCCTAGCTCTCCACACTCGATGCCCCCTAACACCAAGGTGCAGCAACACTCCTCTCTCTCTCTCTCCCGCACACCTCTCCCTCTCCCAAGACACACCAGCTAGCACTCCTCTCTCTGCCACACTCATCTCATTTTCCACACACCAAGGCACATGAGCTCCTCCCCTCCCTCCTGGTGGCGAGCTTCTCTCGGACGCCTCTCCCAGCGGCGGGCTCCTCGGCCTCGTCGGGATCTGGCGGTAGCATGGCTGAGAACATCGCATCTAGCGCACCACCTCCTCCAGCTCTTGACCATGGTGGCGAACTCCTCCCCGGGCAGTGGATCTGGCCTCCCTCACCTCCAAGTGTGGTGGATTGGGACTCCTCCTCGCCGTCGGTGGATCCAGCCTCCTCCTCTTTGGCCGTGGCGGATTCGACCTCCTCCTCCTTAGCACCAGTGAAGCCTGCCTCTTCCTCTTCAGCATTAGTGGATCCGACCTCCTCCTCTTCGACAGTGGCAGATCTTGTCTCCTTCTTCTCAGAGCTGATGGATCCAGCCTCCTCCTCGGTGCCAGCAGATCTGGCCTTCTTCTCCTCAACACTGGTGGATCTGGCCTCCTCCTCCTCCTCGATACCGGTGGATCTTGCCTCCTCCTCGGTGATGGCGGATTCAGCCTCCCCCTCCTCTGTGTCAGCAGGTCCTGCCTTCCTCCTCCATGGCGCATGGGCACGACAGATCCGGTGAGTGGAGCTGTGGATCCGGCGGTGGAGTTGCGGATCTAGCGATGGTGGCGTGGTTGGGCTCGATGCTAGGCCTGGTATTGGTATTTTGGTGCAATTTAAAAATGAAGGATTCCGCAAGCGCACAGAAAATACCATTGTAACATTTTACCGGGAGTATCCAGTATCAGTATTTTTATTTTACCACAGGGAAGCATGGGTTAAAGAATCTGATAACTCACCATCATGTATCTACTAACTTAGTAAACCAACTAGACTAGAGTAGGGGGTAAATTATATATGATAGGAATGATAACACACATAGGAGAATTCTATGATAAAACAGTAGATAGCTAAAGTGAGAGGACAACGGGAGAGATCAAGGTTCCTAAGCACTTCTCTATTACTTTGGTTCTATGTAATTGGGGTATGGATAGATATAGCAATCACACAATAACACTTGGAGCAGCAGGTCCTTTCCAACTCTCGAAGAAGACTAGGAAAGAGTAGTTGGGGGAAGGCTGTCAAAAGCCCTACGAAACATCAACCCGAATGTGGTGGATTACAAAGGCCTTACAGAGCTGTTACCCTGGGGCTACCATAACTAACCATAGGGTTAAGCACAACCTCAGGTAACCTATAGTCTAGACACCATGCCTACACTATCGATTACTACTCTAATTACTTAAGATAACTAGAGCACTCAATACGAGCAAAGATCCCATGCTAATATGTAACAACTATACTAATCATACATATGAAAGGCATAAAGAAAATAGAGAAGATGAATATATATTAAAGCACATGTCTTGTAAAGAATAGATACAAAGACATACCGAATCCTTGAAGACTTCTCCAGAACTGGAGCGTAGCTCCACTCTCCCTAACTCTCATCTAGACTAATCTACTACCTTGGAATGTCTAGCCCTAATTCTCTAGAGATGAGAGATCATCCTTTCGAGGGAGACATCTACAACTCCACAATGAGATATGAATAATGAATTCGGGTTTCTCCCAGGGCCAGGGGCCTTGATTATATAGCCCCTAGGATGCACCGTGGCCGTCGGATCAAACCAAACTTAATCAATGATTTAGATTAGACCTCAAAGGCGGTGGGAGTAGGATCCACGAGCCTGGACCTGATTGGTCCAGGTCAGCGGGTGGGCGCCCAAGAAGGTTGGGCGGGCGCCCACCCATCGTGGTAGATTGGCCTCATCTTTAGTGGGCTCGTAGATATCATCGTTAGCTTTCCGAATCATCTTGGATCACCCCAAACGGAGTTCGTATGTGTCTTGGGCGTCTGTTTTACTCCGAACTGCTCCACGAGCCTATTTACAATCTTCTGGAAGGCGTAACTTTCTCGTCAAGACTCCGATTTCAGTGAAATAAAACTCCATTTGATGTGTCTCGATGAGTCGTACGCAATGGTACACTTTATTTTATCATTTTATATACTTCTATTTGATGATTCTGGTACTTTTCTGCTTTAACCCCTGTAAAACATGGATTCACCAAAACTCATGGAATTCTGTCAGTGTAACCCCTATATCTAGATGGTAATTATGTTTAGGTCATTTTTCATATCTCGTTGACGGTTAAAAATTGACATTAACTACTACCAACACCTGGATGGGCTCACAGTGGGCTCATTTGTTTTTATTTCTTTAACCGGGTGGGTAAATAGTGTCCGCCTTGGTAAACCGTGGTTTACCGTGGCTTTTCGTTCTCGGCAGACAGGGTTGCCCGCCACACAAAATACTGATTATGAAAAGTTACCCACGTGAAAATATTAACTTTAATTAAGAATTTTAGCATTCCATAGTTGTTTTGTTATCTTCACTGTCACAGTTTGTAAACATATATATGTTTTTAAAATGATCTAACATAGAACAACCCCACTTTTCCCACTTCTGAATTGTACTTGCAGATTGATCATTAATTTTATATCTGAAAAACATATTGTAGATGTAACACCCATGGTGTTAAGCATGCATTATCTTGCATATCATGAGCATTATCATCTTATTTGCATAGTCATTTATTTACATGAAATGATAAAATGAAAATGTGCTTACCTTGATTTGAACTAGAGCTATGTGATAGGTTGATTGTTTGGGGTTGAGTATTAAATGAAGTTTGTAGAGAAAATTATTTGGAGCAAAACTTATTTTGGAGTCATTTCATGAAAAGGCTTGGAAGTGGGTCAAAAATGTTAAAAATAGTTTATAAAAATAATTTTCTTTTAATTTTAAATCCCCATTTTTGAAATTCAAATTCTAGGTAGAATTAGGCTTTGATGTTTAAAAGTGAAATGTTCTACTCATCAAGGGAAACATTTCATCTTTTAAAAGTTTTTCAAAATTCGGATTATTTTGGAAAATATGGGGTTAATCAAGTTCTGCACGAATCTTAGCGCAGTGGGACCCAGCTGCCAGTCTCTTCTTCTTCCTCTCTTCTTGTTCCTCGCGACGTTGTCCGCGCCATCGCCGGCCGCGTGGCGTCCGTACACCGGGCCGCTACCGTTGTCCGCTGTACGTCCCGCGCACGCATGCGCCGCGCACGCTTGCGCTCGCCCGCACTCGGCCTAGCCCCACCGCTCACCACGCGCCCTCGCTCTGCCCACATGCTCGCCACGCGCTCGCTGAAGCCCGACGCCGCGCTTCGCCTATCCGAGCCCGAGCATCCGCTTCGAGGTGCCCCGACCGCGTCATTCTCTCCCTCGCTCACTCCTCCGCCACCAGACATTCGCTCGCCCCCTCCTTTCCCTCACCAGAGCCCGAGCGCGCCGCGAAGTTCGCCATTTTCGCCACCGCGAGCTCGCACCGCCACCACACCTCACAACCTTGACACATTTTTCCCTTAACTCGCCAGCAGCTGAGCCTTGACACGGGAAAAGTCCTGCGCGCATTCCCTGCCCTCGAGCCATAAGGTATAGGTTGAATCGACTGTTTTCCCCTCCGCCGGTCATGGCCGCCTCGACCGCTGCGCGGTCTGCCGTGGCTAGCAACCCCTCTCTCCCTTCATTAGCTTGCGCATCGTGACCGTCTGCTCGAGTAGCGTAGGTTGGTGTAGCTACTGGGACCGATTAGGGTTCCAGCCCGTCGGATTTTGGCCGTCCACCACCACGGGTCGCGCCGCCGCTCGCCGGCGTGCAGCGCCGTCGTCATTTTGGCCGGTGTCTTGTCTCTTTGACTAGCTAATCTGAGTCACCTTGGTCTGCTGGAGCTGGTAGGCTAGTTCTCGCGCCCCGCCGTGGCCCAAGATGGCCGGCGCACCGCCGATCGTCGCCGCCGTCCGCCGCCGCGCGTGGCCACCGGTCGAAACTTTGCTCATAGCTTCCATCTTTTGCACCAACGAGTTCGCGTTGACGAGCTGAGCATTTCGATAGCCATAGCTCGGCCGGAGACCTCGCCGTCGGCGAGGAATCCCGACGCCGACGACCATTCCCCGCCGCGTGGACCGCGGGCGCCATTTGTGTTCTTTGTCGGATTTAAATGCAAAGTAGCCAGACACAGCGAGTTTCTTTTTAGGGCTCGGTTGTTTTACGAAAAGTCCAAGGTTCCCGGTGCAAAACTGTTTTCTTTATCGGTTTTAAAGAAAATGAATTCCAGATTTTTGTAAAAGCTTTAAAAAATCATAACTTCCTCATTTTTAGTCCAAATGAGTTGGTTCAACTTGCAGTATTTTTCTTTTGAGAAGATCTATGCATGAAAAATATGAAATGTGGATTTTCTGATACCTTTCTATATAGATTTATTTATCTCTATTAATTGCTTTTATCTTAGAAAATGCATAAGTAATTCTCTGTTGCTCAGAAAAATGTGAGACCAAGTTTGTTAGTCTTCTTATGTCATGCTCTATCTGTGAAAAATATTGTGAGGCTATGTCCTGTGGAAAGTTTGCTCTGTCTAGTTATGTTGCCTATTTCTATTAGATGATAAATAATTCATAATAAATAATATATAAGGAATTTGTGCATGAAACTTTTTGGAGGATGTTTTTATGTCAATCTAGAGCTAAGAATGTTCTGAGCTCTGTTGTTTGATATTTTTCTATATACAAAGTATTTTATGTCCAGTGAATTATGCTGCCTTGTCATTTTTGTGTAGGATAAATTACTTACTGTTTTGACCTGAAATTTTTATTGTAGTCTACATTAGACATGCTTAAGTTCCTATAATTTTTACAGAATTTTTTGAATAGTCTAAAGTCATGTTGCAGTTCTACCCTGATTGCTTTTAATAAGTAATAATGCTTTAAAGCTATCATTTCATGTGTGTAAAAATACTTTTTAGGATATTTATGATGTGTATAATCTGTATGGGTTTTGGTTCAGTAGAGGGTAGTATAAAAAATAATAGTCATTTATAATTCCTTTTAATGTGTAAGTAAATTGTAATGCGAGGCTTGTTTAAAATTTATCGGTAGAAGAGAATGCAGATGACGTGTGCTTATCTTATATGTTCAAAATTATATCCTTTATCTTAGCTGAGCATTCATTCACCATCAGCATCAGCATTGTATTTCTATGTATACATGGTATTCATACGCACTATGCATCATATGGGATCGTCAGAGCTCGAAACGATCGCTCCCGGAGTATAAGGAGAGGAAGGCCAGCAGGAAGCTCTGGTGCGGGAGATAGCAGCAGAAGAGGATCCCGAAGTTGATCTTCCCGAGTGTTCCGACCATCAGCCAAGCTCTTTCCTGAAAGACAAGCCCCGGAGCATTCTCCCTGTGGTTTGCAAAATATCTAACTTGAGTTCTTTACTTGTTTGATGCATTAAGTTATAGGCGTTGTTTTATACCGTTGCTGTATTACTTATATTCCTTGCCACTGTTATACTTCAACCATGTTAGGTTCAGGTACGATTATTTGCTTAGCCCTGCTTTAACTAGATCGGTAGAAGTCGGGTGATTTCCTATCATTCGCGAGTTATAGGTGATGACTCAGAATGGTTGAATACATTGTTATCTTGGATAACCATGTGGAGATAATAAATCGAGACCGGGCGGGATTGGTGTTGAGACTGAACTGGAGGTTCGGTGAGGTTATCCAGTCTGTGTCGAACTAGGACCCCGTCCGTTGTACGTCCTCAAGTCATATTAAATTTATGCCTCACATTTAGCTGGAAGGATAAGTCGTTCCGATCGTGAAGCCTAATTTTGATTTGGGCCGGGTGTCGACCTGCTGTACGCATCGTATTGGTGAAGATGGGGGACCATGGGTTACGCGAAGAGTAAGTCAGAGGTCAAGGTTGCCCTGAATAAGGTAGCTGGGCGATTCCCGGATACGATGGTACCTGTTGATCTCGCGATTTTCTCGAATTGAACTTTCGGTGATCTGTAGCTCGCCGTGGCTGGTGAGTGTGATTTGTGTGAGGAATACCCACCAGCTGGTTAGTAATCGATTATAATCGCCATCGTTCCTGGACAGTGAACACTTGACTTGAGCAGTGGCATCGTAGTAAGAACTTGAACAAGAGATGAGATGGTTGAGCTGTTGAGATTAAAAGATACTCAACCGGAATTGGTTACTTTTTCTGTTGAATAATTATTACCATGCTTGTTTAGTACAGGTGCTAATTTAGCATGATAAGGTTAATCAAATTAAAATACAATGCTAGAGGTTATGATCAATTCTTTCTTAACGCAAGCTTTTCCGCAATTTAAATGAGTCAGCTATCCTACTTATACAGCCTTGCATACTCCTTGGAGTCAATTTATTTTAGTTTATGATGGGTAAGTCTAGCTAAGTACATTCTCGTACTCAGGGTTTTATTTCTCATGTTTTTACAGATGGTGAGATGTTTTATGGCTATTGCCAGCACTGCTTCTATCCCGCCTTAGGAGATGACTAGACCTTGGGCATGGTCACTCTTCTCTACTTAATGCTTTTGCTGGATATTGATCAAGAACCTGGCACCGTATTTGAAATGAGTGTGTGTGGTATTTGAACTTAATCGCTTCCGCTATTTGAAATTTGAACTTGGGTTGTAATAACTTTATTCATACTCCGATGGTGTAAAACTATGTGCAAACTATGTACGTTGTGAATGGTGAACGCTAAACTCATTACGATCTTGGTCGTGCCAGAAATGTTTGAAATCCTTCAAGATTTCGGTATGACTACCGGGTTTATTAGGTCTCAATCATGTAGTTTGTCGTCTTAATGGTGAATTATGTGCTTGTGCTCTAATAAATTGGTCGGTTCTGTCACAGTAGAGATCCCTGAGTTAGTTCTGCAAGTCTTCAGAGCTGCCTCTTGAAACATAATCTCTAATTTTTACTGCAAATGGATACAATGAACAATCTTGATCAAAGCATAGGATATATAGATTATGGCACCTATCCTTCAGGGACTAGATTCATGCAAAAAAACCAACATACTTAGCTATCAGATGATTTGGCTTTGGCATTTCCTAGCAACTAGATTTCATAAGAGGAATCAAATGGTAGCACACAAGACACAAAGATTTATATTGGCTCACACCGTAGTATCGCGTAAAGACCTAGTATAGTCAAAGTGGTATTGCTCTTCTTATGCTCGGTTGAAGGGACTGTTGCTCCAAACTATGTGAGTAAAATGCACCTACGGTACTTAAACTACTGGGGCATTACCATCTAGGTACTCGAACTAAAAAAGCTACCACCTTGTTACTTAAATTGTTAGGTCATTTCCATCTGGATACTCGAACTGAAAAAGTTACCACCTGGGGACTTAAACTAGGGGCAGTATCATCTGAGCACATGAGTGGATCTTGGTAGCTTTTCCATTAACACATGTTTCTTTGGCAATTAATTTTATCGATAAAGTCTATTTGCAAACCTCCAACTTGCATGGTATTATGATTTTCAACCCTAAACTATGGAATCAAGGACCAGACACCCCTTAACTATTGAAAGCAGAAAATTTTATCTCTAGTTGGCCTTAAAGATACTTTTCTATTTTACAAAAAATATTAAAAAATGTTTTCATCTCCACATTTCATAACTAATATATGAATTAAATAAAGAAAATATGGAACTATCACTATTTTTAATATTATCTATCTAGTGCTTTATGTTATATTGATTGCCTAGCTAGGTTATAGGTTTCAGACAAGGCATGCCTCAAACATCATGCAATAAATTGGTCATATGATCAACATAAATAAAGTAGAGCTCGAAAGATAATTCACATAAATAACATGCGTGACTACAAGCAATTAATCAACCACTAGAAACATGAACAAATAAGATCCAAATAACTCAACATAAAGTACCAACAGAAAGATTAAAACAATTATGATTATTTTTTAATAATAAAAGTAGAAAACCACCATTACAACCAGAATGAGCCCGCTATCCAGTTTTGTAGTCCAGTTAAGAAAAATGTGTTGCCATGCATGTAAGTTCAAGGGTGAAAAAATAAACTTTACCCATAAATTTAATTGCCCAAGAAGCATGTGTTAATGGAAAAGCTACCACAACCCACTCTTGTACCTAGATGATATTTCCCCAATAGTTTAACTACCTATGTGGTAGCGTTTTTAGTTAGAATACCCATATGGTAATGCCCTAACAGTTTAAGTATCAGGTGGTAGCTTTTTCAATTCGAGTATCCATATGGTAATGCCCCGATAGTTTAAGTACCTAGGGTGCATTTTACTCTAACTACGTAGTAGATTGGGGCGAATGAGATGGATCTCGATCGCGGGGTCCCTACCCTTCCCGCAATCAAACAAGAAGGGTAGTCATTTGTTCTTTGTTGTCTTTGATACACAAAATTGTATCATCAAACATATTGTAAGATTGCTACCCCATCTTCTCCATATTTAGGCAGTAGGCCAATTATGAGTTTATTTTCTAGGCATTAATCAACATTTTTGCCCAAGTATCAGCAACAATAATATTGAATGAGAAGGGGGACAAAGGATCCCCTTGTCTAACTCCATTTCTAGTAGTGAAATAGGGACCCTAGGTATTATTGACTCTTACAGTCAAAGTACCTGAAGTCACAATGGCTCTAATCTATCTACACCAATGGATATCAAAGACCTTCTATTCAATAATTTGAAGAGGAATTTCTAGTTGATTTTATCATATGCTTTTTGAAAGTCAAGGATCATTAGACCATCTTTGTTTTTAGTTTTAGTATCATGAAAAATTTCATCCATAACCATTTACTACATCCATGATATTTCTATTTCTGATGAAACTAGATTGGCATTTATTAATTATCTTTCCCATAACTCTTTCAAGTCTCAACATAAGTAAAAATCTTTGAAGACCACATACAGTATTATAGTAAGAAGATTGGCCTATATTGCTAAATTTTGTTAGCATCTTTGATTTTTGGCAGTAGCAGGTGTAATAACCCCATGACTGAATATGGTAATATCCAAATTATTTGATGGAAATCATTGAATATGCTCATAATATCAACCACCTATTTCCTCCTTATTCCTCCAATTTCAGCCTATTCAACGACATCGGCACTAGCCACTCCGCAAAGCAGCTATTTGTCGAGTTCCAGCCAGATAACGCTCGGCAAAGAGTTTGGCACATGGAAAAGAGCTTCTTTTCCGAGTGTCCAATTTGGCAATCGGTAAAGACCACTTTGCCGAGTGTTTTTTTCACTCAGCAAAGAGATTTTTCAAAATATATTTTGAGGTAGTAAATTAACTCAAATGAAAAAATTTCAACTATAAAGTTGTTCAACTCATCAAGATATACAATGCTTATTTTGGTCATTTGTTCATGTGACAGAGTGAAAGTAAATTTGTTCACAAATCTTACATGTCTCTCTCGTAGATATATAAGATTTGTGAACAATGTTAGAACCACTACATCGGATGAACAAATGGCCAAACATCTAAAATAAAGTTTGTAGATCTTGAGAAGTTATGAAATATTGTAGTTGAAATTTTTTCAGTTGAGTTCATCTTGTCATATTAAAACATGTTTAATTTTTAAAAATTTAAAATTTGAAAACTTTAAACGACCTCGGATGGAAAAACAACCAAATAAAGTTTGTAGATCTTGAGACGTTATGAAATGTTGTAGTTGAAAACTTTTTTATTTGGGTTCATCTTGTCATGCTAAACATATTCAAATCTTGAAAATTTAAAACTCGAATTTCTAAACGACCTCGGATGAAAAAACACCCAAAATAAAGTTTATAGATCTCAAAAAGTTATGAAACTTTGTAATTGAAAATTTTTTCATTTGAGCTCATCTTGTCATTCTAAACTACATTTGAATTTCTCAAATTTGAAATTCAAAATTTCATAAACGACCTTGGATTGGAAAATACCGAAAATAAAATTTGTAGATCTTCAGAAGTTATGAAATGTTGTGAGTACTCTTTGATTTAAATTCATTCAGGGCCTCAAACAAGCATATTATTCTTGGTTTAATATAATTTGTGGGTAACAAAAATAACGTATAGACATATGTTACTGTGTAGTGCAGTTGTTAGAGAAGGTACCACGCGAGGGAGAGGCTGTGGGTTCAAATCTGGCTGACCGTGATTTTTGCACGCGAGGGAGAGGCTGTGGGTTCAAATCCGGCTGACCGTGATTTTTGCACGAGAAAAATGCTATGGCTTTCTCGACGGTCATGACAAACGACACAATTTTTTTTACTTTGCTGTCTCTTCGGCACTCGGCAAAAGACACACCAAAAAGACGTGCCACGTCATTGATCCGCCTCCCTCAAACAATTTTTTTTAAGATTTGACACTTCGCTGAGTGTTTCTTTTTAACACTCGGCAAGATCCGCCTCCCTCAAACGCTTGCCTCATGGCCAAGATCCGCCTCATGGCCCCCAAAAGATGTGTTTCTGAAGGGGAACGTACCCGATGGGTACAGCTAACCCGTACCCATGTCCGCTAAGGAAAATTATGCCACAGACAGGTACATATAGGCGCCCATAACCGTGCTCATGTAGGCTTCAGCTGTGTAATCCGTGCTCATGTTTTGCCTTTATAGTGTGTGCAGCTTGAGGTGCGCTTGACTCAGCGAGGTGGGATTAATATGGTTGGCGCTGGCACTAGCACTGGAGCCTAAAGAGCAAACCGTTTAAGCAGTTGGGCCAGGAGGTCAAGCCAGCCCATAATATGATCGACGGAGCGGTTCGACCTCCAAGCAAGAGGAGTTGGCTTGTTAATTTTTTTGTCAACAATTACTTGGGCTACATTACGATACAGCAATGGAGGCCTTATAAAGAAAAAAATAGAGGCCTTATAAAGAAAAGAAATACAGCAATGGAGGCGGGTAAAATAAACCCATGGGTTTGTGGGTATGGGTACACCACTGCACCAGGAATGTACCCATACCCGCAAACCCGATGGGTCTAACTTTGTTCCCATTAACGAACCCATGGGCATGAACATTGACCCATGCCTATGCCCTAATGGGGTAAAAACCCATTAGGTTTCGGGTCACGGGTACCCGTTGCCATTTTGATCGGTGAGGATGAAGGGACAAAGAATGGATGCGTGTTGGATCCAAGCGGCATCGTCTTGACGACGGCTTCATACAGCGCAACGTGAGTCGTTGATTTGGTCTAGGAGCATGAGTCGTTGTCGTCGTCTCACGATGTGATGGCCTCGCTCTTCTCTTCCGAACCAGGGGAATTTTGCAAATTTACCATGATGAGATGATGGCCAGCAAATTTATTATAATTTTTTATTTTTATTTATAATATGAATAGCAAAAATAGCACCCAATCGGCAGTGTAGGTGCAGTCGGTAGCCACCATGCAAATCCACATCAGATGTTAACCTGATTCTAAACAGATTTGGACCCCAGTGAAACCCAAACAAAGGTAATGGACCTAAAACTGCACTTTTAAAGACAATGGACCTATATGACATAGAAGAAAAAGGTAATGGACATAAAACTATACTTTTAAAGGTAATGGATCTATATAACACTAAAGAGAAAGGTAATGGACCTATGGTGCATTTTGCTCTAGTATATTTACCAACTTACACACAAACATGAATACATAGGTACATCAGTCCTGCATGCTATATATAAATCCGTTATATATAAATCAGCAGAAATGCTAAATCATAGCCGGCTATTTTCTGGGTTGAAAATAGCTGGATTTCTGGTGTGTTTTGCGATGTTCAGACATATTTCTCGCAATGTTTTGGCGTATTTCTTGTAATATTTAGAATTGCTAAATCATAGCCGGTTATTTCTTGGGTTGAAAATATCCGATTTTTTGGTGTGTTTGTGCGATGTTCTGGCGTGTTCTTGCGATGTTCTGTTGTGTTGTTGCGATATTCTGGCGTGTTTTTTGCGATGTTGTGGTGTGTTTCTTTGCGATGTTCTCGCGTATTCTTTTTTTAGTGTAAATTTGTGTGTTAAATTTGGTCCATTTAATTCTGATCTGATGGATATGAAATCTGGCTATTTATTATGTCCAAAATAGACGGATACTATGTAGACAGACCCTAAAATCAAACGAAGGAACATACATATGTATGGCCAGAGTACACACAAACAACATATGTTATGTCCATTGATCAGAATCGATCGATGCACATATGAGCTTATTACAGTACACATGCATAAGGTGCGTTCGTAGTATTAGAGGACGATATACATCGTACAACGCACGCATCCTAGAATCTTTGACAAGGTTTTAAATTTCAGGCTAAGAGCTTGTTCGATAAAGTGTATTCATCTCACTCCATATGTATTGGAGTGACTTCAAACCATTTTAACACATGTAGATTGAGATGATACACTTACATCCAAACAAAATTTAAAGGTTTTAGCGAATGATCTCTAAAACAGCTATTACAGGGGCTAAATGGGGTTGTAGTGAGCTATATCCGCTGATTTGTGTGTATAAACACAAATAGTTTGATCAGTCTCAAATAGCTATAGTCAAAGATTTAAAACATTGACCTTAGGTGGTGGTTTGGTTGGGCAGCTCCAGCGCGCGGAGGAGGATGGTCTCGACGGTGAGGCCAGGGCCGAAGCCGAATAGCACGCCCCACTCCAGGCCTTCCCCCGCTGTGCGCAGCCCACGCTGCGGCGACTTCCGCCGCATCTCGTCCAGGACAAGGACGGCGCACGAGCTTAGCGTGTTGCCGTACTGCCTCATCACTTCCCTCGACGCCGCCAGCTTCTCCTTCCCTAGCCCGAACCTGCTCTCCACCCGGTCCAGTATCTCCCGCCCGCCGGGGTGCACCACCCAGAACAGCTCCTCGCTGCCGTCCGCCGTTGTTTTCAGTTTGACCGCCGCCCCGCCGCTGATGGCCTTCTCCAGCGCCGCCTTGGCGACCCGCTCGACGTTGCTGGATACGTGCAGCGCCACGTCACGGTGCAGCGTGTACACGATCCCCTCCTCGTACAGCTTCGACACCACGGCGTCCTCCGTCCCCGGTATCACGTCCTGCGACGCCGACACCATCTCGAACAGGGCCCGCTCGCCGGCAGCAGCATCGGGGTCGGCACCGACGACGACGGCGCCCGCGGCGTCGCCGAAGAGGGCCTGCCCGACGAGGTTCCCCAGGTGGGTCTCCGAGGGCCCGCGCAGCGCCATGGCGATCACCTCCGAGCACACGACGAGGACCCGGGCTCCCTGGTTGTTCTCGGCTAGGTCCTTGGCTAGGCGCAGCGCCAAGGCGCCTCCATGGCAGCCAACCTGGTACAGCATGAACCGCTTTGTGGAGAGAGGGAGGCCGAGGAGCTTGGCGACCTCGAAGTCGGCGCCCGGCATGCAGCCGCTCCCCGTGGTGGCAACGACGAGGTGCGTGATGTCCGAGGCCTGCCGTCCCCAGTTGCTGATGGCGGCCCGCGCCGCCTCCGCCCCTAGCCGGGGTACGCTCTCGTCGGCGAGCTGTTGACGGAGGTTGAGGGAAGAGGACTTGTAGGCGGTGATGGACGGGGTGCTCCGGAGCAGGTCGGGAGACATGCAGCAGTGCCGCTTCTCCACCATGGTCTTCTCACCTAGACGATCGAGAGTAGATCATGCATGTATGCTTAATAATTCAGTTCGATCATCCATACAGTGTGTGTTGCAGAAGAAATTTACACATTGCATTGGATCAGAATTAACGTGTATACAGAGATAGGATGAGAAGAAACGTATATACAGAGAGAGATGATATACATACATATATTTGCAAACTTTGTCTTGAGCTCAGTCATATGGTTGCTGTTGGTTATATCAAAGTAGAAATCAGGGTAAGATTTTTGCAGGAGCACATGCTCCGGCACTGCTTTGCCCATCCCCAGGATAGCTGCTAGCCCACAAGCACGAGGATCTCCCATTCCAACCTTGACAGAACCCTTCTGACCTGAAACTGAATTTACCAAGGGATGCGAGACGGTTTATTTATTATGAAGGGAGCTTTGAGATGCTCCGTATGCGATCCTGAACTTGGTAGGAGCTGCCTTATAGGTAGGAGCTGCCTTACATGGCCGGCCAAGTGATCGGAGTCCCTTTTTTTTTTTTTAGAATTACACAGTAACATAGACACTCGTAATACATACGCACACTCATTCCTATGAACACACGTACGCAAATCTTACTCCTACCCTTATGAAAACCTTCGCAAGTGATCGTAGTCTTCACCAAGAGGTCGAATGGGCCACTGTAAAGTTAGTTTGACAACCATTTTATTTTCTGCATGTGGACGGAATTGTGACCGCTTAGGTGCAATAATAGAAACATGTTAAGGTGATAAGTTTAGTTTAAGTTAGACTTCTAGTGTAAGCAGAAAGTAAAATATGCCCCCTTAATCTGGGAAAAATGCTCATTAATCCCAGAAAAATAAACTCTTAAGTGGCCTAGTGCCTGAATTTGGGAAGATGGGATAGCAATCTTTCTTACAATATGTTGATTATATAATGTTGTGTATGCAAGACAGCAAAGAAAAAGCTACTAATATAAAATTTCTACTGTATTTGTATGAACCAATGTCTGGTCTTAAAATCAATCTTAGCAGAAGTGAAGCTATTATGGTTAGCCAATAAGATATGGCTAATGTCGGTGAATATGCTATGATCAGTCTGATGGGGTGATTTGTAAGTAGGAGAAGTCTAGGTTGTTCTTTGTCAAATTGGTGTACAAACATTTAAATTCCAATGTAATCTTCAGTTGGTTAGATTTAGGGATGACCTGCAGTCATCCTTCTGTGTTTGGTTAGACTCTTTCAGTTAAATACCCTGTAAGTATGTACCCTTCCTTTAATTAATGAAAAATGATCCTATAATGTGGGGGACCTCCCCCACAGTCTTTTTCTGTAAAAAAAAAAGAAAAATGGTGTACAAACATATGTTTAGAAAATGTGAAAATGAAGACG
Source organism: Bothriochloa decipiens (assembly GCA_023333625.1). Lineage (NCBI taxonomy): Eukaryota > Viridiplantae > Streptophyta > Magnoliopsida > Poales > Poaceae > Bothriochloa > Bothriochloa decipiens. The sequence goes on from CM041636.1 coordinate 52,655,073, forward strand.
CACAACAAACAACTATGGAAGGGAAAAGTTCCGCTTCAAATAAAGACTTTTATTTGGCTAACTTTGTAGAATGCTATTTTGACCAAAAATAACTTGCTCAAAAGAAAATGGAAAGGTAGCCGTTGTGCCTTTTGCCAAGACGAAGAAATAGTCAATCACTTCAGCACTTTCCTCGCCCTATGCTGGAATGATCAATCACTTTAGCACTCACACCAACAAAGTTTAAGACTAATTTCACCCCAATGTAATCATTAATTTGTTGATGCTAAGCTCTGGAAGACCTGACTAATACCAAAAAAGAACATAGCAATAGCTGATATGTGGTGACAAATATTGTTACCCCTATGTAATCATTAATTGTCTCCGATGATGTAAAAACTTAAACTCAGATGGGTCCATCGGGTCTAGATCGATGAGATAATTTTACGTAGGGAGCCTTTCAACATTGACTTTAAAAGATGAAAGAAAAACACGGCAGGAGCAAAAAAAAAAAAGGAAAGAAAAACATGACAGGAGCAAAAAAGAAATACAAAAATGAAAGGAGCAAAAAAAGTAAGAGAAACGTGACAGGAGCAAAAGAAAAACATGACAGGAGCCAAGCATGAAAAACAATGTACGACGACTTTTCAAACTTTAATGGTTGGCACCATATAGAACACATGAGGGCACCCTATAAACTTTTTTGCCACAGATACCTTGTTCAATATAGTGGCAAAATAATGTTTCACCACTCCATTTGCCACTAAAGATGTTTTATGATGAATTCTTATTTTTTCATTAATAACAACATAATACTGATGAAAAGTACTTTAGTCACAAATAGTATGGGCATTAGTAGCAAAGATAGATTCCGCACAAGAAGGAGTGCACTCCGGTGTTTGAGGTGAAGCCAGAGAAGAAGAAAATGGAAGAACGTGGACAAATTATTATGTATTTTTATTTCAGATTTTTTCCGCATGTAATTTAGGAGGCACTGTGCCAAGATTTAATATAGTCCCCTTTCTTGAGAACAAAAACAGCATTATATCAGAGCTCATAGGCCAAATTAATCAAAGCTAAAGTCACCCCACCAGCAGGCCGCTGCTTATGAATTGAATCCTGCGAAGTCTAAAGTCTACGGATGGAGTCCAAGATAACACGTGTGATGCAAGTACGGGGCATTAGGTCACACGTGCAACACATGTATCGGGCATTAGGTACCACGTGACCAACGACTTAATTTGCGGCGTAATGTACATGGCGAGTACAACACATGCAAATTTCACCGAACTCGCACTAACATATTCTCAGAAAGCGTGAACTAATCATAGATCAATATTGGTCGTGTTCCTTAAAGTCCTCGACTTGACATTAATATTCACATTTTCACTAGTATCTACCAGGTTTGTGTACGTGTGCATGCACCAGGGAGAGTGACCACTGAGTTGGAGAAGAATGAAAACATTTTTTAAAAAAGAATTTTTTTACGGATAGATTTATGTTGTAAGTGTGCACCTAAAAGCTAGATTATAAGATGTTATTTTCTCCATTCTAAATTATAATAGAATCTTCGAGATTCAAAGCATATCAAATTTTACTAAAATTATAGAAAAAAATATAAACTTCTATGGTATCAAATGTGTATACGATGAATACAATTTATGAAGAATCTAAGGATATTTATTAATTATATAAATTTGGTTAAACTTGAGATCCTTTGATTCACCAAGTATATTGAATGACTTATAATTTGAGAAGGAGGGAGTACATAATATTTTACTATAGAGTACATACTTAGTAGGTACAGTATATTTATGAATTGGACAATTATATCATCCATGGAGTTGGAGTTGGAAGGTGGCTTAGCTTATCGGAAATGAACTCTCTCCATTTAAGTGGTATTTACTATGTGGGTTGTGTTTCTCTTTATGTATTAGTTTGTGTGCACTACCAGAAACTAGAATAGCTGTGTAAACTAGAATAGTTGTGTTTGCGCAAAAAAAAAAAAGATAGAAAAAATTGAATCCTAACAGAAAATTTTTTTTACGGTGCAGCAAAAGAGAATAACGGTCAATGCTAGCTCAACACAGAAAGTCCACTTTTCTATTGCTTCGCTATTTTTTGAAGGTCTTACATGCATAGAAAAATGGATCAATCTTCTCTAAAGATCAATCTTTGCAGGTGGTTGCAGTAAGACAACCGTCTTTAAAAAAGGTTTTCATCCAGGGCAGTTGCAGTTGCAGTAGAAGAACCGTCTTTGAAAATCATTTTATCAAGGATGGCTGTTGCAATGCAACTGCCCCTGAAAATTTATTTTTAGAGGTGATGCACCATCTCTAAAAAACAGTTTCAAACTTTTGAATTCAAAATTTTCTACCATATTTGAAATTAGAGTATCCTACTAGTTAGTGTGCAACAACACAACACCACAAAAGAAGAAGACCACCACCACATCCGTGCTTACAGCTAAACACACCACCATCACATTAGTGCATATGACCTCCATTGTTGTCAGAACCTTAATTGTTGCCAATGTTTATAGCATGAAGGTCCCCATTGGTGTGGCCAACATCATTGACATAGTTGGCAGGTTGTGAGGTAGCACAAGAGGAATCAGTTGCCTGCATGTGCATACAGTTACATCAGTAAGTGGAATTATGTCCTAACAATATAACTCTTTTAGCAAAGCCTCTAAAAATTTGATGCAAAGTCATTTGAATTTGGTACCATGAACTGGACAAGGTTTAAATTGTACAAACTACTAGTTTTCAAGGTGCAAAACATTACAAACCAATATAAGGCCACGTCCTCACTACAATAGCTATGCAAATTCATTGTAGTAGCTATGCGACAATCAACATGAGGGCTGATACAAACGGAGGTGAACAATTGAGATCAAACAATAATAATCTATGGGTAAAATCCTAAGGATCTCTAGCCTTCTCAAGTTTGAGGTACCGGCGGACGTACCGCCCTCTATGCCCAAACTACCACCACCCACTACCCCCATTGGCCCTTACTCATATATATAACCAATTCACTGCATGAAGCTTCTGGATTTAGGGAAGAGTGAAAAATCTTTCCCAAAAATATTAAGATGACCAACCCATCCCAACCTAGCTTGTAATGCTAGTTTCAATATGGACAACTCTTTGTTCCTAACTATATATACGTTGCGGTTGGATTTGGACGTTATGTCACTGCAACGCCATTGCCCACACATAACGGGTTGTGTGAAACTCCCAGTGGTGATCATTCTTTTAGAGTAGTATTATAGTTGAATCTTCTTTCTTTTGAGATTGTTCAGGTCACCAAACGTTCAATATACGATTTATAGAAGTTATTACAATTAAGAATATATAGCACTCTATCACAAGATAGTGTGCGCGTGGAGGGAGAGCTCGTGCGAGACAAGAAGACTGTGTACTCACAGCCAGGCTTCTCCAAGGGTTTCTAGAAAATGATTACGGGTAAACACCTGTGGATAAACCATTTCTACAAATTACATCTGCCTATTTTTTTAACAAAAATATGTTTTGTGTGTGGTAGTATTTTTTTTCTAAATGAACCATATCATGCATTTAATATCGCACCACGTTACCTAATTAAAAGTCTTTGGTTAACACTGCAATTAATATCACGGATATACCATCCTGCAAGGAGCATACTTCTCCTGTCTCATGAAGAGTGTCATCATTCTTATTTCACTCAAAATCAAATATTTTTAACTTGGACCAAATATATATAATAAAATATTAATATTAATTGTTAAATATACTTTTATAATAAATTTACTTGAGATACAATTAATATTTTTTATAAAGCTAGTTAAAATTCAAAAAATTTGATCAACACGACCCTCTATTGACATTCTTTTGGGACAGGTAATTTCAAAGACAAGGAAATGCCGCCATACTAATAAATACCCAACCCAGCTGGTTTTGTCAACCTCAAAACAATTCACGTCAAATATCATCATCATCATCATCAGAGAGAGAGAGAGAGATGGCAGCCATATGACGAGCACAGTTGAGGAGCTCTTACAAGCCGAGGCAAAACTGTGGTGCCACGCCTTCAGCTACCTCAACTCCATGGCCCTGCAGTGCGCTGTGAAGCCTGGGATCCCCGACGCCATCCATCGCCTCGGCGGCGTGGCCTCACTCTCGGAGCTGCACGCCGCTGTTCCCGTTGCCACAAGCAAACGCCCCTGCCTGGCTCGTCTCTTGAGGCTCCTGGCCACGTCGTGTATCCTCGATGTGGTGGAAACCCCGGCAGTCGACGGCGGCGATACCGATACAGAAGGTCCGTACTATCGCCAAACCACGGCGTCTCACCTGCTTGTCGACGACGACGACGATGCCGGCCGTGGCCACCGATGCCTGTTGCCGCTGGTGGTCTTGATGACCTCGCCTTTCTTTTTCGCGGCGTCTCAGAGCATGGCTGATTGCCTCGTGAAAGAGGACGGCGCGCTGGTGGCGACCGGACACGGAGAGACTCCATTCGCGGTGGCGCACGGCGGCGAGGGCCTCTATGATTTCCTCGGCCGTGACGCGTCGTTCGGCGCGTGTTTTGAGAAGGCCATGGAGTCTGACAGCGGATTCATGGCCGACATCTTCGTCCGCGAGTGCAACAACACCCAGGTGTTGGCGGGGGTGACGACCCTGGTGGACGTCGGAGGCGGCAACGGGGCAACGGCACGGGCCATTGCCAAGGCCTTCCCTCACGTGACGTGTTCGGTGCTGGAGCTGCCCTATGTGGTGGACTCCGCACTTGCTGATAGTGATGGCACTGTTGAGTTCGTTGTAGGAGATATGATGGAGTTCATCCCTCCAGCTGATGCTGTGTTCTTCAAGGTATGAGTAATTAATTATGATTTTCTAGGTAAGGTAGTTGTGATCTGTCAGATTAATTATTTATATATACTAGTCCATCAACTTGTCCCCTCTGCATGGACTAGTTATTGTTTAATGCCTCTGAGACTCCAACTAAACATAGTACTCTAATACTACTATTTAGCCGCTATCAAATTATGATAAATTATCAATTACTATATATATCTTTATTCTTTCATATGGCAGCTGTGTATATCTTCAATATGTATTTAGTTGAAACCTTTGCCTAAAGTTGGCTTCTATTTGAATCCACATATATGACCACGTAACATAAATTCTAACTTTTAAATTTTAATATTGATTGTTTTCATACTTTTCTTTATCCTCAAGTTAAGCTAAATTTCTTGTGCTTACTGTATGTTTCTATTAACTCTAGTTTTATATATTTTAAAAATATGTGAGGACTTTAGGTCATGTTCTGCAGCATTTTAAGACATACTATGCGACAAACAGATATTTAAAATTAGTACCGTGTTGCTTAAGATCAGTAGTGGGTAGAGCTTGAAGTGAGACCAGGATGGGGTACAGTGCTCATCTCAAGAGGATATTAGTTCAAATTTAAGTGGTTAAATAGATTATATATTACAATAGTAAGTGGGCAACTAAATACAAATTTAGATGTTGCTTAATTTATACAGTTTTACATAATAAAAAATAGAGGTGGGTAGTCACTTAAAAAATAAAATATGTCTAATGGCTACAATTATCAAGGACCTTGTAGTCCACTGAATTAGTGGCTAGATGTTTTACTTTATGAGAATTTCTAGGATTATCTTTTTTAGAGGGTCTCCCAAGGATTCAGAGAGGTTGTATTGGGACATCATGTAAGAATTTCTAGAATTTATCTTTTTTTGTCCTAATGTTATGTATTTAGTTGGAACATACGCTTAAGTTATATATGCCTACTTTTTTGTGTCCTCTTTTTGTAACGTCATATGAATCCATCAGCTTTCGAAATTTAATCTACATGTTAATGTTAAGTTAAAAGTCAATCTAGTGTTTATTTATCTTTTATTGATATTTTTTATTAAAACATGTCTTAGGTTTTAGGCTACCCTCTTAATTCCCGCAATGATATAATTGCATATTGCACCACTCAACATGTTGATTTGTTTGAGGTTGCTAAACATGATTTCCACGTGGTGTAACCACTACCGGAAACGCCAACTTTGCTGACGGCTTAAACATTTGCCGACGGCTAAGGAACAAGCCGTCGGCAAAGACACCTCTTTGCCGACGGCCAGGTCACGCCATCGGCAAAGAAGTCTATGCCCAAGGCCGAGTCGTCGGCAAAGAAAAGCCGTCGGCAAAGACAATCTAAGCCGACAACCGGGTCGTCGGCAAAACCTAGCCGTCGGCAAAAGAAACATTTGCCGACCGCCGGGCCGTCGGCAAATACAACCGTCGGCAAAGGCCACTTTGCTGAGAGTTGTACCGTTAGGCTGTCGGCAAAGGCCAAGCCGTCGGCAAAGCGTAGCCACGTGGCGGCCGCACAGCCTGTCACGGCCACCGCCTTTGCCGACGGCCGTGTGGCCAGGCCGTCGGCAAAGGACCTTTGCCGAGGGCCATTCCTAAGCCCTCGGCAAAGATTTTTTTTTGGTTTTTTCTTTCTAATTTTTTCCTGGTGCCTTCCTACACCAAATACAACCCAACTTCAAAAGTTGGGCAAATTTTGAGTTTTTTGCTATATTTTATTATTTATTTTTGTTTCTTTGAATTTTTTCGGCAACTTCAAGTTTGAACTGCAGGTACATGAAATAATGGAATTTGTTAATTCTAAAAAGTATATTCATGATGTTCGGAGTATGTAGAGGCCGTATCCAGGGCCTCGCATCAAATTATGACCATGTTGGCATCGTAACATGACGAGTTACGTGCGTGAAAAGTGTTTTTTATTATATAAAATCCAAACGAAGTCCGAAAATCATGAAACTTAATGAGGTGTCATGTTATCGCATGTGGAGGCTATGATAAAAAATGGAAAATGTTTGGAGCAAGTTACGACGCCGGATGTCTAAAACTCAGACATCTCACATGTGATCATACACATGTGGACTCCCTGCACCAAATTGATGAAAAGAAGGGTGGTTTTAAAGGATATGGTACCGACCACATGTGAACTCATATATCGGGCTTGACTAGGCTCCCCTACTACAAGCATCTTCTTCTTCCACACAATATCGATGTAATGCACACAGAAAAGAATGTCGCCGAGGCACTTTGGGCAACACTCATGGACATTGGCAAGAAGTCAAAGGACAACGTTAAGGCTAGACTCGACATTGAAACAATTTATGATAGACTAAATCTAGTGATGAAGACCCCTGCGGATGGCAAGAAATGGAAAAAGGGGCCGACCGATTACATCCTGAAAAGGGGAGATAGGAAGAAAGTACTGAAGTGGATCAAGACGTTAAAGTTCCCTGATGGGTATGCAGCGAATCTGAGTAGGGGAGTGAACTTGCTGACTATGAAGGTCTTAGGGATGAAGAGTCATGACTTCCACATATGGATTGAGTGGATCCTTCCTGCGATGACACGGGGATACCTCCCCGAGCCAGTGTGGCGCGTCCTGGCAGAGTTGAGCTTTTTCTTCCGCCAGCTTTGTGTCAAGGAGTTATCTCGGGACATTTGTCTTGAACTGGAGAAGGCTGCACCTTTGTTGCTCTGCAAGTTAGAGATGATATTTCCACCCGGCTTCTTCCTGTCCATGCAGCATCTGATTTTGCACCTACCGAGCGAGGCACGTTTGGGGGGCCGTGCAGCACCGTTGGTGCTATCCAATCGAGAGAATGTCTAAAGCTTCTTCAGAAAAAGTGTAGAAATAAAGCCAAAATTGAGGCTTCCATGGCAGAGGCATTCGTTCTAGAGGAGGTGTCGACATTCACACAGGCGTACTATACTGAGAAACTTCACAAACCGCGCGATCCAACCCCTCGTTACAACATCGACGAGAATACATCGAACCTCAGCCTTTTCAGAGGTGATCTCAGAAGAGGAGGCGCAGGGCCCCATAAGAACTTGCAGCATGATGAGTGGCACACTATCATGATCTGCTTGTTGTTGAACCTTGAGGAATGCATTCCTTATCATAAGTAAGTTCTCGATGAGCTTGTTACATACGCCAATATCCTGCACCTATCGATCCGACCCCCTTGTCTTTTGTTTCTCCAGGGAATATATTAATGAACACTGGAGAGGCAGTACGGATCCTACCGAGCAAGAAGAAGACCATCTTCTCAGACATGGTGTGCCCAGTTTCGTCAATTGGTTCTGTACAAAGGTACCATCCAACTAACCTCGTTCCGATTTTGAGATTCCAGTTTGCTCCTAGGAGCGAGTAATGTAATGACGTCCCTGTCCTAACCTTGCAGGCCCTTTATGATGTGGAAATGAGTGATGAATTGAGAACATGGGCAAAGGCTTCAACCGAAGGGTCAGGTCATTCAACGTTTATGATGTGAATGGCTATCGCTTTCGCACAACTTACGAAGAGAAACGGGGCAACCTAAAAACCACGTGCAGCGGAGTTCGTACGCCCGGCTCGGATGGGAAGGACTATTACGACATAGTCAAAGAGATATTGGAGCATGACTTTGGACCAGACCTAGGTTGTAAGCCAGTGGTATTCAAATGCCATTGGTTCGATCCTAATGTCATGAAAAAGGACCTTACGATTGTGCAAGTTGAAATTTGACAGGATTCCAAATATGAAGAAGACGATGTCTATATTGTGGCTAACCGAGAAGCCACACAAGTTTATTACCTCCCATGGGCATGCCAAAAAGACAAGAATCTTGCGGGTTGGAGCCTTGTGTAGTTGGTATCACGGCACGGTAAAGCGGCTGTCCCAAACGAGGATGATTACAACTTTGACCCAACGACAGATGAGTTCTATCAACCTGAGGGGCTAGAAGTTAGTTTGGAGATAGACATTCTTTCACTGATGGGTATGGAAGTAAACAACGACATCAATGAGGACGAGGGTGATGAGGTGCACGATGCCGAGGACTTACAAATCCTTGATGAGTGGCAAATGAAGCGCCTGATGAGAGAGCACGATGACGATGGAGAGCCTGATGACGATGGAGATGACGATGACGATGACGATGGAGATGAAGCCCGACACTTAAGAGAGCTCGACAATATTGATAGTGATGACGACAGTAGTGATGACGAGTACACGCCAGCCATATTGCCGTTTGCGAAGATAATTTCTAATTCATGTAATACTATAGTGTTAATATTATTACCTTGCAATTATGTTTCTTTACAAGTACTTGTCATTTATTTATGCTAACTACTTCAATCTTTGTCATTGCAGGCACTCGACATGATGCCGGGCGGAAGGCGGCCGCAGCGAACAGGGATGCACTCACGGTACATGGTCACCAACACGGAGCCCGTGGCCGCCACCGCCGAGGACGAGGTGGTCATCGGTGAGGAGCTTGACGTGGAGAGGAGCACCCATCGTCGCACGTCATCGAGGAGGCTGTTCCAGGATGCCCAGCAGGGGACGACGATGATGACAGGTGATGGTGACGGTGACGATGACGGTGACGGTGACGACGACGACCTCTGCGGAGACGATAGGGACGACGAGCATACACCAGACACCTCGACTTCCTTAGCTTCGAGCAAGCCCTACGTGCGCGGGGCCTTGTCCCTCCCTGACCCACCGCTCCTCAGCCGTCGCGCGGTGATTCGACCCGTGGGCAAGATGTAAGTAACCATTGTTGATTTCACTTGTTGTTCATATGACATGTTAAAATTCGAACTGCAGACTAACAATTATTGTTAATGACTCATGCAGGGGCTGGGAAAAGGTGACTGACAAGAAGAGTTCATGCCATGTCAATGGCATCCAGGGCCTCCTGATTAGAAAGCACTACCCTAGCTTGGTCACCATCGAGGGTAAGCGGATCGTGCCCGACAAATGGGACCACTTCTACAAGCTCAAGGATGAGCATGGCGAAGTCCTTGCTCACAAGATCAAGAGGGAGTTCTGGGTGAGTCTTTGCATCGCATCGCATATCTCAATACTACGCATTCGTTGGACTTTCTTCAAACAATGAAATGATGTTTGATGTCTGTGTGTAGTTGTACTTCAAATTGGAGGAGGGGCAGGACGAGCAGCGGGCGGCGCGACAGCAGGAGGCGGTCTGCCACAACCGTCTCAAGGACATGTACCATGAGGCGCATCTCTAGGCCGTCATCAGCTACTACGCCAACGTGGAGCTCAAGGTGATAAAGAAGGAGCAAGTCAGGGAGATGATACTGGACAAGGAGACCGACCTCACCGAGGAGCAGTACATGCAGGTAATTAAGTAGGAAACATCCGTTATGATTCCTTATGTAACACATTCAATTCATCTTATGGAATATCAAATACTTGAATGTCATGCAGTGGTGTCCAAGATGGTGTGATAAGTACGAGGACTGCTGGCGCCAAATTGTGCGTGGGTGGCGTACGTACACGGCGTACGAGAAGCGCAAAGAGCGTCGGCAACTTCGCTTGCAAAATCCTCTGGTATCACACCACCAAGGGAACCAGTGCCTCCACGGGTACATGGACACATGGGTATGCTTCTGTTGATCCATTTATTATAGCTCTCAATTGTCACTACTTGTAACCATGTTTGTGTTTTCCTCGCAGAGGGAGATGCATGATGGGCAGGAAATCAACGAGTTCACGGGGTACGCCCTTGCTCACAAGGGCAAAGCGTCAGCGACGTCCACTGTCTACAGCTCAGAGGACGGGCCCGAGGCCTACACCAACCCAAACGTCTACAACAAGCTCGCCAAGTACACCGCCGCAGGTCTCAAGCGCCATGGGCCGACGTTCGACCCTACCAGAGCCGACCTGGATACTGACCTCGTGATGAGGATGGGAGGAGGGAAGCAGCACGGCCGGTACGCTATTGCTGAGAGCGCCATCGACCCGTCCTCTGTTCAGACACTGAGCCAGATCCGAAGAGGCGACCCAGAAAGGGGCGGATCGCAAATCCCCATAGCGCCTCGGCAGCCGAGCAATGCGCAGATGATGACGGTACTTTAGGTAAGTGCAGTTTCATTCGTCGTTCACTCATTTCACACATGATGTACCTTGCCTTCACATACCATCAACCTTGCGGGTGTAATATTGCAGGCCACGGTCGAAAGGCTGCAGGCCAACCAGGTCACCCAGGAGATGTTGCGTCAGCAGCAGTTGGCGGCACTTTCGCAGCACTACCAGCGTGCTCTATCGGACCTGACCTGCTACTTTCGGTCCCAGATCCCGGGAACGCAGGAGCCTCCTCCCTCGATCTTCGCTCCACCACCACTTCCAGTTCCAGTTCCAGTGCCTGTACCTGTTCCGGTGAGTATATTGTCTGTTGCTTTAGCTTGTGTAGCCATCCTGCAGGTACTAATTACATCACTTGGCCTTTGTGCAGGCACCGCCGACGGGTTCAAACCCGACTCCAGGTGCCAGCCCTCCACTGGGTCCTTCTCCACCGCACGGCTTTCCAGCTTACCCGACCTACTACCCCACGCAGCAGTACCTGTGGCCTCCTTCGGCGTCAGGGCAAGGGTACTCCTCGTGGCCGCAGGCGCAGACGCAGCAGGGGCACTCCGGGCCCGCAAGCGTTTTCAGACCTACGCAGCAGCAGTGGCACTACGGTACGTCCCCGCAGTCGGGTTGGCCTCCGTTCGAGCAAGCTGGGGGCTCTGGGACCCCTGGGGATGACGCACATAGCTAGATGCTTTTACTTCTCGCTTTTGGACCTTCATCGACGAGGTTGTTGCACGTTAGACATGTTTAGCGTATGTTGGACATGTATGGATTCTTATGGCCATGTTATGTGTATTGTGGAGTTGTATCGATGGATTTGAGGACCTTCATGTATGGATTTATGTTAAAACTGAATTTGATGCTGAAATGTGGTTTATATGTGATGAAATATGGGTTATATGATATATATGTGATGAAATGAGGTATAAATGCAAGAAAATAGAAAAAACAAAAAAAATTCCCAGCTTTGCCGACGGCTAGCCGTCGGCAAAGCTGGTCCATTTTCCCAGCTCGGCCCAGCTTTGCCGACGGCTGAGCCTGGCCGTCGGCAAAGTGACCAAATCTTTGCCGACGGTTGGCCGTCAGCAAAGCCTTTTTTAAATAATTTTTTTAAAAAAAAATTAGCCACGTCACCTACCTTTGCCGACGGCCAGACACGTCAGCCGTCGGCAAAGGCCGCCGTCATCGTGCCGCCGCAACGGCTGACGTGTCGCCTTTGCCGACGGCTGACGTGGCCGTCGACAAAGCTTTGCCGACAGCCTGCCACGTGGCCGTCGGCAAAGGTCCCTTTGCCGACCCTTTCTTTGCCGACGGCCCTTCGCCAACGGCCGACGTGGCAGGCTATCGGCAAAGGCTTTGCCGACGGTATAATAGCCTTTGCCGACGGCTTCAGGCCATCGGCAAAGGTGGCCGATCCGGTAGTGAACATATTGATTTGTTATACCATAGAATTATATATGTTGCACTGTTGTTTCGTAAAATATAGTGTTCAAAATAACTTATCAATGTTGATATAATATATTATTTTGGTCACTGTTATAAAAACTTCATTAAAATAATAGCTAATCAATTTATTATAATGGAGTACTCATGAAAACAAAAACTTTTATTATCATTGATATATGATTTGTTAAGGGAATAACTTTTTGTTCTTGTTAAGCTACTAAAATAAATATTTATCCTAATGTATACATGTTTACTTAGTCTATGAATATTCAATTATTTTTTGTCATAGTTTATATTAGTAGTTATAGTGAAATTTGAGAATTTTTTTGTTAATTATTCTGGCTGAGGTAGATAAATATTGATACAAATAACAAGGTTTTACTGTATATGATATATCATCCTTCATAATGGCATATATATGGATAATTTGAATGCAAATCTAGTGATATCTTTCACACTGATAGGATGGTTTACAAAAAAATATTATGGGATTATTAAAAAATATATTTTATAAGGGTAGAGGTGTATAAAATTTTATTTGTTTTAAAAAAATATATTTCATAATGACATATGTGTGTAATTTGGGTGCAAATTCAAGGAGTTATTAAAAATTCTTTCATGATGTTAGAGGTGCAGGGTATTTATATACACGAATTCAAGGGGTTACTTTAAATTATTTCATAATGGTAGAGGTGGCTAATTGAGTTGCAAAAATTTTTTGACCGGAGTCAGTAGGGGAACCCCCCACCTATTTTTTTATTTTTTTAGACATTTTTAATTCGCCCCCACGGGGAGTCGAACCCAGATCTGTTGGATGTCACCCAGGTGCTCTAACCACTAGGCTAGAGGCCCTTTGACTTGAGTTGCAAAATTAGACGGTTACTTTAACTATTGCTCATAATGGCAAACAAGGATAATTATAAATAGAATATATCCATTATTGGTGATGATCATTAGAGTCTATACCAAATTAAAGGTCATATAGGTTTTAGAATTTCTTTGGTTTATGTTTTTTTTCTAGCACATTTAGTGAGGATTACCATGGAGGCTTCATTGGAGCTGGTACTATAGTAAGATTCTAGGCACGTTTAAAGGTATAATTAAGAGCCGACTCATTTATGTACTATTTTTAGTCACTTTCTGATGTATTTGGCCAGCCTTTAATTTACTACCAAAGATACCTGTGTACTTTATGATTACTTTATGATTACATCGGATATCGTCATAACATATCATAGGTTATTATGTGCTCGATCATTACATGATTCCTGAATACTATACCATACCACAGTATGTGCTACATAACTGGAGCGACGAGGAATGCATCAAAATCTTGAAACGAGAAAAAGGAGCTATTTCTACTCGAGAACCAAAAGGAAAAGTGATAGTCATGGATGTCGTAGTGATGGGGTATCCGTCTAAACAGGCATCGGAAGCCCAGGTTTTATTGGATCTTTGTATGATGATGATATCAACAGGAAAGCAGAGAGAAGAGGAGGCATGGCACAGGACTTTCCTAGCTGCAGGGTTTACTCGTCACAAGATTGTCGCTGCCTTGGGATCTCGATCACTCATTGAGGTCTATCCATAGAACTGGCATGGGTATATGCTTGACGACTCATCCAAGAGTGAAGGCAGCTTTGGGATCTCGATCGATCGATTGACCGCTCCTCAAATGTTGTTCTTAATAAAACTATATATTATATTATGGTGAAGTTTTGTTCATATTGCAAGAAATAAAGTCCATTGTACCATGCACTGATAAATACTTCCTTCGGTTTTTCACATGTTAGGTTAGCTTTGTCCTATGTATGTTATTAAGCAATCACTATCTTTGATCATCTATTTTTTTTAAAAAAAAAATCTTATAGTTTCACAATATATATGAATTATGTGGAAGTATCTTTTATAGTAAATCTGAAAGCATATATCTTCATTAATCTATATAGTTTGTTTAAAAAAATGTATAGTCAAGTGTTTAACTTAGGACAAAACTATAACTATGTGTTTTTTTTGTCAAAACTTAAGGCATCGCGTAAGAGCGACGTGCTCAGCTATGGAATCATGCTCCTTGAAGTCTTTACTTGGAAAAGACCCACAGTTCCTATTTTGTCGGAGAACTCAACATTAGGCAGTGGGTTCATGGCATTTCCAACCGATCTTTGCCTCTATTCTTGACGCTCAGCTTCTTTAAGATGCCTATAATTCTGGTGTCTGTGACCTCAACAACTTTTTCTGCCAATATTTGAGCTGGGTCTGCTACCCTCGAGTGATTCACCAAACCAGAGGATGTCCATAAGCATGTGGTAGTGACACACTGACACTATACAAGTGCACACACAGGTTGCTCAGTCTCACGCAAATGGGCCGTAACGGAAGAAGTGCTCAAATGAGCCTAGTGAACTACTATCACTCCTATTAGTGTCGCCAGTTTTCCGTTTTCACTAAAAGAAATACGTAAAAAAGTGTTCTAAACCTAGCGAGGAAACGCCTCCGCAAAACCCCCCAAATCCCCAACCCTGTCACCGTCATCCTCCATTGCAGCAGCACCCAGCAGGAGGCGCCATGGCCATGGCGTCAGCGCTCCGTCGGCTCCCCCTCCTCGCGCCGCGCGCCATCTCCATCTCCACCTCCGTGAGGCCAGCCTCATCTCATCTCCGCTCCCGCCGCCTCGCGCTGGGTCTCCCCGCTCCCCCGCGACCGGCCGCCGTCTCCGCCCCATCCGCCGTGCGGCCGCGCGAGGCCGGGCGCGTTCAGCCGCTCCGCGCCGCCTCCTACTCCAGCGCCGCAGGTAGCACGGGAGGAGGCCCCAAGGACTGGCGCGTCTTCCTGGCATGGTAATTCGATTCCGCGCTGGGTGCTTCTGCTCTGCCCTGCCCTGCTCCCTGACACGCAATTCAGAATCCAAGTGTCAAAATGCTCAAATTGCGCTTGTGCGTTGTGACAGGTACCTGGTGTCTCTGGATAAGAACCCGATTGCGACTAAGGCCGTCACGTCTGCTGTCCTGACTCTCGCCGGGGACCTCATCTGCCAGGTAATACTTGCAGCATTTGGCTGCAGTCTTTATGTAGTGCAGCAAGGATTTTTCGAAGTCAGTAACGGCTTTCAGGCAGTCTAGCACTACTATGTCACTGTTTGTTTTGTAGACCACGAAACTATTGTCGAGTTTATGGTTCATGTGATTGAAGGACTTGAATATCTACCGGAATCCAAACGCTTTTGTGTTCAACCAAATTAGCTTAAATTTATTCTCAACTGCAAATCAGTCGTGTCAGTCTAAATAAGTCTGACAGCACTGAATTGGATTTGTGCCCAAGCACGATGTGCCTTGAAGTATGTGAAGTTATTTTCTGTAACAATAGTACTACATCACCGTCGCTAGCGTTTGATGAATTCTCAGGCAAGCAAAGTATTATAGACTCCTAATCTACTATGTAATAACAATGATGTTGTTACCAACTTGGTGAATTTTATGTATGCACGCCAAAAATGGAAGATAAATGCACAAACAAGCACAAAAACGAAAAATAATATAAGAAGTTCAATCAATTGAATGCATAGGCGATTGCAGTAGCGATTTGAAAGCATGCTTGATATTTTTGTCTGTATGTTGATGACTGGCCTTGCTGGCTCATTGAAGTGTTTTGGTAGTCCTATATTTATGGCTATTATTTATACGGCTGCTTTCTACTTAAATGACTGTAGTCCTAATTTTCATTTTCTTTCTGTTCCAGCTTGTTATTGATCGAGTTCCTGAGCTTGATTTGAGGAGAACATTTGTATTCACATTTTTGGGCCTTGCCCTTGTGGCGCCAACTTTACATGTCTGGTAATCTCTTCTGAGCTTCAAGAGTAATTATCAGTACCATGTAATGTACCTAGCTTTTTCTGCCACTGCTGTTTGTTTGATAATTTGTCTCCATGTACAGGTACTTGTATTTGAGTAAACTAGTGACAATCAGTGGAGCATCAGGTGCCATTGCTCGCCTTATACTTGATCAGGTTTGCATTTTCTTTCTCTCCCTTGCAACCCCAAGGACAGTCTTTAAATTTGCTTCCATGTCCTGCACTTTTTTTGTGTCTACAATTGTCATATTTTCTTGACTTTTTTTTTATCTTCTCCTCAGTTTATTTTCGCTCCCATTTTCATTGGTGTTTTTATGAGTATACTGGTCACCTTGGAGGGAAAACCCTCCCTTGTAGTACCAAAGCTTAAGCAGGTGAGATGAACCATTCGGTACTCTTTCACTCCCTGCTATGACATGCATTTGCTCTTTTCTTGCCGTTTAATTTTTGTTTCTGACATCTACAGGAGTGGTTATCATCAGTGGTGGCAAATTGGCAATTATGGATACCATTTCAGTTTCTGAATTTTTACTTCGTCCCTCAGAAGTTTCAGGTCTTTGAAGACGCTCATTTTCAAAAGTTGTTATACTAGCATGCTGTGTGTTGCCCTTGCCAACTTACTGCCATTTGTTTTCCAGGTCCTTGCTGCTAATGTTGTATCCCTTGCATGGAATGTGATTTTGTCATTTAAAGCTCACAAGGAAGTTATCACAGAATAGGTACTATGAGCTGGCCTGTTTTATAACACCAACTCTAGACTCTCTGATTATTTTGTCAAGTGATAATCACATTTTTTACTGATTGCTTATATCAAAGAAATTAGTAAGAAGAAAATTGGTATATGAATGTGGTTATTAATCGTTTCTTGATTCTACTGATTGTTTCCGTGTTAGAAATTTCATAGAAAAGTATATCTGCGTAATGCAGAGGCACATCACCCTTTATGCTTACTTTACGTCAGGTTGTGCATTTCAGTTTCATGTTCCATTGAGTAGTACATAATAACGAAATCTTTTGCACCTCAAATTCCACTACCTATGTCATGTATGGATGTAACAAATTTATGATTTATTTATGAAGTTCTCAAGACATGTTCAAACTGGTGTGCATTATATGATGCTACACATCATGGAAGTAGTTGCGATAGTAGACCAGCATTCAAAGTGTTTTGTAGGCACAGGTGGAGCTAGGTTGTGGCCAAGCTGGGCGCTGGCCCCCCCTTGCCTTGGGATTTCTCCACGTCTTTGACTGCGTGTGCATGCAAGATGCTGAGTCTGTGAGCACATCTAACTGCATGTGCATGTTAGTTATGAGTGTTAGATGTATTTTAGTACATAACTGCATATATATGTATACATATATGAGACCACAAGCACTTGTTTTTGTTAAATATTGTCCTAATTATAAGGACTAAACCTATTTTCTCCACCACCACCTATATACATTTGGGTTCAATTGGCAAATTGGCCCCCTCTTTGTTTCGCTTCAAGCTAGGCCACTGTTTGTAGGTTGAGGGATTGCTGTCCTTGCATCCTGCACTTCAGTTAGACGTGTTTGAACTGCAACAGTTTATATCAAGTTTTAGTTCAAATTTTTGTATCAAGTCTAATAGAGAGATAAGATTTGCATGCTAACCTCCTTGTCCAATGACTATTGTTCTTAGCCTTATCTTTCTGCACCCGTTAAAGCAACCTGTGGACCTGTTCCAGAAGTTAGACCTTAATAACTCAATATACCTTAGCAATTCAACATGATGTCGATTGATGCTAATGATGTTCTTTGTTGATTTTCTTCACGTGACGGACCTTAGAATCTAACCAGAAGCATCTGGTCAAAATACTGTTCCCTTGGCTTTGCATAATTTGACTGGCTACAAGCATTATAAGTTGTATTTCACATTGCGAATTTGATGTCGATACTAGGGTGATGCCTTAAATGTCTCACCATTCATAGCTCACTTGTAGTAAAGCTAAGGTGATGCTTTTTTTAAATGTCTCACCATTCATCGGTCACCTGTAGTAACTCAATCTCAATTAGGTAAACCTGAGTTACATTATTGTCCTTATAACTGCCTTTTCGGCTTTTAGTAATCCTAGTTGTGGCAGGTCAGAGCTTAACTTTGTTGGGGCCTGGCTTCAGCCAAGGAAAACTATTTAGCTTTTGCCTTGGCTGCACCATGCTGTATATCGACATAGAAAATCATAGTTGCTGCATTGATGGCTGATTTATCACCATAATACTAGTTGATTTGGTCCGCCCATTGATCTTTGGTGGCAGTAGTTTTTTTGTATGCCTCCGAGGTACCTGTTCCTCATTTTCTTTTCCTGGGAAGCCCAAGTAGTCAGCTTGGACTGTTTCTGTATGCTTATTTTTCTGCCATCCCGAGGAGCCACACAGCACAGAGCCCACACTTCGAATGACTTGTGACTGCTGGTTGTAACCCAAAGTCATACCTGTCAGCTTCCACCTTTTGCAGTTTAACTTGACCCTGATTGATTCCGAAGGTGCCTAAATTTGTTTTTTTAACAAGGTTTCTGGAGTCTGCCTTTTGTTCTTCTGGATTATATTTTAGGCATGCCTGCAAGCGCTGCCACGCACTGTGGATCTGAACATGTTTTTCCTTGTAATTGTCTTAATTAGATCTCTGCAAATTTGAAGGTTGGTGACGAGGAGCGTTGTTCACTGAACAGTTGACTCCTAGCCATGATATCCATCCATCTAGTGCAGTTGATAGGTGTAGGGTCTGTACATTATCACTATGCTTTAGTGTCTTTCTGATCAGAGATGAATCTGAATGTATCATGGTTATAACATCCATGGTTGTGTAATCTGATGGAGGATCATGAATGACCCACCCTCGTTGCATATTAGGACAGGGGTACCGTTGTGGTTGTTGCCGCAATGAATCCCTGACATGTGTGCTGTGTGTTAGTGTTTGTGTTATGATTGATTATCAAGGAATGTCCGATGCCGCCTTATTATTACAGCAGCAATGATGTTATAATAGAAGCATGTAATTTGCACTTGGGGTACTCGCCAGCGGTTTGGATTTTGGAGGATCAGGTGTAGCATCAATGAGGGTGCTGTTTTGTTTTATTTGGAGGATCAGCTGCAGCATCAATGCATGGAACGATTTTGTTTTTGTTTAGCACGCCGCCGTGCTTTGGATTTGCCAATCAGTTAGTTGGATGATGGAACATACGTGTCTCTGTCCGTCGTCGGACGTGAACATGCTGATGCTGGTGGCATTATTAGTAGCCGCCATTAGTAGCAATACCAGCATCGACCATCTATCTATGCCAACGGGCCACCGAAAGAGGGTAGAGGAATGCACAGCTATGAATGTTGGAAGAACAACGACGGCGGCGCTCTTGTGGTTGCAGCTCATCGTCTGGCTGGTGACGGACTGTCGCCGCAGCGGCCGCCGACCAGGCGATGCCGATCGGGCTGCCCGGCTGCAACACCAGATGCGGGAACGTCAGCGTGCCCTACCCGTTCAGCATCGAGCCCGGCTGCTCCCTGCTGGAGTTCAACCTCACCTGCGACAGGAAGGATACGCCACCGCGGCTGTTCTTCTTCAGCGACACGAACAGGGTCACCGAGATCAACCTCGATGAATCCACGATGCTCGCATGGTCGGGAAGAGGACTGCCACCCTCGTCAAGGCAGTTGATCGACGACGACGATGACGACCAGGTGATTGACCAGTGGAGCATGACCCCGGGCGGCTTCTTCCTCGTGAATGAGCCACTGCTTCAAACACGCTGGATGCTGTTGTCCAGCGTGCTGCAAGAACCGAACGAAACGCGCGCTGGGAACGCGACGTGCCCCAAGGATCTGGGCACCCATAGCACCTGCCAAGCCATTACCAAGTACTTCGGGCTCAACGGCGTCACCGACAACGTTACCGGCTACACGTGCAGATGCGACGACGGCTACCAGGGCAACGCTTACCTCAGCGACGGGTGGCAAGGTAATTGTGCAGTTTTGCATCCAATTGCGTTTCAGGCCATGTTACACTTACCCTTGAAATGATCCGAAAGGAAGTTATAATACTTGAAAAGATCTGCTACTTCGTAGTTGATTGTTTTTTCATTTAAAAGCATTTAGTGTCCGGAAATTATATGTTTTAAGAATAATGATTTTTTTAAATTTCTCAAATGACCTCAAATGAGAAACCGTAGAAAACATAGTTTTAGATCTCGACAATATCTAAATACTCTGTAGTTGATTAACTTTTTTTCATTTCAATTTGTTTATGACCTCAAATCTCCATTTCAAAATTTGGTAGAGGGAATATGAGGGGAATATTTTCCTGTTAATAAGTCACTTGTTACTTTGGGGGTATAGTAGTAAGGGGTGTAATGTCGGAAGCCTGAGGTTCTGGCTCCTATTTCAGAAAATTGGACTTGTGCCTATTTGTGGTGAAAATGAAAACAATAAAAAAAGGCGTGTGGCTACCTAGATGGGGCCTCCCGGACTAAAAAAGCATCCTTAAGAAAACCCCGGTGTAGGTTGATTTGCAGTGGCAGTTTTCTTAATAAAATCGTCAGTGTAAATAATTAAAGATGCGGATCTTAGGTGACGTTAGTGGAATTCGTTGATTTTTATTGGTCTTTCACAGTGATATTTGCTAAAAACGCCATTAAAAATATGAAACAAACCGCCTGTGAAAACTTTTTCTGTACTATTAATTGTATTTTAAAATGTTTTCTGTACTATACATATGTGCAAAGATATATTTTGCAACATGCCTAAATATACATTAGACCCCTGCTTAGTTTTTGTTGTCATGGCATCTTATAAGGAAATTAAATGTTATGTCCCCTTGTGCACCTGATCCATATATGTGTCTGCGTGCACGCAAATTGTCAAAAGAAAAAAAATATTTACGCAAGAAATATATGACTACATAATGCTTATATATATTAGATTTGATTTCTTTTCTTGTCCTTGCTTATTAGATATCGATGAGTGCACCATCCCTGATAAATGCTTTGCCAATTGCACAAATTTACCTGGCAAATATTTATGTGAATGTCCAAAGGGAACCATTGGCAATCCATACGCTCGAGATGGCTGCATAAAATGGCAAGACGGTCCAAATAAAGGTAAATAGTTCATGCTACATGGTTAAACCTATGCAATTACTTTTTTTTTCATAAATTTCTTAGTTAGTCATAACTTAACTAGATTTCAATAAACAAGGAGAGAACTCCTTGTTTTAATAATTCAAACTTTATGCTTATTTGGTTAGGCTATTCGATTAGATAATTTATAGTTCTATTATATACCATGGCACACCATATAGAAATATCATAAAGGAAACTGTTTGATCAATAAGTTCCTTCCAAATTCAAAATCAGGTCTAGTATATTTTTCTTGTGTCCAACACACATTACTATGGCATGCCAAGATATAATATGTAGGCCAAATTAGGGTTTACAGTTCGGCTCCACTTCTAAACTGATTCCAATGTTTCTTCTTTGGGAATTATATCTATTGAAACTCCTCGATTATAGATGGGGCAATTGTTCCACTTCAAATTAAGATTACCACATAGGTTTTGTGCAAAAGAAACTTCATGCATCTATGCATGTTAAGATTTTAACAACATTTGTGATAACTTCTACTTCAAGAATATCCTTTGTTTCTATGGCAAAATATGCTTGTTGCATTCAGAAATATCCTCTAATACATCCTCCAAATTATCAAGATTGGTAGATGATCATGTAGTGATAAATATTTTGTTAACTACTATTTTAGCCACATACTCTAAAATACTAGAATGTATGATGCAATTTTAACGTTTTAAATCTTTACAATTCTTTGTCTCACTTACAGGGCTAATCATTGGCCTAGGAGTTGGAAGTGGTGCAATGCTTCTCATTGTAGTGCTAGTCACCACACTTGTAATCCATAAAATCAAGATACAGAGAAAGAGAAGGATGAGAAAATGATTCTTTAGGCAAAACCGTGGGCAGTTGCTACAACAATTGGTATCTCAAAGGGCAGACATAGCTGAAAGAATGATTGTGACTTTGGAAGAGTTAGAGAAAGCAACTAACAATTTTGACAAAGCTCTGGAACTTGGTGGTGGAGGGCATGGTATTGTATGTAAGGGAATTTTATCAAGTCTACATGTTGTGGCAATTAAGAAGTCAAAAATAGTTAAACAAAAAGAAATCGATGAGTTTATAAATGAGGTTGCTATACTTTATCAAATAAACCATAGGAATATTGTGAAACTTTTTGGTTGTTGCCTTGAGACAGAAGTCCCTTTGCTCGTTTATGAGTATATTTCCAATGGCACCCTATACAACCATCTTCATGTTGACAATTTGATATCCTTATCTTGGAGAGACAGATTAAGGATTGCAGTTGAAACATCCAAGGCTCTTGCATATCTACACTCACTTGCTTCAATGCCAATAATCCATAGGGATGTCAAGTCTCCTAATATACTTCTAGAAGATAATTTAACTGTGAGGTTGTTAGACTTTGGGGCTTCAAGGTACGTTCCTATGGATCAAACTGGGCTAAATACTACCGTGCAAGGAACTTGTGGTTACCTAGATCCTATGTGCCATAGAACAGGGCACCTCACTGAGAAGAGTGACGTCTATAGCTTTGGCGTGCTTATGACAGAACTACTTGATCGAAAGAAGCCAGTTTCATATATATCCACAGAAGGTCATAGCCTTGTGTTTCATTTTGTCACTCTACTATCAGAAGGTAACTTAGTTCAAATATTGGATCCACAAGTTCTCAAGGAGGGAGACGGAGAAGTTATTGATATCGCTTTGTTGGCAGCAATATGTGTGAAGCACATAAGCACAGAGCGACCAACAATGAGCAAGTGGAAATGACGCTGGAAAGCATTTATGCAGCAAAGGAGTTTGTTTCTAGTGACATGACAAATGATGAGTGGTCATCTGAGGATATGATAAGAGTACATGATAACCAGATTGATTTCCAAAGCCCGAAGGAACTAGACTAATTTATTGATGTGCGTATTACATCGAAGCTACCAAACTTTGGAAATATATTTGACTTCTCAACAACCAGGGGTTGTATATGTATAGAAAAGGACCATGCTCACTTGAGAGGGATCAACTAGCATCTAGTTGAATTGTATTTATGCATTTAAATAAAACTTATAAAGTGTTGGACCAAGTGATCGTTGTTTCATTGTATTCTTTTTTTCGATTTTCTCATGTTCCTCTTTGTTTCAAATAATGGATAGAGTATCTGGCTTCAAGCATTCTCATGAAAGAGGAATCAAACAAAATTACTAAAACTTAACATTGCAAGTCGAACAAAGAAATTTTCAACAAGTTCAACAACACCAAAATGTACATCTCGCGATCAGAAGCTATCCATTGGGCACAAAGAGCCTCATTACCGCAGTCTCCAATTTTTTAAAAGCCTCCAACATATGCACTTGTCAACCATCATCATGCCATTGCAATTGGGTCTAGAACTGAAGCCAATTAGTTCCCTAGAATAGGA
Source organism: Bothriochloa decipiens (assembly GCA_023333625.1). Lineage (NCBI taxonomy): Eukaryota > Viridiplantae > Streptophyta > Magnoliopsida > Poales > Poaceae > Bothriochloa > Bothriochloa decipiens. The sequence goes on from CM041636.1 coordinate 52,678,801, forward strand.
TCCACAGAGAGATTTGGGTCGGTATTTGTAAAAAGTAACTCCATTCCTTAAGACCTAACTGTTATTATTACATCAGCATTGTAGTTAGAAGAATATAATTTGCATTCGTGGTACTCGCCAGTGGTTTGGATTTTTGGAATAATGGTTGTTTTGTTTTTGAGGATCAGCAACAACATCAATTTGTTTTTGTTTAGGACGCCACCGTGCTTTGGATTTGCCCATGAGTTAGCTTGGAAGATGGAACATACATGTCTCCGTCCGTCGTCGGACGTGACCTTCATCGCATATTCGCATATATTAAGAGAGTTGAGGTAATGCACATCTATCAATGTTGGAAGAACAATGTGCATCTTCTGGCTGGTGACTGTCGCCGTGGCGGCCTCTTCTTCGTAGATCACCCACACGGCTTCACTCTGGGTGCTGGTGTCCAGCGTGCTGCAAGCGCCGAATGAAACGCGCGCCGGCAACGAAGTATTTTACAGGAAATAGCATGTTTTATACTAGACAATATGCACAAGAAAGGAACATGAGATAGCAAAACTTAACCATATATGCCGTTTGCCCCAGCCCGGCAGTAATAGGTGTCCCCTTAAGAGCACGGACCAATTGAGCTACGCAACACAAGCGACTTTCATTGCTACTAAAAAGACAAATGTTTTCAGAGCGAGGATCATGACACGAAAGAAAAGATTGAGACAAAGATTCTTTAAGCAAAATTACGGTCAATTGCTGCAACAATTTGTGTGTCAAAGATTAGAACTAACGTTATATATGGATCGTCCGTAGAATCTATGCCTGATAGTCCATGCTGAAGGTCCACTTATGTGACAGTAGGGTATGTACGTGACGTGGTGTTGGTGGGTTATGACAGAACGAATGAGCACAAGTTAATTGGGTTTAATTTGTTGATGTCATCTCCGCCATGCTTGGGTTTGCCCGTCCAAGATTTTGCGTGCCATATGTTAATGCATGTTGTTGGGTTTGCCGTCCAAGGTTTTGTTCCAAATAATGTGAACCTGGGATCGAGGACCGATGTCCAAATAATGTGTACCTGCGTCGTCGTCGTTGTGGCTCGCCGACGAATAAGCGAGTCCTGAACATCTCCCTCCATGACTCCACCATGCGCCTCTTGCTCCCGGAGTGGTCGTTTCCGGTGGCACTGCTGCAGACCAAGGGCCTCCGCTTCTGGGCCCCAGGACTGCAGCATGAATGGGACCTGGCATCCAGCGTCGTGCAATGGCGACCCAACTAAACGCGCGCCGGGAACGCGACGTGTCCAGCAGATTTGTTGGGCAGCAGCGCGTGCCACAGCAGTCACAGCACCTGCCATACCACCGTACCAGACATACGGCTAACCACATCACCGGCTACGTATGCAGATGCGACGATGGTTATCAAGGCAACGCGTACCTCAGCGACGGATGCCACGGTATGTATATAGTTTGTTTTTTCTGCATACTTCTAAATTGTTTTCTATATATATATATATATATCTGCAAATTAAAGCTATATGTGGCAGCATGGCTAAATGTATATTATATTATATCAGAGACCGCTGCTTAGTTTTTCTTATCCTTCGCTTATTAGATATAGACGAGTGCGCACAAAAGGATAAATGCTTGGGCGATTGCCGAAATTTTCCAGGCAGCTATACGTGCCAATGTCCCAAGGGAACCATCGGCAACCCATACACTCCAAATGGCTGCATCAGACCAAACAAAGGTAACTCTCTCCTTCCTCACAGATCTGTTTAAAACGACTCCTCTTTCCTCGGAGGGCGATGGATCGGTACTGAAACTGTGGCCTGTAGAATGAAGTGAAATCTCAAAGGGGCGCACTTGGTTTGTTTTATAGCTAGGAACATTTGTCGACGTCGGGCCGCAAGAACACCCGGCAGTGATGCTCATTGTCATTGCCGGGATACTACGGACCAGCAGTGGTGCTGCCTACCGCTGCTGGTTTTGTGTGACGACCGGATAGTTCTTTTTATAGAAATCATTAAACAAAAAATATTATACCTTTTCCAAAAATTTTCAAACCTCACATTTCCCAACTTGTGGTAAATGTCGGGTGGTGTCAAAATTTGAGGTGTATTCGAGTTAAAAACTGATGTGACATGTACAAAAATGACCTGAATTTGAATTGAGTTATATATGATACGATGGTAACAAAATATTATATATAGATATCTCTTTGGTTGTGAGTTCACTCTAATGTGTAATCTTTGTATTATTCTTGACCATTGTTGGATTATCATGTCTTTGTCATTGTTTTTCTCTATTTAATATGGAATATTGGGATTTACATAGACCGTTGAATGATCATAAACAATGTGGACGTTTCCTTTAAACTAGTTGCACTTGAGTTAGAAGACAGACTTTATGTGATACACAGCGTTATATTGTCAGAAAATCAAACTTGTATGTTCTTCCATTTTTTGAGCCGTGGATCCACCCAGCTGTTGAGAGCGAGCATGATGATGGCTTATTTTACACCAAATTATCCACATAGATTCTCAAAATATTTCATATCAAACTAGATGAAAAGAAACGACACTAAAAACGTGAAATTGGCCAAAGGGCCTCTAGCCTAGTGGCTAGTACACTTGAGTAGCACCCAGCAGACCTGGGTTTGACTCCCCATGAGAGCGAATCTAAATAGGTCTGCACTATTAAAAATATTTAAAAATAGGCTAGGGTTTCCCTTACTGACTTCAATAAAAAAATACATAAAATTGTTTGGTACTACAAAGAGAGATATATTTTCAACCACATCTTCAAAATATTAGATCTTATTCGCTTTTTTTTATCTATGTTTCTTGGCAAACTTTTTTTGTAACTTTCAGAGCAAATCATTGGCCTAGGAGTTGGAAGTGGAGCAATTCTTCTCATTCTAGTGCTAAGCACCATATTTATGATCCACATAATATTGACACGGAAGAAAAGAATGAGAAAAAGATTCTTCGAGTAAAATCATGGTCATATACTTTAGAAATTAGTATGTAAAAGAGCTGACATAAGTGAGAGAATGATCCTTACTTTACAAGAACTAGAGAAAGCCACAAACAACTTTGACAAATCTCGTGAGCTAGGTGGTGGAGGTCATGGTACAATCTACGAGGGAATTTTATCAACTGTTCATGTCGTGGCAATTAAGAAGGCAAAGATAGTAATACAGAGAGAAGTTGATGAGTTCATTAATGAGGTTGTTATCCTTTCTCAAATAAACCATAGAAATATCGTTAAGCTTCATGGGTGTTGCCTTGAGAAAGATGTTCCTCTACTTGTTTATGAGTTCATTTCTAATGGCACCCTTTACAATCATCTTCATGTCAATGCTTTGATATCATTATCATGGAAAGATAGAGTGAGGATTGCAGTCAAAACTGCTAGGGCTCTTGCATATCTTCACTCACTCACTACAGTGCCAATAATCCATAGGGATGTCAAGTCTCCTAATATACTTCTTAATGACAATTTGACTGTGAAATTGTCAGATTTTGGAGCTTCAAGGTACATTTCCATTGGTCAAACTGGATTGGATACAACTATACAAGGAACACTTGGGTATTTAGACCCTACTTACCGTAGCATAGGGCATCTTACTGAAAGGAGTGATGTCTATAGTTTTGGTATTGTTCTTATTGAGTTGTTAACCAGAAAGAAACCAGTCGCTTATAGGTCCTCTAAGGGCTATGGTCTTGTGAGATATTTTTCCACTTTGCTGTCAGAACATAACTTGGATGACATATTGGATCCACAAGTTGTAAGAGAGGGAGCCGGGGAAGTTATCGATATCTCTTTGTTAGCAGCAATTTGTGTGAAGTTTGTGAGCAAGGATCGGCCAACCATGAGACAAGTGGAAATGACTCTTGAAAGTATCCATGCAGCAAAAGAATATGGTTTGAGTGACATGACAGATGAATCTGAGGAGAATTACAATCAAATGAACAATATGTGTATTGAAAGGATAAACGATGACACTGGTATCGATGATGGGTTACGGGAGCTTGGAGAAATAATTATTGATGAGAGTAATGATGGCACCACTTAGGTAGCCAATATATCTCAGAAATGTGGATGATGGTCTGGACTGTCCCTTGAGGCATCTCCATCCAGTTAAGTTGCGTTTGTACTTGTATAAGTTATAAACTATTCCCTCCGCTCCTTATAAACGTACCTTTTGCTTTATTTCAAGTAAATCTATATCTTAAATTTGAAAAATCTAATACAGAAGATAAGCAACATTTATGACACCAAATAGCCATACTGTAAAACTATTTTTAAAAATACAGTTTATGATGAATCTAACCAACCTATTGGGACACTTGTTTTCGTGTAAGCTTGCTACAACTTAAGATGGCGTGACTACTGACAAAACTAAATGATTTTTTTAGGACGAATAACATTTTTTTTGAAAGATCTGGAATATTCTGGCTTGATTAATAATAAGAAGAGGAGCAAATTGCATCAGTTTACACGTGCAAGTTGCGCTCACCAAAAAACCACACATACGCATCTGGTTGAATTGTCTTTGTACATTTAAATTAAACTTATAAATTAAGTGTTGTACCAAATAATCGATGTTTCTTCATATTTTTTTATTCCCTCATGTTCCTTGTTTCAGATAATGCATTCTCATCAAAGAGGAACCGAACCAACTTACTACAACTTAATTAACACCACAGGTCGAACAAAGAAGTTTTTTAAACAAGTTCAACAAGACCAAAATGTAAATCTAGGAGGCCATCCACAGGACACAAATGCCATGTTCTTCAAATTCCGAAAAGCCTCCACCACAAGCGCTTCTCCCCTCATGCCATTGCAGTTGGGTCAAGCCAATTATTCCCCTTGAATAGGGCCCACGAAAGAGATTTGGGTTGGTATTTGTGAAAAAAAATTCTATTTCTTATTCTCCAAATTAACCATAAAGAACTCCATTCGTTACTACAAACTTTGTACTCTTTCTATTAGATGATTCCATCTCTGTATATAGTAGTTTGTTTCCCACTGATGCCCTTCTAAACTCAGCACTGTAAGATTGACCAAGCTTGATACAATGAAACAATATTTGGTTGATTCTTGCAAAATATACTAAAAAAACATTGTGTATTGAGTTTTCGGTAGGTTGTCTGTGTCTTTTCAGAACCTGGTCTAGTTACCGTCCTTTAATCCAAAAAAAATAACCAAACTCAAGAAGGGTTCTTTTAACTTACACTCACGGGACTCACCAAAAATGTGAAACTTCTGCCTTTTTGTCAAATCTTATCTTTAATACATTTTTAGAACAAGAAGCCTTGCTGAACCCCATGCTCATTTGCTTGCTTTGAAAACACTTATTTTATATGACATGGTTTTGCGATACGTAAACCCCCTTGTTATCTGGGCTGACATAGCAGAGGTCATCTAACTAGTTCAAAAATAAATTTTGTGTTGACCATTTTGCCATAAGAAATTGTATCTAGTGTCTAAAAAAACGTAGCTATAGCAGGGGGTTTTCTAGTAGCGGTTAGTCTAGGGATTTCGAAGAAAGATAGCATAAACATAGGGAGGCTTGACATCATGTTGAATCGTCTGTAGAATCGACGCACGACATGAACCATGTTATCTCCGGTTCTTGTGTACATGTGCCTAGCATGCTTGGGTGCTCCCGTCGGTTGGAAACGTATATGGTTGGATTTTCTTTGTTCAGAACAAATGTACCAGCTGTGGTCCCATTAATTACATATTTTCCGGCAGTTGCTAGCATTAGCAGCCACATGCAGGAGCCTCGATCATATAGTGTAGTCCTGCTGCCCAAGCGAGAGTCTAGTCTAGCTAGGAGAGCCTGATGAGGCCATGCGCTCTCAATGCCTGATGGTCCCATGCGCGAGTTCAGCTGTGGCACTACTGCGGCCACTGCCACTTATAGCGGCGGCGCGTCATAGCGGCTGACGCAGCGATGACCACTGCCGGCAAGGAAGCCATTGGGCTGCCCGGTTGCCAGACCAGCTGCGGTGGTGTTAGCGTGCCCTACCCGTTGGGAATCAAGCCCAGGTGCTCCCTTGGCCACCGGTGGTTCAAACTTATCTGTAACACAAGCTACACAACGCCGATGCTTTTCCTCGACGACTTGCGCGGTGGCCTCTACGAGATCGTTGAAATCTCCCTCGACTCTTCAACTCCGACGGCGAGACGTGGCTGCTCCAGCGCAAGACGGCGGCGCTCGAGTTCACCACGCGGACCCTGCGCCAGGCGATGGCGCGCTGGGCCAACCGCATCATCAAGGACCGCCTGTGGAGCATCCTCGCCGACCACTCCACCGGCGAAGGCGCGGCGAGCGTCGACCTCCAGGACCTGCTCCTGCGCCTCACGTTCGACAACATCTGCGGCCTCACTTTCGGCAAGGACCCCGAGACGCTGTCGCCGGGGTTGCAGGAGAACCCCTTCGCCAACGCCTTCGACACCGCGACCGAGGCGACGCTGCAGAGGCTGCTGTTTCCGAGCTTCCTGTGGCGCGTCAAGAAGGCGCTCGGCGTCGGCAGCGAGCGGAGCCTCCGCGAGAGCCTCGCCACCGTGGACCAGTACATGACGGAGGCCATCGCGGCGCGCAAGGCGACGCCATCGGACGACCTGCTCTCCAGGTTCATGAAGAGGCGCGACGGCAATGTACCAGAGGACGACGTGCTCCAATGGATAGCGCTCAACTTCGTGCTCGCCGGGCGCGACACGTCGTCCGTCGCGCTCAGCTGGTTCTTCTGGACACTCATGCTGCGGCGCGAAGTCGAGCGCAAGGTGGTGCTGGAGGTGGCCGCCGTGCTCAGGGAGACGCGGGGCGCCGGCGACGGCGGCACCGGCGGGAGGTCGTGGACAGAGGAGCCACTGGACTTCGACGAGCTGGATCGCCTCGTGTACCTCAAGGCTTGCGCTGGCGGAGACGCTGCGGCTGTACCCGTTGGTGCCACAGGACTCCAAGTACGTGGTGGAGGACGACGTGCTGCCCGACGGCACCGTGGTGCCGGCCGGCTCGGCGATCACCTACTCCATCTACTCGGTGGGACGAATGGAGAGCATCTGGGGGAAGGACTGCGCTGAGTTCCGGCCGGAGCGCTGGCTCTCGGCGGACGGGACACGGTTCGAGCCGGCCAAGGACGCGTACCGCTTCGTGGCGTTCAACGCCGGGCCAAGGACGTGCCTGGGCAAGCACCTGGCCTACCTGCAGCTGAAGTCCATTGCGTCTGCTGTGCTGCTGCGACACTCGGTGGAGCTCGTCCCTGGGCACAAGGTGGAGCACGAGATGTCGCTCACTCTGTTCATGAAGAACGGCCTCTGCGTGCACGTCAAGCCGCGGGACCTCGCCGCCTACGTCGCGGCACCGCCGGAGGAAGCACTGCAGCAGGGAGGAGCCTTTGTGATCCCGACCACAACTGCATAAGCCTTGCATGTGCCCGCGCACATATATTGGCACTGGCTTCTTCGTGCTCAAGTTCTTCTACGTGCCTCTCTACGCAACAAATTGTCATACACAATTCTGTAACAATTATAAAATTAAATTGAAATCATCCACTATTGCAATATGAATAATTCAAAAGCCATACCCACAGTTCTAATATATAGGCATTAAAGAGTATCTTACTATTACTAATTAGAGGCTCCAACGGAGCATTTACGTTAACTCTCACCAGACGCTCTAAAAAAAGATAAATTGCCTTCACGTTAACTCTCACCAGACGATCTAGAAAAAAAAGATAAATTCTAGAAATTCTCACAATAATTAAAAATATCTGGCCATCAATTCATTAGTCTCCAATAATAATAGCCATTAGATCTGTCTCGTTTTCTAAATAATTACTCACCTTTGCCATTACAAATACCACTACAAAATAACCCCCTAAATCTTTATATAAATTACCCACCATTGCTATTATGAAAAATAAGTACCTGGCGTCAAAAAAAAATAAATTCATATTTTTTTTATTTTTAAATTCATCATCACGTCGAAGCATATCCTCCCACGCCACCAAGAAAGCCCACGTGGTGTGGCCCATATGGCAAGTTCACCAATGGACCACGAAAATGGTGCCTCCGTGCATATACATACGCAGTTACACAATCCGCCAATCCCACTGCCCATGCTAGTACGGGAGACTTTCAAATTTTCATCTATGTCTAATCTAATCTATTAATCCAATCTCGATCTGAGGCGACAGAGGAAGATAACAGAGCATATCGAACGTGTCGCCTGACGCCCTGATGCCTAAACGGTCTCACTTAATCAGATTATATTATCAGATAGTTAAGTCTCATGGAGGTTCGTCGTCTACTCATGCTATTTTTCTCACATAAAAATTCAAATTTTGTTCTTCGGTCTCATGTGCTATTCATCTTTTTTAAAAATTCATAGCTATCACGGACGTTCGTCGCCTACTCATGCTATTTTTCTCACATGAAAATTCAAATTTTGTTCTTTAGTCTCATGTGCTACATCACAAATAAACAAATTATCTAATTATTTGGAATTGTGTTTTAAATATTTTTGTGGTTGCTACTTCTGACCATTCCCTGATATAATCAAGACATTTATGTTTCTTCACTGAGGAAACTGTAAAAACTATGCCACCATCATCGCCACAACCATCTTCACTGCTGATATAATCAAGACATTTATACCTCTTCAAAAGCACTGAATCAAACAGAGAAATATATAGCATTGTAATATGTATTTCTCTAACACTCTTTTATGCCTATATTTTAATTATCAATATGGCTTATAAACTATTTATATTGAATGGTTTCAGCTTAATCCATGAATTGATGAAATAGATTTACTGAATTTGATATGAATTTTTTAGGTGGCATACGCTATGCTAAAATCCTAGATTCACCACTGGTCGCCACCAAGTCATCATGGGATCACGGAATTATTAATGTATAAATAGTGAATCAATGAGTTATCAATCTACAAATAGTGAATCAAGTCAAACTTTTGTCCGGCTCTTCTTCCTTTCAATTGATTGCAATAAGGTATACGTGGGCTTCCATGCAGTAGTTGCATTGCATATATGCAGTTCATTTCTTGCCTAATTCCCTTTTTTGAGTTATTGCGGTCAGCAGAATTGTGACTACTGTGTTATGGATCTCATAGAGAGGTGGGTGGTATCGACTAACTGAAAAGTCCATCTGCACCTCCATCAGCAATAACCAGGTAATGATGTAAACATTCATTGATGACAAGTTGTCATCAATGAATGTACAATACCTGGTGGTCATGTAATATGTACGTGCATCCCCTATGATGACAAGTTGTCGGCGACAAAGAGGAGTTTGTTTTATGGGTTGAAGGGGCTGTTTGATGATGCCGCGTCATGACTCCATACAGGTTAGAGATCAATTCAATGCAAAAGTGCTTTCCCTACACCATTTAGTCTATAGCTATATAATTTGTACCTAAAGAATCCAGTTTACCTATCACAAACAATAAAAGCCAAATTCATCCGATCTTGATATTCATGATCATCTAGAAATAAAATAATAGAATATTTGTTCTTAAATCCAAGAACACATATTACAATACCATGTCTAGCTTGGCACTCTATTCCCTTAATAAAATAGTACAATAGTAAATTAATATGGTCAAATAAAATACTACAAGAGTGGAGTGTTTTTTTCTAAGTTATTATACGACCATCTTTTAATAGACTATGATCACAGTTAACAATGATAGCCATTAAATTTGATGTATTTGTAAAAAAGTTGAACACCTCTACTATTTTAGAAATAATAAAAAATAAACCCCAAAATTTTAATCAAAACTATACAGCACCAGCATTGCATAATAATAGCCTAAAGCAGGCCCCTAATATTCTTCTGAAATAGCACATATGATACTATTGAAAAATAATATAAAGTAACACATAAATTTGTATCTAAATTACCCACATGCACTATGTAATTAACAATAATATTAAGTATCCATAATTGTAAAATATCTATGTTGTTAACTATAAAAATTTCATTTTCTAGTGATTTTAATTATTCACTCATGTTATTGTTAGTATGTAAAGACTTAACTTAGGGTCATGCATGGCGTGGTGTTGCTATGGATATTGAAGTGATCAGCATGTTGATACTCAAGCCAAATATATAGCAAAGGTTTCAACCAAACATATGCTTGCACATATGAAAGTACAATCCGAAGGTGAAAAATATGAATACAGATAAAAAAAAGTATACAAAGCAATTTATAACACAACTCTATGAACTGTGAATAATGGTAAGAAGATATTTATATGAGTATTTTGAAAGTATGAACAAAGGAAATGAACTAAACAAACTTCAAACACAATTGGATGTGTGATGCAATGTTAATACAATTGGAAAAGTAGATAAAGTAATTGTATTAAAGACTACCAAAATATGAGAAAGAAAATTAAAATGTATCAGCTTTGTTAGATCTAATATAAACACAACTTATGTCTAACAAGGGGAGGTAAGATGAAAAAGCAGACAATTCTAATTGAGATGGAAAATTATATACAACAATTAAGGATTAAAGCCCATCGCAACTAATATTTAAAAATATTTTTTATACAATACAATTGTCCTCTTAGAATATATGAGTAAATAGGAGAAAGTGGCAAAGTGGTGCACTGTAAAGTTTTATGAAGATTTTAATAATACTTCTATGTCTTCAAATTATTAGCCCGTGCGATAGCACGGGTTGAGGGACTAGTTGACTTATAATGCCATTTTTCTGATTGTTTTATGGGCTCCAATAGTGCATCCGGACGCCAGCCCCCTTACCTAAAATAAGTAACCCCTGACCCTACACAAGGGACCCGACCCTAGCCCCACGCACGAAACGAATAATAGAACCAAAGCCCAACCCTGCGCACGGAACCCCGCCCTGGACTCTGCGCATGGAATAGAATGGGGGACCTCCCCTGTCTTCCTCCATTCCCACACCATGGCCGTGTACCAAAAAAGCATGAAACACTTCAACAACAACATCGCCAAACAATGGAAAATTATGTAGTGCAACATATAGCGTTGTAACTACTGCAACACCGAAGAAATATGTAATGCAACATTGAAAACCATGTTCTGCAATATCAAAAAAAATATACTCAAACAACAAAAAGAAAATATGCAATGCAAAATCGAAAAATTATACTACAACATTAAAAGATATGTACTGCAACACCAAACAACTTGTACTACAACATCAAACAAATATGGGACGCAACACCGAAATTTTTGTACTACAACATCTCAAATAGTTATACTGCAAGGTCACATAAACATCTATTGCAATTACCCAAAAAATTCATTGCTACATTTGAATCTCATCTGTGGAAACATCCCAAAAAACCATTCCAACACGGGACACATAAACAGCCCCCGCCTATCATCTTGGCGCTCGCCAGAGGGGAGGAGGGGATAAGATCCCAGAGCTCGCCAGAAAACCTAGCCACCACCGCATCCCCGCAGATCTAGAGGAGGAGGAGGAGGAAGGAGGGGTGACGGTGGCTCAGATATAAAAAAAGGCCAACCTACCTCGCTGGAAGCCACTACCGTCGCACTCTTCTTCAGTGGCATGGAAGTCATAGAGTGAGGGAGGGAGACAAGATAGGGAGGGAGGGCATGGAAGCCAAGCTGTCACAGAGCTAAATCTTTGTATAATTTTTTTACCATCTTAACTTCCACAAATGAGAACTCAAAACTAGGAAGTTCTAGATCTCATCAAGATCTACAATTTTTGTATATAAATCTTCTTCATCTGACATTGTATTAAAAAGTTATGAGTTTTTGAAAATTTAGTCTTATCATGTCATTCCTGGTGGCGCGACAAGACAATATTGTCACGCCAACAGGAGTGACACGACAAGCTTTTCCACGTCGGAAACACCGTCGAAAGTGTCGTATCTTTAATTATTAAATTTTTATTAAAAAAGGATTAAAGTTTAAAAAGATTCCACAATGCATCTAGCAATATGGTCAATTCAGGAAGCTGAATGCTGGAATGCCTGCATGCATTGGCAAACTCAAGAAGTTAGTTGTGTGCATCCTTTTACTGTCAAATTCAGTTTGGCTCTTCGTAGAGACTGAGGAAGTGCCACCTGCCAGCTTCCACCTTTTGCAATTTCACATGGTCCGAATCACTGTCAAAGACATTTCTTTATTCTTTTGCAAAAAGGATGTCTCTAAAGCCAACCCCTACAAAATATATGTGATCTTTCCTAATGATTTGCATGGGTGACCAACGGTTTATCATTTTCTTTATTAATTTTTTTGATGGAACCGCCCAACCCTGACCCTGACACTCTGGGCAACTTCTCGTCCTCACCTAGCCACCTTCGCCACCACTCAAATCCTCCACCACCTCAGCTCCATTCCATCTTCCACCACAGAATCCGGAATCCTTGAAGCTTGATCTACCTTTTGATGCCTTTCTCTAGGGCGAGAGCACACATCGACCGAGGAGATCGACGCTGCTTGTGGCCAGGTTCCGGGGGCCCGTCGCCTGCGCCTCCTAGGCTGCCAGTGGACGTCAAGGAGGGCACTCGGGCGTCCTTAGTGGCCGGCTCTGGCGACCATGGCACCTCCATGCCACTAGCTTCCCAGGTGATGGCGAGCGCCGCCGCTGCGCCGCCGGATGCCGCCACAAAAGAGGCCTTCGTGCATGCTCCCTCCCTCTATGTCCTCCCTCGTGTGCCGGGTTGTCTTCTATGCATGAGGACGAGGTCGTAGTCGAGGATGTCTTCTACAACGATGATGATGGTGACGGTGTTGATGTTGCAGTTCCGGCAACGGTGGCCACCACCATCAAGCCCCGGGTCGTGCGTGCGGTGCAGATTCTGTCGTTGTCGCCGTCAACATTGCAGCCGGTGGATGCCCCATCTCCAAGGATGCCATCCCTCTCCCCTATGCAAACCCCTTCCATCCTGGAGCTAAGGCTAGGCACTAGGCTGATGCTGACCCTGCTGCAGGAAGCTTCGCTGACGAGTCCGCTCCTTCACCACTAGCGTAACTGAAGGATAACTGCAAGACTATTCGGGCCACGCCTCTGCCGTCGGCCAAGGCTATGATGCCCAAAGACTTCCTGTGGAGGGTGCACAAAGACTACTTGTGGGGGGAAGAAGCGGTGTTAGCAATGCAGGTCCACTACACCACCGCCGCCGCCGCAACACAAGGGTGACCCGCGCATCATCGCCTTGGCCTAAAGCAGGCGAGGAGAGTGCTGGTACGCCAGCAGCTTGACCCATGGGACATGGTTCGTCATGGGTCCTGCGTTGACGTCGATGGTTTTATGACTGCCGTGGGGCATGGCCACCATCAGTCATTGGGGAAAGCGGCACCCAAGCGATGTTGTCTAGTCCCGCTGAAGCTAGTGGGTTGTTGTTTCAACTGGCTCGCATGGGACCATGTCACCGCTCAGTGTCGCTTCTCGTCGTGCTGCCTTTGTTGCTTGGGTGTTGGTCATCGAGCCAGCGTACACGAGTGGTTGTGTGCCGCCCCGCAAGCAAGGCCCATCATCGGCGCGAGTCCCCAGCCGGGATGCCTCTGTCTAGACACCGACTCGCTCTCCGCCTCATCATGTGCAATGGTCGACTGCGTCATCCTCACTTCTACAGTAGCCGTTGGTATCTCCACCTTTGGGTGACATCGTTAACTGTCCCAAGATGGGGAGGAACGTCGCCTAGAGGAACGTTGCCATGGTTGGTGAGGCCTCCGCCTTTGTCCTTGTCACACTTGCTGGTGCTGCCATGCTGGATGAGCTTCTGGCACACCTTTCTCTAAAGTTTGATATGTCTATGGTTGTGGCCTGAGATTGTGATTGTCCGCATGCAGTGTCAGAGGATGTTCTGCATAGGGGAGTTTGATCCCAAAATGGTCGAGGTGGATGCTTGCCAGGCAGTGTCGGAGGTGGTTCCGACGATGGACCTGTCTCTTTTAGGCCCGGATGTTGGCGGCTCTAGCCAGTCCCTGGCAGTGAGATCGAGGTAGGCCTCATGGGTCTGGCCGTGGTGGAGGATGGCGTGGAAGGCTCAGGCCTAACCTCATCTGGGCCCCTCGAGCCACTCATGGTCCAGGTCAACCTCTCCAGAGGCCTTCCAGCTGACAAGGAACGCCCAGATGCAGTGGAGCCTGAGAGCGAGGGTCCAGTAGCTAATCTGGTCTAGGATGAGTTGGAGGCATTGGTTTGCCTGCCATTGTAGACATCGCTCATCAAAAAGCCAGGTTGCGCTAGCCTAGGATGTCGGTCTCCATTCACTCGCTGCGGCAAAGTGCTCGTATCGCTGCCACGCCACGGGCGGCGAATGTCACCAAACAGGCCCAGATCATGCTAGTGAAGAAGATGGGTGTTGCCGTCGAGGAGGGAATTGTCGACTTGGAGGTCGAAATTAAGCAAGCTCAAGGTTGCCTTCCATAACATGACGAAAAGAAGAAGCAGGCTTTGCAGATCTTCTTGAATGGGGGCCTCGACTTAGTAGCCATGGATCTGGACTTTACTGGGTTAGAAGATGACATGGTGTAGTCCTCTATCTGTCGGTTATCTAGTCGCAAAATCTTTTTATGTAATCACAGCCTCGTTTTC
>CM041636.1:52706771-52728709 GCA_023333625.1 Bothriochloa decipiens
ATATGTGTTATTGTGATATATATGGTGACGGTGGTGATAAATGTGATAAAATTGTGATATAAATGGTGCTACTTGTGGTCCTGGTGAAATTGTGATATAAATTATGATTTTGCAATGTTTGGATGCAAGAAAACAGAAAAAAAAGGAAAAAAATTTTTCAGCTTTGCCGTGTGCTGACACTCGGCAAAGCTGGGGAATTTGGCCACAAAATCCCCAGCTTTGCCGAGTGCCAGCGTGGCACTCGGCAAAGGGGTCATGCCTTTGCCGAGTGTCAGCACTCGGCAAAGAATTTTCGTAAAAAAAATTTTTTTTTTCTTTACCGAGTGCCAAGCTGGCACTCAGCAAAGAAATTTTCAAAAAAAATAATTTTTTTCTTTACCGAGTGCCTCGCCGTCAGCACTCGGCAAAGCCAGCCGTCAGGCTGACGGCGTCACGTGGCTTTGCCGAGTGCTGACGTGGCACTCGGCAAAGCCTTTGCCGACTGCATGCCACGTGGCACTCGGCAAAGCCGCCTTCGCCGATGTTTTCTTTGCCGACAGCCCTTTGCCGACTGCCACGTGGAATTACAGTCGGCAAAGCCTTTGCCGACTGCTATTCTGCCTTTGCCGAGTGCGCATTGCAGTCGGCAAAGAGAGCAAACCCTGTAGTGTGTGGCATAATTTAACGTCAACGCATACGTATAAAGTTAGCACGCCTTCTCTAGTATGTGGCCTAATTCGGCGTCAATATATACGTGTAATGCATGGATTTTTGGAACGTAATGTTGCATCTTATAAGGGTGGCATGGATTGTGTTCATGTGACCTCCGTCACGCTTGGGTTTGTCCGTCCAAAATTTTGTGTGCCATGCCCAAAATTTTCTGCATGTGCTTGGATTTGCCGTCCAAGGATCGACGATCTTTCTCGTTATGTGCATATATAACAACTCGATCGATCATAAGCCTGGTCAAAATATATAGAAGAGAAATAGAACGACACGAGATGCGCCTGAATAATCAAGCAGCTACTGATGCCAATGTATGCATACGGGCACTGCTTGCGGCGGCGGCTGTCATATGGTTGCAGCTCTTGGTGGCTGGGGCTGACGACAGAGTGGTGGCCGGCGTCCAGCTGCCGATCGGGCGGCCCGGCTGCCTGACCCGCTGCGGAGACGTGACCGTGCCATTCCCGTTCGGGTTGGAACCCGGGTCCCACCTGAGAACATCACCGTTCAACCTCACCTGCAAGAAGCAGGCCGCCGCTGGCGGCGACACAAGCAAGACACCGGCGGCGGCGGCGTCGTTGTGGCTCACCGACGAACACAACACCGTGCAAATCTTGAACATCTCCCTCGATGACTCCACCATGCGCCTCTTGCTCATGCAGTGGTGGACTCCACCACCGGTTCTAATGCTGCACAACACGGGCCTCCGATTCTGGGCCTCACAGCTGCAGGAATGGGACCTGGCATCCAGCGTCGTGCCATGGCGGACCAACAAAACGCGCGCCGGGAACGCGACGTGCCCAGCAGATTTGTTGGGCACCAGCACCACCGCGTGCCATAGCAGTCACAGCACCTGCCATGCCACCAACCGTTGGGTTAACGACATCAACGGCTACGTATGCAGATGCGACGATGGCTATCAAGGCAACGCCTACCTCAGCGACGGCTGCTACGGTATATATTTAATGTTTTTTGTGCATACATATATATCCCTATATATGTGCAACATGGCTAAATATATGTTATACGGCTTCTTAATTTTTATTATCCTTGCTAATTAGATATCGACGAGTGCGCACATAAGGATAAATGCTTTGGCGATTGCCAAAATTTACCGTGCAGTTATTCGTGCCAATGTCCCAAGGGAACCATCGGCACCCCATACACTCCAAACGGCTGCGTTAAACCAAATACAAATACAGGTGATTGTTCCTTCCTCATACATCTTATTAAAATAAGTGACGAAGCACCATGTGTCCATATCTTACTATTACTAATTAGAGGCTCCAACGGAGGCTCCACGTTAATTCTCACGAGATGCGCTAGGAAAAAAAGATAAATACTAGAAGTTCCCACATTAAATAGAAATATCTGGTCTTTGATTTGGTAGAGTTTAATCATCGTCGCTGATATTAGCCATTAGATATTGAAGTTTATCAAAAAAATTACCCACCACTATCATTATGAAAATACGTAAAGTAACCCCCTAATTACACATATAAATTACCAACATTTGCCATTATATGATAATAATTCAACATTATCCTGAAATCTTTTCTTTTGTTCTATCTACTTTTGTATATATCGGCTGTCGAAAAAATGTGTCGTATATATATACGACTAATAAAAACAGTCGTCATATCATCGTTGTCTGCATGCCGCTGTTATTTCTCTTCCGTTCGTCTGTTATTTCCCTTCCAACGACACACCGTTTTTTCTTGGATGAAAATCAACGGAAGTTTCCAAGATGGAAACAAGCAAAAGAAGGAAAGGAAAAAAAAAACGGGGACCCTTCATTCCAGAACTACGTCAAGGGTAGCGATCGACGGACTATGTAGACTTGGACTCAGGCGTGTCTAATCGCCGTCACCAAGATCACCGCCAAGGCACCAATCCCGTAGTCCTGGACTCCAGCGGTAACCTAAGGTTCATGGTTCAACAGAGACCACCTCGAGTCTTTATCTTGCGATCCAGCTCACCATTAAATACATATGATTTCATCATTCAAATAATGGTCAAACCGATCTAAATGGTCAGGTACGTTTTAGGCATGAATCAATCTTCCTCCATATCAGGCTTTCAATTTTAAGTCATGCAAACCAATTTTTGTTCCTGTTATCGTGTAAATATCTATTAACTATATCAATTTGAGGGCCAGCTACTCAGCTGCGTTCATGTTTTGAAGTGGTCTATTAACCTATCGGTTAAGACCATGATTAACCATGAGCTTAGATTCGAGCTGTTTGAAAAAAAACGTCACGATTATGCAAAAATGACTATTATGGTTAAGTTTCATATAGTAGTGGGTCCCTAATTTGTGTGCTAGACCGGTCGTTGGTTGATCCAAAGGTAAAGGTATACTGGCCATTAAAAATTTTGGTTTTCAACGACAAGTTGGTCGTAGCAGCACAGGCTATACAAATAGCATGTTGTGAAAATTAACCACAATATTTTTAAACTTGATTAATTACTTTGGTTAGTAAGCAATTTATAGACTTCTATAATTAGGATAATGTCTATTTTTAGTTTGCATACAAATAGTGGTGCATTTTGTATATAGACTATGAAAAATTTTAGTTTGTATACAAATTGTGGATATTATTTATAGACTTCTATAATTAGGATTAATGTCTATTTTTAGTTTGCATACAAATAGTGGGCAATTTTGTAGAATATGAAAATTTTTAGTTTGTATACAAACTGTGAGATATTAATGTTAATTTATAGAATTCTATAATTAGGATTAATATCTATTTTTAATTTGAATATAGTTAGCTTCTATAATTTAGTTTGTATGTAAATTTCTCACTATTTAAATATTAATATAAGATACTATGAAAAACCAACTCAATATCTTATCTATAAAGTATACTATATATATTTCTAAATTATAGACTTCTATAATTGTAAAGTTAAAAGTAAATATAATGCCATATTCCATCACATAGACTAAGTAAACATGTATAAATCATGAAAAATATTTCTTAACAAATCATGTAGCAGTGACATGGACAATTCACTTGAACTAATACTAATACTTCATGAAAATAAACACTTTTAGTTATTATTTGAAAATTTTACACACTTTGACTAAACCTCTATGTCATATAAATTCTGGTATTTAAATTTAAGCTCGGTGTTTATAAACAACATTACTTCACGTCTAATTATAATATAGTAAATTCAGCATGTGTAAGTAATGAGGTGCAACCTTAAAAATTTATTTATGCCATTATATTGTTACAATTGAAAGCGTAGCTTATGACCAATAATATTTTTTTAATAAAATGAAATAAACAAAATACATATTGCGCCAAAAAAGATAAATTCTAAAAGTTTTAACAAAGTGTTTCCAAAGCAGTCTTGATCTCAATTGTGATTAGCTCCACTGAAATAATGATAAACCATTAAAATTATAAAAAAAGCCTTAAATATTTTGCTATCAAGGGGATACCCTAATCACAGTTGATTTTAATGGCCTTGAGATCTATCTATTTTCTATATAAATACTGACTTTTGCAATTGTGTTAAAAACATATGAATTATTTGTATTTAAATTATCAACCCATGCAATTAAGAAACACATCTAAGCTAAACATAAAAATGTATATATATATAAATTTAGCAACACATGGTAATTTAAATAACCCCTTAAATTTGCACCTTAATTACCACTTCTTTCAGTGTTATAAAAACTAAAACATCCATTCATATTTATATCTAAATTATGGATATCTTCTATTAAACAATTCATTGAAATAACCATGAAGCAAATATATATGTGCACTATACACTTATGTTAACATTAACCTAATATATTAGAATTTGATTAAATTAAACGTACATGTTGTGCCAACAAGTGACGAGGTAGACAAGCATGATTAGTGATAAATATATATGTTATGTCTTAGAAAAAATGAAAATAAAATTTATTAAAATTTTATTAATAAATATGCCATATAATTTAGAAAGTTGTTACTTTTGATATCATATATGTATATATATAAATTAAAATGTTTGGTATTTATATTTATAATAGAACCATTTGTGCACACATATAATTCCTTCAAAAGATATTTTGAACATTTGGGGATGTGGGGAGGTTACTATTATCCACTTCTGACCATAACGGCTTCCTATGCTTTGATATTCCCTTGAAGTAAATAACCATTATAACTCTTAAATATTAATATCATGTTGAACTTTACTTGATGATAAAAACATATTCAGCGATCAATAATATTAAAATAAGAAACATTAAAATTAAATCCATGGTGTCATAAGATATGGGCTGGATACAACAACTACCTTGAGTCTAATTTAAAATTTTAACTAAATGCATATTCTACGAACATAGACGAGTTATGAAAAGGAGAAAAGTATGGATGTAGATGCAAAAAATATATAGATCAGGAGTTCATAAGTTTATCACAACTAAATATATTTTAATATATAAGTAAATATTAGTTAGAGATATTTGACTACTGTATATTTTAAGATTCTATCCCGTGCGCAAGCACGGGTTGATGGACTAGTGTAGATAAAGGCTAATCCACACGTTGGTCGTCGAATAGTATCTGTTCAACCTGCCGGTGGTCGAAGGCAAACACCAGCATCATTTTATTCGGACCAACGTTATAGGCCAATAGCACTAGCGTTTACCTTAAATTTGTTCCAGAGAGACACGAAAGAGTTAAACTAGAAGTCCTCACTGCAAACATAAAATGATTCATTTTACTCTGTTAAGTGCCCACAATAGTAATGTTATTAGTTACTACCACAACAAAGACCTAATGTAATAATGCTGACGGGCCTGACCAGCTGATATGTACATACACTTTTGCTATTTATCTGTTGATAAATTTTTTTGGTACTAAATCTGACAGATTTTTATATGTTTGATTGTGCTTTAAGATTTGTCTAATATGTCGCATTTATTAAAAATCTGGATCATTTATTAACTACATAAAATATGCCGACATATAACTAGACCTCTCTTCTTTTATTTTTGGCGAGCAACTCACACCTTAGTATGAATAAGAACTTACAGTAGTACTAACAATTTTAGTAATAAAATCATATGCACAAGCTGGCAAGCGGCAAATATTTGATTCCTAAGGCCATAACATGTTGTGACTGTTTGATTTTTGCAACCATAACAAGGAAAAATACATCATTATGTTACACTCGAATATCACATATTTTTTCTAATAAATATATCAATATTTTTACACTCAACCATGCACCCCTAGAAAATCTTTACTGACTTATTTAATTTAAATTTTATATTAAATATACAAATATTAAAACGACCTTAAATTTAGTCCACAAACTACAGATCCAGTACATAACTTAGAACTAGAGTTGTGCCATATGGGCCCTAAATACTTGGTTTGATACAGAGCATTATTAATGGTCACAAAATCAAATATTGCTGTTTCCTTTTTTTTAACCATGGTTATTTCTAATCTTTTACAGCAAGCATGATGATGGCATGTTTTAACACCACAATATCATGATATAATGCATACATTGGTTTCATATAAAACTAGATGAAAAAAATTACATTTCCAATACAAAATGTTTTCTAATACGAAATTGCTTAGCAACTTGTTTTAAATATTAGGCCATATATTTTCACTCTTATATATCTTTTTTGTTGACTAATTTTTGTGTAACTTTAGGGTTAATCATTGGTCTAGGAGTTGGCACTGGAGCAGTTCTTCTTTTTCTAGTGCTAAACACCATATTTGTGATCCATAGAATCATGACGCGGAACAAAAGAAAGAGACAAAGATTCTTCAAGCAAAACCATGGTCAGTTGCTACAACAATTAGTATGCCAAAGGGTAGACATAAGTGAGAGAATGATCCTTACTTTAGAAGAGCTAGAGAAAGCCACAAACAACTTCCACAAAGCCTGCGAGCTAGGAGGTGGAGGGCATGGTATAGTCTACAAGGGAATCTTGTCAACACTTCATGTTGTGCCAATTAAGAAGGCAAAGATAGTGATACAAAGAGAAATTGATGAATTCATAAATGAGCTTATCATCTTGTCACAAATAAACCATAGAAATATTGTGAAGCTTCATGGATGCTGCCTTAAGACAGAAGTTCCTCTACTTGTTTATGAATTTATTTCTAATGCCAACCTTTACAATCTTCTTCACATCGAAGCTTTATTATCACTATCATGGAAAGATAGACTGAGAATTGCAGTTAAAACTGCTAGGGCTCTCGCGTATCTCCACTCACTCACTTCAATGCCAATAATCCACAGGGATGTCAAGTCTCCTAATATACTTCTTGATGACAATTTGACTGTGAAATTGTCGGACTTTGGATCTTCAAGGTACATTCCTCTTGATCAAACCGGGTTAGATACAACTGTGAAAGGAACATTTGGGTACTTAGACCCTACGTACTATAGCACAGGGCATCTTACTGAGAAGAGTGATGTCTATAGTTTTGGTGTTATTCTTATAGAGTTGTTAACCAGAAAGAAGCCTGCCTCTTATAGGTCCTCTGAGGGCTATGGTCTTGTGAGACATTTTTGCACTCTATTGTCAAAACATAACTTAGTCAAAATATTGGATCCACAAGTTATTCGAGAGGGAGCTGGGGAAGTTATTGATATCTCTTTGTTAGCAGCCATGTGTGTGAAGTTTGTTAGCAAGGACCGACCAACCATGAGACAGGTGGAAATGACTCTTGAAAGCATTCATGCAGCAAAGGAGTACGCTTCAAGTGACATGACAGATGAATCTGAGGAAAATTACAATCAAATGAACAATGTGTGTATTGGAGGGATAGACACGGACATGGGAATCCACAGTGGGTTAGGAGAGCTTCGATTGTATATTGAATAATTGATCCATTACTCTTATAAAGCAAAACTCCACTAGCCCAATTCTCTAGCATCTCCTTATGCCACATCATCCAAAGGTCTCACCACGATAAGTCCACATCAGCCAAAGAATCAAGGATCAAAGAATTCATTCAAATCTGCAAACATTTAAGGCAAACTGATGGCATGAAAAAGGCAGCGGTGGCCCGAAGAGGCAGTGGCACTATGTGAAACTGATCTCTTCACCATGTTGGTAGCATATATATTTCTCCATCAACGAGCTTCCCATTTTATACCTGAAAGCTACATTGCAATTGCAATCTCATCATTTCTCCAGTCCACCGCAGCCTGCTGGAGCAGGTGCCAGCGCCCCACCCCCAATGCCATGACAAGCAGTAGCAGGGGCAGCACCACGATGCATGATGCCGCTCGTGCCTCACCTATGCGCGTCGCTTCGGCTGCCCGGGCTCTGCCAAACGCCGCTGATGCTGGTGGACGGGCTTGCTCGCACGCCGCCATTACAAATATGGCTTAACATTTAATTAAACATTCAAAGGAACAGAGACTCCATAAGCTGGTATTCTGCAACTATGTAGACATGTAGTATTCTATAATTAAATGATTCGAAGCAATATATTGCACATATGTCAGTCTTAATCTAATTAAATTTATTTTTTTCTGCATACTCACGGCACCGCACAAGAAATCCTTCTAGTTTTAGTAATGATGGCACCAGAGATGATGCACTGATTTTACTGTCCAGGAAAAGGATGGAAAAAAAGGGAGAAATGCTCCTTTTGATACTGAACAAGTACATCATAGTAACCGGATGTTAACAAGATCGAGGTACACATACCTCAATACATAAACTCCAAAGATTACTTACAAACAATAATAAATTGTACATAATCATACTACAATCCACTCCGTCACAAGAACTACAAATGGTGAATGCTGCTTTCAATATACTGCAGAAGTACTGTTTTTTTTCATTACCTTCTTAACTCCTCAACCAAAAATTATGAAACTTTGTTATAAACTAGAAAAGTCCATTTTCTACAACTTTCGTAGAATGAATATTTGCTGTAGAAGCATCTAAAACGTAATAAAGCTATGAACGTTACTGAATGTTTCTAACAATAGGTGGAAATATAAAATTCGACACATCCATAGTCCGTACAAATATCTACTCACATGAAAATGTTGAGATGCGAACATGTTTCTGAAAAAAAATCATCGAAAAATGACAAATCTCAGGTGCATATGCACTAGAAGACACAACCCATACATCTAAACTTTGTCATTTTTGTCTAAATTTTTCTAGTTTGAGTTTGCACATGGCGTGCCAGCGGGCGACATCGAAGGTGAGCTGTGGCAATATCAACATCCACCGAGAGATGTGCCGACATCAACATCGACGGCGAGCTGGCCTGCTGGATGGCCACCACTTGCTGTGCAGCACAGTAGCACGTGCGAGCACTAGCGTGTTCTACAGTAGCACCTGCATGGCAGCGCGGCCGCTGGCGAACTTTTTTTAATGGCTAAAAACATTTTTAAGGATGGTTCACGTAACTTCACCATCTCTAAAAATAGCATTTCTTGATGGGATATGAGGGTACTACGCTAGTCAGAAAATAAAACTTTTCTGCCTCATAAACCAGAATCTACTGCTAGTTACAGGTCATGCGATTACCACTAGACGCGCGGATGCAGCGGAAGACGACTCGATGTAGTCGTACGCTTTGCAGCAGGCAGTGCAGTTGCGTGGTCGTCCGTCACGTCAATCCCCTCGCGCGGTTCGTCCCAGTGCTCCAGATGCAGCACCTCCGAGGTATCCCACACGTACAGGGAAGAAGCGATGCGCCTCCGGACTGCTAGGTCCGCGAGGAGCAGAAGGCGCTAGCGTGGGGAGGGCGACGGCGGCTGTCCAAGGCGTGTAACCCTCACCGCGCGCCCTACCCTTGCTTATATAGGCGTCCCCAATGAGCTCACGAGTTGGAGGCCCATTCGTAACTCTAAGCCTTGTCTAATTCGGGTCCAACCCGAATTAGGCTTCCAGCCCTTTAAGCGTGCAACCCTATGGGTTCATGCACACATTGACATGGGCCGAGTACTCCTACTCGCCCAATAGTCGACAGCGGCCTCTAGCAAGGCGTGACAACTCCTACGTGCATGCAAAGATCATATCAGACGAACCACTATGACCATATACAAGTTATTCCCTTTGCCACTCGATATATGGTTCAACTCGTGGGTTAACACTTAACCCAAGCACGGCCATGCATTTGTTGATCCAATCACTTGAGTGATCCAATGATATCTCTCTCGAGTAGAGAGGGACAAATTCCATCTTGATTGTCTATGTCTCATAGTATGCTTCCCGACCATCCAAAGACTAACTTTATAACTACCCAGTTACGGAGTAGCGTTTAACAGTCCCTAAGTAGGCCGTTTCACATCTTGAGTACATACCACAATCTTAGGTCTAAGGACATAACGTATATGACATGAATAGAGACTTTCTCATGTCAGATCAGTCCAGCCTACATGTCTCACATGTGCCCACATTATTAGTTTGACATCTTCATGTCCATGAATTGTGAAACATAGCCATCAACTAATACATGTGCTGGTCTAATATTCAAGTGTGTTCTCACAAGAACGCCGACCAGGGACAACTTTAGAATAACCATTCAAGTAATTGAGTTTCACAAATAATTCACATAATTGCCAATCAATACAAGTTATCTATAATGGATATTCAATGAATACTTTATTAATCATGGATACAATCAGAATATCATCATCTCATGATTAGCTCTAGGGCATATTTCCAACAGTCTCCCACTTGCACTAGAGTTAATCTCTTAGATGTCTAATCCCCATAGACCTCATGTGCGCCTCATGCTTAGGTTGTGGAAGAGCCTTTGTCAAAGGATCTGCTATATTCAAATCCGTATGTATTTTGCACAGTTTGATCTCTTCTCGTTTCACAAACTTTTGAATGAGATAAAACTTTCGGAGTACATGTTTGCTCTTCTGGTGATCCCTAGGCTGCTTAGCCTGTGCAATTGCCCCATTGTTATCACAATATAAATTCAATGGGCCCAACGCATTCGGAAACACACCAAGATCAATGAGGAACCTCCTCAACCAGACACCTTCCTTTGCAGCGCCAGAAGCTGCAATGTACTTGGCTTTTGTTGTAGAATCAGACACCATCTCCTGCTTGGAACTTTTCTAACTAACTGCACCACCATTTATTATGAACACAAAACCTGATTGAGATAGTGAATCATCCCCGTCGGTTTGGAAGCTAGCATCAGTGTAACCGTTTACAACGAGCTCCTCCTCACCTCCATAGATTAGGAACACATCCTTAGTCCTTCGTAAGTACTTAAGAATGTTTTTAACCAATGTCCAGTGACTCTCACCAGGATTGGCTTGATACCTGCTCGCAATACTTAGAGCATAGGCTACATCTGGATGAGTACATATCATGGCGTACATGATGGAACCAACTGCCGAAGTGTATGGAACCTTACTCATGTGTTTGCGCTCAGCATCAGTGGAAGGACACTGCTTATCACTGTAGCGCACACCATGTGACGCAGGCAAGAACCCTTTCTTGGACTGTTCCATGTTGAACCTCTTCAACATCTTTTCAATGTAAGTACCCTGGCTTAATCCTATCAGCCTTCTCGACCTATCTCTATAGATCTTAATGCCCAAGATGTATGTTGCTTCTCCTAAATCCTTCATAGAAAAACTATTATTCAGTGAAGTCTTTACAGATTGCAACATAGGAATATCATTCCCAATCAATAGTATGTCATCCACATACAAGATCAGAAACATAACAGCCCTCCCACTTTCCCACTTGTAAACACAAGGTTCTTCTTCATTCTGACGGAAGCCAAACCCTTTGATGACCTCATCAAAACGAAGATTCCAACTTCGAGATGCTTGCTTTAACCCATAAGTAGATTTCTTAAGCTTGCATATCTTTCCAGCATTATTAGAATCAATAAAACCTTCGAGCTGTATCATATACATGTCCTCTTCTAAATACCCATTTAGAAAGGCTGTTTTAACATCCATCTGCCATATCTCATAATCGAAATATGCAGCAATTGCTAGAATGATCCGGATAGATTTAAGCATCGCTACCGGCGAGAATGTCTCATCGTAGTTAACCCCTTGAACTTGCCGAAAACCCTTTGCGACAAGCCGAGCTTTATAGACATGAACATTTTCATCCATATCCTTCTTCTTCTTGAAGATCCATTTGCACTCAATGGGTCTAACCCCATCAGGCGGGTCAACCAATTTCCAAACTTGATTGTCTCCCATGGAATCTATCTCGGATCTCATGGCACTTTGCCATTTCTCGGAATCTGGATCCATCATAGCTTCCGCATAATCCGCGGATTCGTCATCGTCTAACAATAACAAATCCCCACGCAATGCACGAAGTCTTGCTGATCTTCATGGTTGTGGCGGTGTCTCCACTGCCACGGGTGTCTCAACTTGCTCTGCTACAATAGCATCATTCGTAGAGTCAGTCCCTACTGGCTCATCTTGAACTTCTTCAAGATACACCTTTTGTCTATTCTTTTCTATTTTGAGAAACTCTTTCTCTAAGAAAACACCATTTTGAGTAACAAACACTTTGCCCTCTGTCCGGTTATAGACATAATACCCTAAAGTTTCCTTTGGATATCCCACGAAAAAGCACTTGTCTGATTTAGGTGTTAGTTTATCTGATATAAGTCATTTGACATAATCTTCACAACCCCAAATTTTTAGAAAAGACAAACTGGGACTCTTACCAGTCCACATCTCATATGGTGTCTTAACTACGGACTTAGATGGTATCCTATTCAATGTGAAAGCGGCTGTTTCTAGAGCATATCCCCAAAATGATAAAGGTAGGTCCGACTGGCTCATCATAGACCGAACCATGTCCAACAAGGTCCGACTATGTTGCTCAGACACGCCATTTCTCTGAGGCGTTTCGGGTGGCGTAAGCTGTGGAATAATTCCACAACTCTTAAGATGATTGCTAAACTCGTGACTTAGATATTCGCCTCCACGATCAGATCGCAAGGCCTTGATCTTCTTGCCACGTTGATTCTCTACTTTATTCTGAAATTCTTTGAACTTTTCAAATGTTTCAGACTTATGCTTCATTAGGTAGACATATCCATATCTACTAAAGTCATCAGTAAAAATTATGAAGTATTGAAATCCCCCTCTAGCTATCGTGCACATTGGTCCACATACATCAGTATGTACAAGTTCCAACAAGTCAGACGCCCTCTCAAGAAATCCTTTGAACGGTGCCTTGGTCATCTTGCCTAGTAGGCAAGCCTCACATGTCTCGTATGATTCAAAATCAAATGAAGTTAGAAGACCATCATCATGGAGCCTCTTCATGCGATTCTCACTTATATGACCCAAGCGACAATGCCACATATAGGTAGGACTTAACTCATAAGCCGAGGCCGTTTAGCAGTAACATTACAGACAGGTGCATCATCAAGATTTAAAATAAATAATCCATTCATAATGGATACAAAAGCCACAAACATGTCATTCTTGGAGATCACACAACCATTGTCTTTACTCGCAAAAGAATAACCATCCTTCATCAAACATGAAGGTGATATAATGTTTCGACTTAAGCTAGGAACAAAATAACAATTATTCAATTCCATGATAAATCCTGATGGCAGGTGAAGTTGCATCGTCCCGATGTTCAACGCAGCAACTCTTGCATTGTTGCCCACACGGAAGTCAACCTCTCCCTTTTCCACGCTTCTACTTCTTATCATTCCCTGCATCGTATTGCAAATATGAGCAACCGATCCAGTATCAAATACCCAGGAATTGATATATGAATTAGCGAGAAAAATGTCTGTAACATGAACGACAAGGGTACAAGTAGCAATAATACCTTTACCACCGCCATCCTTCTCTAAGGATGCCAAGTACTCCTTGCAATTCCTTTTTCCAGTGACCTTTCCCCTTGCAATAAAAGCAGTCTGAATTTGCAGATGGTCTAGCCTTAGCAGTAGATGGCTTTGGCTTAGAGATCTCATCTCTAGCCTTGCCCTTCTTCTTGCCCCACCTCTTAAACCGAGGTCTGTTCTGGACCGCCAACACTTGGCTACTGCTAGCACCTTTCTTGATGTCAGCTTCTGCTGTTTTCAGCATACCACATAGTTCACTCAAGCCTCTCTCCACTCCATGCATATGGTAGTTCGAGATGAAGTTTCCATAGCTGGGCGGAAGAGACGAGAGAATAAAATCAGTGGCCAACTCTTGGCCGATTAGGAAGCCTAGCTTCTCCAACCTTTGAGTGTAACCAACCATCTTGATTACATGTGGTCCTACTGCTGCGCCCTCTGCAAGCTTGGTTTCCACAAGCGCCTTAGAGACATTGAACCTTTTAGTCCTAGCCAGTGTGCGAAACATCTCCTCAAGCGCCACGATCATATCGTTCGCTGAGTGATTGTTATCGAAATGCATCTATAGATCAGGTTCCATACAAGCAAGAATAAGGCAACTCACTTCAAGATCAGCATCGCATGCTTTCTTGTAAACGGCTCTTTTAGCAGCAGGTGCATTTTCACTAGGCTCATCTGGTAATGGGGTGTCTAGAATATCTTCCTTTTTCTCAGCCCTGAGAACAATTCTCAGGTTCCGGATCCAATCCGCGTAATTTGTTCCATTCAACTTATCTTTCTCAAGAATTGTACATAAAGAAAATGGTTGATTGCGAACAGCCATCTACAACAAAAGTAATGCAAAATACTAAGATAATGTATCCATGAAGGAGTAAACTATATCAAATAGAATATACTCCCACTAAAATCAATATCCCTCAATTGATACTTAGTGATTCAAGACCCACAACTAACATCCCGACCAGTGAGCTTTAGCATCACCGCTAGTCGGTATGGTAGATCGGTAAGCAACACCTTGCTAATCATATCTCATATGACTCTTGTTGTTGGGCTAGCATCCCTATGCTAAGCACTCAACCTTTCCATGCTTCAAGATCCCTAGCCGTTAGGATGACCTTGTTCAAGTAACCAAATCTTCTTGCAGTAAGTATCCGATACGAACCTGCCTAGTCAAGGAAAACCAGTGGCACCCTAATTTCATAGACCCACCGCCGATTGTACAAGACTTATGACAGTGCAAGGTTTGGGAAGCATTTAACTTAAACATTGCTAAGGGATCGTTCTACTTCACTACCGCACTCGTGTAGACAAAACATAATAGCATGTGAAAGTAGAACAAATAATGAGAATCACATTCACACATAGTGACATGGTATGGCCCTTTAATGAATGGTGATCTCCATCTCCATCATCTTGCCCATCATGGTGATCTCCATCTCCACGATTCATGTGTGCCATCCTTCTTGTGATAAGTCCTCCAAGAACTATCTTATCGCAGGCTATACTAATTATATAGTCGCGTAATCACAAGTTAGGCCGCAGGCCAATACATCAAATGGCAACACATATGGCTCCAGCCGTGTTGCTTACATGACACGCAGGCAATGAAAGAATTACACACATACACATGGGCCATACCAATTCACAACATACCCTGCAAAAACAAGTTAGGCGTAGAACAATTCTATGCGCTACGACAGATAGCAACCGGATTACATAGATCACATCTATGAAATCGATATGAAAATCTCATCAGATTGATCTCATCAACCTAAATCCGAACCATTCAGAGTCCCTCTATTTTCACTAGATCAATCTCATTGATCTATACCCAACATGTATGGTCTTACGTGTATCACTTAACTCAAATGGCGGATTAAACCGACCGGTATGAGTAGATCTTTACACGGCCACGCATCAAGAGCACGAAAATAGATTGAGTTTCCATCTACCACCCTATTTCACAATTGATCTAATCAAATTGTGCAACCAAGACTAGCAAATCGCATCTACTATCTCTGCATATCATCTAATGCCATCAACCGAACCTATAACGAGCAGCTACGGCTCCGATACCACTGATGGGATATGAGGGTGCTACGCTAGTCAGAAAACAAAATTTTTCTGCCTCATAAACCAGGATCTACTGTAAGTTACAGGTCACGGGATTACCACTAGACGCACGAATGCAGCGGAAGACGACTCGATGTAGTCGTACGCATCGCAGCAGGTAGTGCAGTTGCATGGTCGTCCGTCACGTCAATCCCCTCGCGCAGTTCATCCCAGTGCTCCAGATGCAGCACCTCCGAGGTATCCCACATGTACAGGGAAGAAGCGATGCGCCTCCAGACTGCTAGGTCCGTGAGGAGCAGAAGGCGCGAGCGTGGGGAGGGCGACGGCGGCTGTCCAATGCGTGTAACCCTCACCGCGCGCCCTACCCCTTGCTTATATAGGCGTCCCCAATGAGCTCACGAGTTGAAGGCCCATTAGTAACCCTAAGCCTTGTCTAATTCGGGTCCAACCAAAATTAGACTTCCAGCCCCTTAAGCGTGCAACCCTATAGGTTCACGCACACATTGACATGGGCCGAGTACTCCTACTCGCCCAATAGTCAACAGTGGCCTCTAGCAAGGCGTGACAACTCCTACGTGTACGTAAAAGATCATATCAGACGAACCACTATGACCATATACAAGTTATTCCCTTTGCCACTCGATGAGTTATCCTTTCCCCCTCTATCATGTCCTGCGACAAACGCTAACTATTTTTTGAGCCACATTATTCATCAAGCAGATTGCACTCAGATGTAAAATGAGTTGCTACCTTCATGTATAATTAAATGACTAACCATTTTTTTCTAGCAAGAAGAAAGTTAGCATCCTTTTAAGCGTCGAAATAGTTGCAAAGCAAGTCGATATTCGACAAAGCTACAATGCACAACCTAAGTCCCTAAAAAATGCACGAGATCAACTCGGCTGCATTTTCATGCGACTTCCCGGTCTTCGGCACAAGGCATTGATGCCTACGTTGACATGACCTTCACCCAGATTTTCAGCATGAGGGGCTTTGCCACCATCTTCGATGACTCTGTCAACTTCGCCTCCTCCAGCCTTCGCCAAGCAGCTTTGCAAAAGGGCCTTCGCCAAAACTTGCCACCACCAACAACACAAGGGGCTTCATTGACACCTTCATCGTCTACATGGCATCAGCTCTGTCAAACAACTTTTGCCAGAGATGACATTCAAAGCATCTTCAATAAACAACAGTGATGCACCTCCGCCAATCCTTTGAAAAAAAGGAGTGTCACCAAGGAGCCGCTACAACTATATTGTTGACACTTCTAACACCACTTTAGCTAAGTTGTCATCCCTAGCATGGCACTAGAAGTGTTGGTATGAAAACTGCTCCTCTAATAAAATAAATATAGGATCCGTAAGTGTAGAGATTAAATACCATTGTAGCACTTCACCAGGAAGTATTCCAGGTATCATTATTTATATTTAGCTCAAGGGAAAGAATTAAGGACTTAAACAATGAGATAAACTTGCAAAACATGACTACTTATGAGTGATTGATTGCACAGTCACATACTCTGGCAGGGGGTAAACCATGATAGACAGATAAAATGAATTATAAAGCTTAGGGAATAAATCACACAGAGATTAGAGATAGACTACTCAGCATAAAGGTAGGTTGACATCTGATTAGTTCAAAAAGTAAAAATCCTAGGTAGGTTCTAATCTACTAAGTCATTCATCTACTCTAACACTACACTATCATATATAGCACAAAAGACTCTTCATCTACGTATAAGGATCATTGTTATAAAAAGCCAAGACATAGCAGGACTTCCTACGCAGATTTACTTCTGCTAGTCCTATCAACGGGGCATGGAATACAGAGGACTCATCAGAACTGTCACTTCCGCGATCTACCACACAACCCGGCCAATAGGGTGCATTTGCAGGTAAACGACATCTAAGCACCATGCTTATATGACATCTACCACCTAACCCTCCCGCGAAGAGAGCTAAGCACTTTTCAAACTTATAGATAAACTCATTATCAATCATAACCATATCAAATGTAGAACTAGAATAAACTAGGAACATAATAAATAGAAACATAATGATATTAGAATAAAGTCTCAAGAAAAGATACAAGATAATACCAATCCTTGATGATGGAGATCCTGAATTCCAAGCACAAGCGCCCGACTCTTCCTCTATCTAGTCTAAACCTATGTAGAACTTGAAGAATTGGAGTAGCTATTCTAATTCTCTGGTGGAGAGATCTCTAAACTCTAGCTCTTCTGATGGCTACCTCTACTTCTCAACTAGAGAATGAATTCTAGAATGAATTAGGGTTTCATCCAGGGGCCAGGGGTCTTGCTTATATAGCCCTCTAGGATGCACCGTAGCCCTTGGATCAAACCGACCTATATAGATGGCTGAGATTGCTCCTCAAAGTCGGTGGAGGTAGGATCTGCGTGCTCGCACCTCATTGGTGGAGGTAGGGGGCGGGCACCCACAGGGGCTGGGCTGCCGCCTAGCCACCTGACAAGTGGACCCTCCCCTTTGGGGGGTTGCCTTCCCGAGTCTTCTAGATTATTCCTGAGTTGTTGGACGTGGTATTCTCTCTATGTAAATTTGACATGTGGACCTCTTTTGGTTCTTTTCTGATAACCCCCTACAAAAACAGACATTCACCAAAACTCATGGAAATTGTCAGCAAAACCCTAAGTCTATGGTGATGTTCATTTTATGCCCCCTTTTCTCTCCTTAGTTGACATATAAAATTGATGGTTAACAACCATCAACATACACCAAACAATTCAGTATTGGCAGCTTCGACACCATCTTCATCCACTACAATGGCTTGAGAGCCTGCCCGACACCTCCGACATCAACGCCTATGATGACTCAAAACCATTGCCAAGCTCAAGCAGCTACATCGGCTCCCTTGACACCAAAGTCTGCCGCGCCTTTGTCAACTTGGACTCATCGACAAATCATGTCTAAACATCTACATCTACTATGACTACATCGACTACGTCAAGCACTGGCTAAGGGTTTGGTCACAAGCTCCGGCCAAGAGGGGCTTAGGGAGCACACCGTGGGAGCATGAATACTTTTTTCCGGTGCTCGTGAGCGAAGTAACAAAAGCCTCGGAGACAAAGACCTCCTCGCCAAGAAGCAAAAGCCTCAGAGGCAAATCCCTCTGTGCCAAGAAGCAAAAACTCAGAGGCAAAGACCTCTACGCTAAGAAGTAGAAGCCTCAAAAACAAAGACCTCCGCACTAAGAAAACTGGAAGATGAAGAACTCTGCATGAAGCAAAGTCAGAGACCTCCGCGTAAGAAGACTCGAAGTCGAAGATCTTCGCACTAAGAAAAGTCGAAGATGAAGAACTCTGCATGAAGCAAAGTCTAAGACCTCCATGTCAAGAATAATCAAGGTTGAAAACCTCCACACCAAAAAATGTCAGAGATGAAGAACTTTGCATGAAGCGAAGTCAAAGACCTCCGCGTCAAGAAGACTCGAAGTTGAATACCCGCAGGTTGAGCAGAAAGAACCAAAGACCAGAAATGAATACATTCAAAAGATGAAGGCACATGGAGCTAGAGTCCTTAGGGATTAGAACATGTATAGGCTAAGGTCATGCGCGTGCTCTTTTCTCCATACCCTTTTTTCACACAGGGTTTTTAGGATGGAGTTTTTAGTGAGGCGTGCACATGCAGGTTGAGAAGGGCAGTCCTCGTAACCAGTTCTAGAGTTGTATTGTGCATCTTCTTGTATGATAACAGCTACTAGGTCATGTAGTTCCACCCATAACCTAGTAACTAAGGGTTGGGGGAGCCCCTATGCATATGGGCTGAATCCCCCTAGAAGAGGCCTAATAGGGGTACAGTAGTCATTTGTCAATCTCACCCCCATTGGGGGTCGCTTGTAAAACACTATTTACCCATATAAATACCAAGAGAAAGAGGACAGGAGGGGGGCTCTCTCTCTGACAAAAGTTGGAACGGCATGCGCATGTGCCATGGTAACGACATGCATGTTTGCTGTTTGTATAAATCTGGTGAAGGATGATTCAGAATGAGCCACCAAATTAAAGAGGTGTGCATAGGCAGGGTCGCCTCGCTGCGCAAGAGAGAGTTGGTTACAAAACGCCAAGGAATGATGGTTTTAGATGGGCTAGCTCTTAATTGAAAAGAAACAGGGCTTTTAAAATCCCGTATCTAAAATGACATTTGTTTGTTGTTTTTTGGAGGCATTATTTTGTTGTGCTGTCTCCATTGCTGTCCAGAAAACCTCTGGGTATTTTAAGAGACGGTAACAGTGTTAGCACGTCTTTGTAAATAAAAGGGATTTTCTCTCTAAAGGTCTTTACTGCAATAGTGCAGTGTAAGGGCCAGGATAGCCATATTAATTGTGGCAGTACATAACTGTATAGGTCTTGAGTAGGTCATCTTGTGGGAGAGAGTCCGTCATCATATCATCACTTCTGACAAAAGTTGGAACTGACATGCATGCATGTTTGTATAAATCTGGTGAAGGTTATGATGCAGAATGAGTCGGTCCAAAAAAAAAACAAGAGGTGATTCAGAATGACCCACCAAAGAGGCCAGGTGTGCATAGGCAGTGTCGCCTCGCTGCGCAAGAGAGAGTTGGTTATAACGCGGAAATGATCCATGGTTTATATATGTTGAATCGTCGGAAGGATCTATGGACGAACAATGTTGTGGTGTCTCCGATCCGGCTTTATGTATGCTTTGGTTTGCTCGCCTAAACACATATGCTTTGGGTTTTCTTCCAACTGTGCCGTTACATAGGCGCTTGCTATTTGCTACTACTATATTTAGCATTATATAGCTAGCAGGGGCGCTTGCAGCGATCGACAGCATTGATCACAGGCCTGCTAGTGGCGGCCACACCACAGGGACGAATGGGAACCGAGAGTCTAGGAGCACTAGTGCAGCCACTACTCGCGGCGGCGCTGCTGGTGAGGTTGCAGCTCTTGGTGGCTCACGGTGGCGTAGCGGTGGCGGCCACGAGTATTGGCCTGCCCGGCTGCCGGACCATCTGCGGCAACGTGAGCGTGCCCTACCCGTTCGGCATCGAGCCCGGCTGCTACCTCAAGGGCTTCGGCCTCATCTGCAACACTAGCTACACTCCGCCGCAGCTGTTCCTCCCGGACGAGCAAAACCAGATACCCATCGGACATATCTCCCTCGATGACTCCATGCTGACGCTGACAATGTCGACTTTTGGTGACCAGAGCTCGGCGACGTCCGACCACGAGCAGGGCTTATTCTTCTACGACCTACAGACATCTGTGCGGTGGAAGCTGGTCTCCCGCGTGTTGCAATGGGGGCCAAACGAAACTCGCGCCGGCAACGCAACATGCCCCAGGGATTTGGGCGCCACCGCGTGCCATAGCTCCCTCAGCACCTGCCAAGTCATCACGACCTCGGGATCTACAATCACCGGTTACACATGCAGATGCCATGATGGTTATCAAGGCAACCCTTACCTACACGACGGATGCATAGGTAACTCCTGCTCCCCTATCCAGAAACAGACTATGAGGCTATCTATCTACTCATTTTAGAAGACACTTTGGAAAAGGACCACCTCCTCAAATTTTGATTAACAAAAGCGGGTCTCCTAAGTCTCTTATAAGAGATTCCTAAAAAAAAGTCTCTAATAAGAGATCCACTTTTTTAAAGTAGAGGCTATTTTAGAGAATTAGAGGTGGACCTCTTAAGAGGCATGTCTCTGTTCATTAGAAATCACTACAGGGTTCGCTCTCTTTGCCGACTGCAATGCGCACACGGCAAAGGCAGAATAGCAGTCGGCAAAGGCTTTGCCGACTGCAATTCCACGTGGCAGTCGGCAAAGGGTTGTCGGCAAAGAAAACGTCGGCGAAGGCGGCTTTGCCGAGTGCCACGTGGCATGCAGTCGGCAAAGGCTTTGCCGAGTGCCACGTCAGCACTCGGGAAAGCCACATGGCACCGTCAGCCTGACGGCTAGCTTTGCCGAGTGCTGACGGCGAGGCACTCGGCAAAGAAAAAAATTGTTTTTTTTTGAAAATTTCTTTGCCGAGTGCCAGCTCGGCACTCGGTAAAGAAAAAAAATTTACGAAAATTCTTTGCCGAGTGCTGACACTCGGCAAAGGCATGACCCCTTTGCCGAGTGCCACACTGGCACTCGGCAAAGCTGGGGATTTTGTGGCCAGATTCCCTAGCTTTGCCGAGTGTCAGCACTCGGCAAAGCTGGGAAAATTTTTTTCTGTTTTCTTGTATCCAAACATTGCAAAATCATAATTTATATCACAATTTTACTAGGACACCATTTATATCACAATTTCATCACATTTATCACCACCGTCACCATATATATCACAATAACACATAT
>CM041636.1:52741363-52844420 GCA_023333625.1 Bothriochloa decipiens
GGTAAAACACCATATATCTGATAAATAAATATTCGTATATTAGGGCCTATTCTAATTCCTCCTATCAATATGGGCCCAAATATATGGAGACTTTCGAGATCATTAATATGCTCTTGTATTCTACGTACTTATCTTGCTTACCAATCTGTAATTCCATCAGTCTTCTTTGGTGCTGCAATGGTGAGTGCACCATATACGGTACATCAGTCGATGAGTTATCCTTTCCCCCTCTATCATGTCCTGCGACAAACGCTAACTGTTTTTTGAGCCACATTATTCATCAAGATTGCACTGTGTGCAACTTCCCTATTTGATTATTTTCTTCATGATGTCAAGCTAGTCTGGCTGAACCAAACTAAGGGCAAATCAAAAAGGGTTGATTCTAGATTATTTCTTTTATATATATGCATGTCCTGTGATAAAAGAGTTTTTTTAACATCCATGAGTTTCATTTTGTACAATTAATTTTATATTGGGATCTACATCCACTGTTTCATTTGTATGTCTCAGTATTGGACCCTTTATTTTCTGTTAGATAGGATTTCCTCAAATATTTGCATAGGCCCTGCTATCTCTTACAACATGAAGTGCAATGGTCTATGTTTTTTTCGTTTACTAAGGTGTCGTTATTTCCAGAAATTTGGAGAAAATGTGATGATGGCCTATTTTAACACCATAGTATTCAGAACTAATACATAAATTCTCAAATTGATTTCATATTGAACTAGTTATATAGAGATGATACTGGCTACACAAAATTATTGCTACTACAAATAGAAATAATGTTTTCATCTGTATCCTCGAAACAATTCATGTTGCGCACTCTTTTAAGTATATGTATCTAAAGTTGGTAACATTTTTTCTGGCTTTCAGCGCTAATCATTGGCCTAGGAATTGGTAGAGGAGCGATTCTTCTCTTTCTAGTGTTAAGCTGCGCACATATGATCCATAGAATCGTTACACGAAAGAAAAGAATGAGACAAAGATTCTTTCAACAAAATCGTGGTCAAATGTTATAGCAATTAGTATGTCAGAGGGCAGACATAAGTGAGAAAATGATCCTTACTTTAGAAGAGCTAGAGAAAGCCACCAACAACTTTGACAAAGCTCGTGAGCTAGGTCGCGGAGGGCATGGTACAGTCTACAAGGGAATTTTATCAACTCTTCATGTTGTGGCAATTAAGAAGGTAAAGATAGTGATACAAAGAGAAATTGACGAGTTCATAAACGAGCTTATTATCCTTTCTCAGATAAACCATAGAAATATTGTAAAACTACATGGATGTTGCCTAGAGACAGAAGTTCCACTACTTGTTTATGAGTTCATTTCCAATGGCACCCTTTACAATCATCTTCATGTCGAAGCTTTAGTATCACTATCATGGAAAGACATAGTGAGGATTGCGGTCGAAACTGCTAGGGCTCTTGCATATCTTCACTCACTCACTTCGGTCCCCATAATCCACAGGGATGTCAAGTCTCCTAATATACTTCTTGATGATAATTTGACCGTGAAATTGTCAGATTTTGAAGCTTCAAGGTATGTTCCAATTGATCAAACCGGGTTGGATACAACTGTGCAAGGAACATTTGGGTACTTAGACCCTACATACCGTAGCACAGGGCATCTTACCGAGAAGAGTGACGTTTATAGTTTTGGTGTGATTCTTATTGAGTTGCTAACTAGAAAGAAGCCAGTCTCTTATAGATCCCCCGAAGGTTATGGTCTTGTGAGATATTTTTCCACTCTAGTTTCAGAACACAACTTGGTTCACATATTGGATCCACAAGTTGTCAGGGAGGGAGCCGGGGAAGTTGTTGATATATGTTTGTTAGCAGCGATGTGTGTGAAGTTTGTAAGCAAAGACCGCCCGACCATGAGACAGGTGGAAATGACTCTTGAAAGCATTCATGCAGCAAAGGAGTATGCTTCAAGTGACATAACAGAAGAAACTGAGGATGATTACGTTGAAGTGAATGACATGGATATTGGAGGAACACAGACAAGAACACTAGCTAGAAGCCAAGATGGGTCACGAGAGCTAGGAGAAAGAATAATTGATGTGAGTAATGGTGCCACAATGTAGCTAGCCAATATACCTCAAATATGTGGATGATCTCTAGACAGTGCTTTTTTTAATCATCTTCATCTAGTTAAGTTACCTTTTTCACAGCAATTATCAGAGTTATGTACTTGTAAATTGTATCCAAGAGTGTTAATTGTCGTTCTTAATTAGTCACCTATGAAAATTAGTGTCTCCATCCTTGCCCTTTATACATATAGCTGGCACAACTTGGAACAAGCCAAAAAAAAGGATGTTGGTTTATATTTGGTGTGGTTTTTTGGTGTTGCTTGGTTAACAGCCAACTATGCCCTGTTTCCTCATTCATGGACAATAATCAGCCGATCTTTTTTTTTTTTGGTATATACTACGTACCCAAGACTTGCCTGTTCAACCAAGGAAGTATACGAAGCAGGAGACAGTCTACTTGGAATGGACCTTGTTTTGGATTAGTTGGTGGCTTGCTTGGTGCATGATGAGAT
Source organism: Bothriochloa decipiens (assembly GCA_023333625.1). Taxonomy (NCBI): domain Eukaryota; kingdom Viridiplantae; phylum Streptophyta; class Magnoliopsida; order Poales; family Poaceae; genus Bothriochloa; species Bothriochloa decipiens. The sequence goes on from CM041636.1 coordinate 52,743,909, forward strand.
ATATAGCTAAGGCGTGACATTGTAGTTCTGATGTGTTGTACTCAGATGTAAAATGATGCTCTCCGTGTTTACCCCGATAGCAGCCGGCTGGTAATACGGTTATAGAAGATATCGATCTGAGGTGCTCGCGCTACTCGTAGGAACACCGTCGATTTGGACGGACAATGTATGCCATTCTGGGATCCAAGCCGCCAAGCGCATCGCAAGCCCCTCCGTAACCAGCTTACTGACGCTATTCATCAGGCTAATAGACCAGTATTCTTTTAAGAACCTGTGGCGCTGCATTCTTGCGCAACAGTGCCATGGACACTTCTTTGTCTCCTAATTTCCTTGTTCGCTGTACCCTTTTTTTTTTAACTTGTTGAACCTCTTTTTTTTAATTTAATAATTATTGTAGGGGTGCAAACCCCTCCAGGTTCTTCAAAAAAACAGTGCCATGGACAGCCTACCAAGACCGTGCATATTTACATGATGCGAAAGCTAGCTAGCTACCTTCGTTTTTTTGCCATAAAGAAGGCCGCTAAAATCCTAGCGTTGCAAACATAGCTAACTAATAAATATTTGAAGTTAATCCCTTGTCTTCAATGTTCAAAAGTTTCAGAGATAGCAAGTCACTTCATATATATTTCAACGGACTACGTGATCGCTTGTAATTAAGACCAAAGGCAATTGGCCTTGCTTTATTGAAAGCGTTTGCTTGGAACACCAGTTTTAGTTTGCATGTAGATTTTAACAGATCGAGGTCAGCAGACCTGGGATAACTCTAGCAGGGAACTGAAACTTCTCCATAACTGTCAGCGAACAAAAGGATCTAGGAAAAGTTTAACGCGACACAAAGCACGTATATTTTTTTTTGACCGAAGTCAGCAACAGAAATTCTGGCCTAATTTTTTTAATTTTTTGATAATACAGACCTGTTTAAATTTGCTCCTACGGAAAGTCGAACTTAGATCTGCTGGGTACTACTCAAAATTAAATATCCAAAGCCTTCCGATTTAATGAGAACACGCACATATATACACCCGTCCCGTATGAAGATACCCAAAAGTAGGTGTGGTTTGCTGGAGCACAATGTTCTGATCGATCGATGCTTTTCTCCATTTGTTTACATGTGCAATTAATTTGTTGCATCTTTACTTGGGTAAATTAGTACTAAGTACGTAAGCATATATCTCCATGGCGTGTTGGTGGACCCTCCAACTTCTAGTACCAAATGCTTCAGATACTTTTCAAATTTTAGAAAGTTTCAGGTCTCAACTTCAACCACACTTCTTCAAGGAAATTATTATTACGATGTGCTGGTCAATATGGACAGCGCGCAATGATAAAATCTTCAGAGGAATCGATAACTCAATTCAAAGGTGCAAGCAAGTTTTCCGCAAAGAATTTGCTCAAGTTGTCCTGCCAGCAAAAGATGATGTAAAGACTCAAATGTAATCCTCGCTAGAAACCTTTGTGTAATTTTTTTTATTTTTTTGTTTCTTTTTTTTCCTAATTCTCCATGGTGGAGCTTGTATTTTGTACTTTTTGTTGCATTTTATTCAATAAAATCCAGTAGGGGGTACAACCCCTCACGTTTTAAAAAAAAAGTACGTACGCGTATAGCATCTATATGAATCATGTATGTGCATCTATGTGATCTCCGCCTTTTCATTTGTACGTATGCTGGTACGGCATATCCCATATATGTTTGGATTCTCGTCAGTTACGTTGGAATCAAACATATTGGGGTATCCGTCAGGAGGCAGCCAACTATTTCCTAGTAAACATATCTGGAATTACTAGCAATTTCCTAGCACATATAGTATACTAGCGGACAGGCACGTGCGGCACGCACGTCCGTCCGTATATACAACCAAAAAATCTCTAATTATTTAAGGCTCGTTTTATTAAATGAAAATGTAACGATTCTTTGTCAACTATAACTTGTTTATTTCTATTCAAATATATAATAAATAGTTTTGTCAACTATAAATGAAAATCTCCATGGCTAAGCTAACAATATTATAATGTGTTAGGCTAAGCTAACAATATTATAATGTGTTAGAAGAATATGATCGATGGAATGACCGATTGATTGATTGATAAATATTGTACATATATATATATATATATAAGCCAAAGGACATATGCCTGTTGACCAAAGGGTGCCTCTTTATAAAGAGGTGTCTATCTACAGGAATTATCATTAGTAGTTACTAATGATATGGTTAACAATAATTAATCCTAATAATTAATTAATCCTAATTAGTCTCAACACTCCCCTTTGATCAATTGATTTCTTGTGGACACCGTTGTTGTTTGTTCATCAGTCACGGTCTTGAAGCTTTGAAAAACCCTATGGGAAAAACCAAAGTAATACCGGTATACCAGGCAAAACTTCTTAAAACCCTATGGAAAAATAAGAAGAAACATCGTGATATACAATCACAAATGTAACTAGACCCTTTGAGTAAACTCAAAGCTTTAGTTTAAAAACACCTTGACCATAGGGTCAATATGCCTCAAATATCATCTTTCAAAAATCCCGGTGAGAAAAACTAGATTATATAGCATATACCTCTATATTGGCATTGCCTCATCAAAAATTTTATGTGAGAAACCATAAAAGAAAAAACTCACACAAAGAAATGAGTACAATGCATCTTGTGTCCCAATATTATCCGTCAAAACTCCTGTGAGAAAAATAGATAATATGACATAATCTTGTATTGATATTGTCACATTAAAAACTTTTATACGAGAAGCCCAATCAAAAAACTCATACAAAGAAAAGAGTGTAATATGATATTTGCAACGAGTTATTAATCAGGGAGACTCTTCCCTGATAATAGGTTATCAATAAGGGAGACTCCCGCTTTCATCTCATGGCGGATCAGAGCCGAGGCCCTTGCTCCAGCCATGGAAGCCGCCCGGCGGGGAGCGGTCTCCTCCTCATTCAAGGAAGAGACGAAGCCGACTTCGAGGGTGCCGGCTTTCGGGAGGGTGTACCGGTGCTGGATCGGGTGGCTCGCCAACGCATCGGCGTAGGTGCGGCCACGGGCGTCCGTGCCGCGAACGGGAGGATGACGTCAAGATCTTCCGCGGGCGGGCGCCGCCGTTGCTGGCCTGGCGCGTGCGAGCGCCATTGCAGCCAGTCTGGAGAGCAACTCACCGCCGCTGTCCAATCAGGGCTCTGAAGGCGTGAGGCCGCCGCATGCTCGGCGTCAAGCGCGTGCCCCGTCCAGGACTATGGCACTTGGTCACAGAGCATGGAGACGACGAAGTAATACTGAGCCCTATGGGAATTTAGAAGAATGGATCGATGATTCAGAATGTATGAACCGTGACGTTACTTCGATCCCGTTTTTGTCTTCTGCTTTCCAGGCTCGCTTGAATTTGTTCTTTCCCTCGCCAGTACCCATGTCGAACGCCGATGTCTTGTTCTCTCCTGACTACGACAAGGCCGCCAGGCCGGCGAATGGATCTCCGGCAACTCCACGGCAACAGCACCAGGGAACACGTCGGCGATGAAGTGTTTTCTAGCGGAGAGCGGCGTGGCCAGACAACAGCGACGCCGACGAACTCGTCTCCAGCGAATCCTTCAATAGCAACGCCGGCAACTACTTTCCCGGCGAACTGCTCTTGCCTTAGCGTCAGCGGTGGACAGAGCGTACGTGCATGATAACATGTTAGAAGAATATGGTCGATGTAATGAGCGATTGATTGATTGATAAATATTGTACATATATATATATATATAAGCCAAAGGACATATGTCCGTTAGTCAAAGAGTACCTCTTTATGAAGAGGTGTCTATCTACAGACAACTGTTATTAGTAGTTACTGGTAAAATGTCTGTGCTAGCGCCACCGCTTTATCTTACGGATGCACATGAAAACAACAAATAATAATTTTTCTACGGTTTGACTTTTGCACAAATGTATTTGAGCATGTATTTGAGCAATAATAAATGCATTAAAAGAACCATGAAAATAAATCACGGTGGAGTGACCAATAATCTTTTTTTTTTTGCTTGACAAACATAATAATTTGCATTTGATGCATGATAGGGTAAAGTTTTCGTTTGAATAATAAGCATTTCTTGCAATTTTGAGCTTAAACAAAACAAGAGCTGTTGCCTAGTTCGTTTCATCTGATAAGAGTCAGGCAGCCTGCTCTTGATCTTTCTCTTGCTGTAATGCATGAATATTTTTCCGGCAAACAACCAGCCAAAAACTGAACAAAATTAGAAAAAGAATAGAACAAAATAGGACTTGCTGTAAGTAGCAAGCGAAATTCAGAACTATAGCGCTTTAGGCAAGTTTCAAGGTTGCAATCAAGCATTTTCATTATGTGAGCTTCACCAACTGAAAAGAAAAGAATTTATCACCCAAACATTCTACATCAATAAAAAAGACATTTAAGCATTAAAGAACCCAAAAAGACCATCTCAAAGGGAAAACTTGCAGACAATTGTAGACCACTTAATCTCATGCAAAAAAAAAACTCATACAAACTTTTTTTAGGGTTTAAGGGCATCACCCAGTCCATCAACCGAGGTCAATAGACCATGAAAGTCAATTACAGGTACTGTCAGATGGGAACACCATCTGAAAACAGTTCATAGTTCTAACCATGGAAACCAAAGAAAACTGAACATCACACCATCTCCCACTTCTTAACAGGAAGACTAACATGGCTTAAGAAGATTGCCACAGCCTAATCTACCAATGGATCTCCAGGATACAGAAGAACCAAACCACGAACTTGATCAGTACTTGAACCATCAGGTACACGCCTCTTGGAACATGCATGCTTCCCAGGCACTTGTCCATACCAGTTGACTTGCAGCGTCTTCTACTTCCATTTCAACCACAGCACTTGAGCGGCTTCCAGTTTCAAGAGCTTTGCCTTCTCGAGTAAAGCCTCTTTCACCCATTTTTTTCACTGTATTGGCTACCTGGTGAAAGAGTATAGTCCATACCCTTCTAGTGTGATCTCTGAAAACAACAGTCATTTCTAAATTTCCAAACACTGCTCACAATGGTTTTGTAACTGTACAATCAAAGAAGAGGTGTTGCACAGTTTTAGTATCAGTGCAAAATAAACATGTAGGGTCCTTGACATGTGAGGTTCTCACTTCTCATAAGAAACTAAGATCACTAAAACATTATTCTGAGCATTGATTATAATCTATCAGGATATTCTCTCATGGCATCCCATATAAAAATCAGAAATAAAAAAATCCAAATATTCTGAGCATTGATCTGAGGTTCTCACTTCTCATGGCATGATCAGTGTGGGGTTCTCCAGGGGCCTATCAGATTCTTCAAGAATCTGTTCTTGTCCTCCCCGTTGTACAGCAGGCAGCCGCCTTCTTCTTGGCCTCCCTGAGATCAGGCGTGACGGCCTCCCATGCATCCATGTCCAATGTAAAATCAGGACAACTTCATCTTAACACTTTTTGCTCATAACCATGTATAAAAAATATCTGTACTGAAGCAAACAGAGTATAAAAATGGGAAAGGCAGGCACTACTATGTATGCAGGCACTACTATGTCCGCACAGCTCCATAGTCCATACTGGATGTACATATATAATTTTTTTTGGGAAGTACATATATAAACTTGTCTTTCTCAAGTGAACACATCCTGATGTAAGTGTACTCCTCACTATAGATGCATGGCCTTCTTGAGATAACTGAAGGTCATCATCATCGGTCCACAAGTGCTAACAAAATTTATAACAGGATTGGGAGGATAGTGAGTTTGGATTAATGATAACTCAGTTACCAGTAATTTCGAAACCAGCAACTATGCGAATCCTACTGCATAATGATTGGCCCAACTAACTTTGCAGTAACTGTCACCCACAAATGAAGTAAAAAAGAAGCCAAAATCTAGAAAGTCTTGTTGTGCTCCACATTGCTAGCAGACTGAAAATACTGATTAGTAAAAAATATCAATGTGTATTAAGCACCATAAAAAGTATTCCCAGTACTGCTATGAGGTATTAGAGAGTAACTAAATGGGAGCTATGTCATGCTGTCACATTACAGAAAACCAAAATATAACTTCACCTGAAACTGAACCTCTCACTTCCTGCAACACCAATTTACAATGTGGGTAAACAACGAACCACCATCATAAAAGAAACAACCAACAACCTGTCTATTGAATCAAGCACCTGAGACGCTGTCCACTCAAGACCTAGGAAACACATCAAATGGCCCACGAACATCTACAAGCTGACCGAGAGAGAGTCATAGCAAGAGTAGATCGCGCGTGACGAAAGCGGGGATTACCCAGGTAACATTTTCTGTGCCAGGAGATCACTGTCTGAACTCTGGAACTCAATACCCTTTGAGTTTAGGTAAACAACCACCAGAAATGTAACTTTCAAAAGATCAGCTTATAACACTCAAGTTTTCAAAAGATCAGCTTGATACTCACGTAAGGCCCTGAGAATCAAGGCAACCAAGGACCGCTTAGATAGATACTACTACAAAGTATAAAAATGAAATTATTTTCATGATGATAATAATGTGTGTCTAGAAATGGTTCAAGAAAAAGAAAAGTAGACCACATGAATTAGATTAATCCATAGTGTGAAACATTGGCAAGCGATGGAGACGAAGCGCACTGCATTTGTAACACCCTAGGTTTTCAAATTTTCAAAAAAAATAGTCAAAATAAATTTTAGTGAATAAATAATTAGACTAAATAAATGTTTTATGAAAATGAGGATGAATCATGGTAGAAACTTGCTTGAGCATTCATGCTGTGCATATTTTTGTTGTGGTGGAGTTTGAATTTGAATTTGGATTCAAAATATATTTGAATTTGCATTTGAAAATGTTTCAAATAAAAGAAAACCCATTTTCTTTCTCTCCCCCTCACCTTCCTGCCATTCGGCCCGCGCAGCAACCGGCGGCCCGTTCTTTTCCACCGCGCCGGCCCATTTCCTTTCCCAGCCCGCAACGGCAGTGCGTCCGTGCGTCGTCCTTCTTCATGGGCCAAGGCCGCAGCCCACCAAGCGCCGCGCCGTCCGCGTCCGCTCCCTCCTGTCACTGACGCATGGGGCCCGTGTCGCTTTCTTCCTTCTCCGACTCGACAACGAGTCGGGAGCCAAGTCCGACCCACACCGCCCCCGCGTGACCGGCCGCCCGAGCCATGCCTTCGGGCTATAAATGCATTGACTCCGCGCCGCAACTCCGCCCGTAACCCTATCCGCCGCCTCTGCCTCGCTTCGCTCGAGCCGCCGACGCTGAAACCCTAGCCGCCGCCAATTTTCCGCCGAAGCTTGAAATTCACCGCCGTCCTTGGGTCTCTTCCGCCATCAACGAGATGGTAAGCATCGCCTCGACTTCCTACGCACGTGGGTGGGCTCTTTCGGGTTCAATTTTGACTAACCGTGATCTCACCGTGTGCAGCTCGCCGCCGGCCGTCGCTCCGAGCCCATGCACTAGCATCATAAATAGCCTTATATGCGCCCCAGGAACAGTCGCACATAAATAGCCTTATAACCGTGAACTTCCCTGAGGCTCGCGTTGAGCAATTTTTTTCCAAGAAAGCCTTGGGCCGTGGGATTCGATCCCTGGCTGCGGAGCGTGCGGCGTACCGGTGTTCGGAATGCGGACGGGTGACATTTTAATCTCAGCCGTTACGTCGTATTAAGAGTCGTAGTTTTTAATTATAGTGGAAACTGATGACATGGTTAATAATAATTGATTACTAATAATTAATTAATCTCAACATAATGGTTTTGTCTACTCTTATGGTTTGTATTACTGTATTCCATAGAGACAACAACCAACTCACCTTGTAAACTGCATGCAACCGGTGGATTTATTCAAGCTAAAGATCACAAGGGCTTTTGATAAAATACGTATTCATAAATAACTGTTTAAGTTCAACCAACCATCTTTTAATTGGCTCATGCGTGCTTAACATACCTAATATTGAACAGAGATTTCTTTTGGTCTTGTACTTTCTATAAATGGCTCCGCATGCAAAGCATAGAACATTTTTTAGGTATGATATGTAATCATCAGTACATGACTGCTTGATATATTTTATATATCATATATATGTTATATTATATATTATATTATATTATATAAAGGAATCAAGAAAAAATATGATATGAGATTATCGAAACCCTAGAATAGTGAATAAATTAAGAAAATGGCAAATTTATTTTATAAGATTTAAATTTCATATCGAACAAATAACAAAGGGTTCAGTATCGATTACTACTGACTTGCAAGTTGGAACAAATTGATGCCCATCTACTAGCAATAATAATGAACAACAAATGCCGATCTACTGGTGCAGTTCCAACTCTGATCCCCCACCCGGCCCACAACTAATCCAATTAGCAAACAAACACAGCAACGTGAATTTCATTGGAGAAGACCTAGAAAAGTGAACCAGTTTTTCCTATCACATTATTTATGATCCTAGAAGGTTCCCTATTAAAGTAACACCATTCAAAAAATAGAAACGGATATGACATAAACCAAATGATGCAGAATTACCTAACAAAGTGACACAGTCATACAGCCAAATCAATCTAATTTGCATATCCGACAGTAAAGCTTGTTTTATTGCTGTAGTAGGCCTCCTATGTTTCTGATATTTTCTCCGTGGGTACTTCCATGTCCTTCTTCAGACCAGTGAACATGCAAATGCGGCACGCACGTGCATACAAGACAAATGAAATAATGATCATACATTATTGTGTACTAGAAGATATTGATGGACTTGCATGGAATGGGATAAGGAATGTTCTAGAACCGTCTATTAATTCATTAATCTATTTGTTAACTTAGCAATTTCTCGACGGTTGAGGAACTGAATTCCTAGATGTAAAACTCGATCAGATTGGTCAAACCATAGCATATGTCATCATCAGTTCACCACAGCTGCACTCATAGCTTCTCCATGTGTTTTTGCAGCTGCAAATAACAAAAACAAAAGTTTGTGGTATTCAAACGCTGAATTAGAGAACCATTCTTACCACGTACTTTTTAAAACTGGCAGAATTTAATTACAGTTGTTATGGTGCCTCCTATTTTAAACGGACAAAGCACCACAACCACATTGGTTTATAATAAATATATAATAATCATGTCCTAGTGTTCTCAGATGTTTTCTAAGCAGATCCTTGAGAACCCATCATGCATTCTTTAAAGAGAATCATTTAGTAAATTTTATGTAACAAATTTTGAAATATATTAAAACATGTTTCCACATAATAAATTATTTTATGTAAATGTCATGTAAGAAATTTTAAAATATGTTAAAACATGTAAGAAACCTGATTTATCATGTTATGAACACTCTACCAAACCAAATAAGCTTTTTTTTCTTTCTTTTTCACCAACTCAATAACAATAAATAACGAACGCAATGCTAACCCCAAATAGGCCTTTTTTTTCTTTTTTTCACCAACTCAATGAAATAATGAACGCAATGCTATACTTTACTATATCTTTGTAGCCAAATCTATCATCTCCTTATTCGCCATCAAGGGCAGCAAAACTGAAAACATGCTAATCCAAGTCATGTTCATGCATTCACCATGTAGTGATACAACCTATTTGTAAAAGCATTAATTAACCTCAGTGTCATATGTGAACTTCATGTTTTCCTCAAGAAACCTGTGGTAGGCATTATGGTTCTACACAAGTAAGTGACAATTTATTTTCTATGGATACTTTAGTTTTAAATAAATCTACCAATGGCAAGGATATTTTTCTACCCTTTGAAATGATATTCCAAGGGAATATAGATGCCAAACCGTGAAAATTATGTGCATGGATGTTATATGATCATAATGACAAAAGGAAATAAATAGAAATTCAATAATCCAATTTTACCAATGGTACAATGTCTGATTTCTATGTGAAGCTAGAAAGATGATACTTTTTTTTACAAACTTGTTCTTGTGCTTTTTTTAGTGACCTAAACAGAATTTTAGCGTGCATTACTAAAGTGGATTATATCATGGATAAACCTCAAAGATCTAATCAATAGTCTTTCCTTAGTCACATAGAAGATTTATGATGTACAACACTATCAGGAAGTGTACACAATACTGATCTAGGTTAGCAGACCATGTGGGTATCTTCTCAACTCATCTAGGTTAGCAGACCGTTGCTGATCTGTGTTCCATCCTTCAACCATTGAGAAGTCTTTCTTGTAATCTTCACTTCAGGATAATAATTTATAAATTATTATTTTCTTGTCCAACAATTTTCAAATAGATCAGAGACACTCCACCCTAGGTAATAATAAGATCATTCAGGCATGATAAGTACAGGATTATTCTAGGTATACACAGGTCAAATGGCTTCAAAAAAAAAAAGGAATAAACATTGCACGCAAAAGCTACAATCGTGATTCGATCTGGAGAATTGATTGCCTCTAGAAGATTGATAATTATGCCATATTCACTCACAGCATGATAGAGCTATGAATCTATTATATATAAATATAATTTAATGTAAACCATCAGAACACCTCTTTCCATGAAAGAGACTGCAAACCGAAATCTAGATCGCAGAGAAAGCGCACACCCAAAAAAAAAATTCTACAATCTAACTACCTCTGTAGAATGTTGGGGTCAGAGGACACCTGTGTCAGTGTAGACCAATATAAGCAGACAATTAGAAAGCATTATCTATCTAATCTAATCTAAGAATAGATATGAGAAACTGAAACAATCAGCAAGCCTAATCTTACAACGATGTGAGTGTTTTGCATGCCATCTAATCTGACGGCGGAGCATGTAAAATTAATTTGAAGAGATCAGAAGCTAGAATTGAAACATCCAATAGGATTGAAACTTATATCAGATGACTGTGCAATCTGTGCACCGTCGTGGCAGCTTCATTCGCGTCCTTTGAGATAGGATCCCTGCTCGTCCTCTCCACAGCCACCAACGTGGTGTACTGGCTAAAGATCCGACGTGACGTACTATTTTTTATTAGATACGTACATGCGTGTGTGATGAAGGAGCTAAATCGGTCTTCGGCAAGGATGCGCATCACGTGAATTGAAGAGTACGGCAAGAGGATCAGAGGAAAGCAAAGAGATATATGCATGCACACAAATGTATCAAGGATGCATGCATACCATGCATGCTACTATGGAGAGAGAGTTCCCAGCTTTGGCCGATCAAGAAGTTTTGCCTGCACGAGACTCTGGATGTTACGAATGTATCAAGGGTGCATGTATACCAGGAGATAGTTTCCAAGCTTGGCCGATAACTCTTACGAAACGGGTTGTGTGTGATGACCGATGAGGGGGCGGGCACCGGTGGAGGGGTAGGAAAATCACCGGTGAAAAAAAAAATACGTGAGAGGGCATCAAATCTTATGGCAGGAACGTAAAAAAATCTTAAATCTTACGGCGTGGCTCACTTGCTAGGAAGTATGGAGGCCTAATATCCCTTAAATCATGATCTTAAATCACATCTGACGACTAAAACATAGGGTGGGTATGAATTCTCAGGTAACGCGTATCGCTCTTTTACGGTATATATAAGTTTCCCTCGAGTGACTACTCAGAATGCAGCATATACTTTCAACGATATGCCTATGTATATATTCAAAAAATGTCATTTAGTACTGAATAATAATGTGTGAAAAGGAGAAGCGATCAATGATAATTTCACCTCTCCGTAACCCAATTTGACCCTTTTTTCCAGAATTCAGATCCAAGAAGCATTTACAATCAGTGGAACAAGAAATTTGATTGACAATATTGCAGCGTACATATACATACTACCTGGTAGTGGGAAGCACCTTGGTTCGAGGGTCCTGGAGCGGTTGCCCCGCTTGCCACGGCCGACCTTCAGGGCGTGTCGCGCGGCTTTGTGAGATGGGAGCAGATCGAGCGACGGATGCGGGACCGGCAATGACGGCGGCGAGCACCTCCATCATGGCAGCGGGCAGGGGATCTGAGAGAAGGGAACACGTACGGGGCTTTGTCCTTGTGGCCGGCAGTATGTATCCTTCTGCTGCCGGATAAGAGAGATCGTCGTTCTCGGCCGAGTCGCCGAATTAGCCGAGGGGCGAGGGCAAGGACGGGGCCCAGTGGGTGCCGGGCGGACAGACGGCGATGGTTCGCCGGAGGCACGGTCGTGCCGTCGTGCTAATTCGCGACGCCGGCCCTATGGCTGTTGTGTGGCGCGCAGTGGACGACGGCGGCACGAGGAGCACGAGGCCATTGCGGAAAGAATCAGGAGACGTTACACGGCATTGGGCAGTTTTTGTGGAGGGGGAGCATCGTGAGGGGAAGGAAAAAGATCGACGGGTACGAACGGACGGGAGCAAGGCGACAGGGGCCGAAAGGACGGGAACATCTGCGCGGGATCGGTTGGCTGCATTGTGGGAGGCACGGAGGGAAACATGTTGTCACATAAGGTAAGGGCCCTCTCTATGGCCATCGTTGGATGGAAGATCTGATGGCTGAGATTGTGGTGGATGCCCCTCAATTCTTACCCTCCTTTATAGAGTAGAGTAGAGTAGACAGATAGATAGATAGATAGATAGATAGATAGATAGATATAGTACATTACATAGTTGCTAGCATGCGACACCACCGATGCTTCAAGGCATGCGCGCGATAGAGTTCAACTGTGGCACTGATGCGGCCACTGCTTGCAGCGGTGGTGGCGGCGGCGATCGTCGCGGCGGGGGCGGCCGGCGCCGGCGGCAACATCGAGCTGCCCGGCTGCCCGACCAGCTGCGGCGAGGCGACCGTGCCGTACCCGTTCGGCATCGGGGCCGGCTGCCACCAGGAGCACCCAACGTTCAACCTCACCTGCGAACCCACACACTCAGGGGCGCCAGGGTTGTTCCTCACCGGCGACAACGAGATGACACAGATCATGAACATCTCGCTTGACGCCTCCACCGTGAAGCTCGGGGTCGCCGACTTCCCATACATCACTAGCGAGGACCCTCGCCCGGGCATCCAGTTCTTCCTTCACCAGCTGTGGGAATGGATGCTGGTGTCCAGAGTGATGCAGGTGCCGAACGAGACGCGTGCCCGGGACGCCACATGCCCGCACGACATGGGCACCGCCGCGTGCCATAGCACTCACAGCACCTGCCATGCTGTCACAGGCGACATCACTAGCCTGGTCGGCTACGTATGCAGATGCGACGACGGTTATCAAGGCAATCCTTACCTCAGCGACAGGTGCCGAGGCCTGAAATATAAACTGCAGATAAATAAATCAACAGAATTGCGATAAAGTTCTCTCTATTGTTGTGTGTTTTTATAATTAGTTATCAGATATCGATGAGTGCAAGCATCCCGGTAAAAGCTTCAGCAATTGTAAAAATTTACCTGGCAACTACTCATGCCAATGCCACGAGGGGACCTTCGGCGATCCATATACTCAAAATGGCTGCATCAAACCACAGCGAGGTAATGATGATTATACCTGCTGCAAGAGTCATATATTTAACAAATGATTATTTCTACGGTGGACGACTTCGAAAGTTTTTTGGGCCTAGAAATTAACTTTCGGAGTTTGATGGATGCGGTACCTAACCAAACCCTCGCAGAAGTTGTTAGTGGGTCCCTGGTACATTTAACTCTTTACACCTACAGCAAAGTCTTATGTTTGCTAATAAGCTTCTAAAATAACCTTTTTGTGGCAATTTTCCACAAAAAACCTTATTGTGGTAAATAATGATAAATATACTAGTTTCAGAGAAAAATAATCTAGAAGATCAACCAAACTATAGATCAATAAACATGTGACATGGTGACATAGAATAGTTTCATTCTTCAAAAAAATATTTCCAACAGCATCCTGTAATAAGGGATTGTATGTGCTTTGAACTATACTCGACGATTTTGTGTGTCACTCTCAGGGCTAATCATTGGTCTAGGAATTGGAAGTGGAGCAATGCTTCTCTTTATAGTTCTTAGCAGCACATATGTTATCCATAGAATCAAAGTACTAAAGAAAAGGATGAGAAAAAATTTCTTCAAGCAGAATCATGGTCGATTGCTACAACAATTGGTATTTCAAAGGGCAGACATAAGTGAGAGAATGGTCTTTACTTTAGAAGAGCTAGAGAAAGACACCAACAACTTTGACAAAGCTCATGAGCTAGGTGGCGGAGGGCATGGAAGGGTCTACAAGGGAATTTTATCAAGTCTCCATGTTGTGGCAATTAAGAAGGCAAATATAGTGAATAGTGATACAAAGAGAAATTGATGACTTCGTAAACGAGATTGTTATCCTTTCTCAGATAAACCATAGAAATATAGTGAAACTTCATGGGTGTTGCCTTGAGACAGAAGTTCCTCTACTTGTTTATGAGTTCATTTCCAATGGCACCCTTTACGATCATCTTCATATCGAAGCTTTAGTATCACTACAATGGAAAGATAGAGTGCAAATTGCGGTCGAAACTGCTAGGGCTCTTGCATATCTTCACTCATTCACTTCAGCCCCCGTAATCCATAGGGATGTCAAGTCTCCTAATATACTTCTTAATGACAATTTTACTGTGAAATTGTCAAATTTTGGAGCTTCAAGGTACGTTCCAGTTGACCAAACCGGGTTGGATACAACAATGCAAGGAACATTTGGGTACTTAGATCCTACATACCGTAGCACAGTGCATCTTACTGAGAAGAGTGATGTTTATAGTTTTGGTGTGATTCTTATCAAGTTGCTAACCAGAAAGAAGCTAGTCTCTTATAGAACCCTGAAGGTTATGGTCTTGTGAGACATTTTTTCACTCTAGTATCAGAACACAACTTAGTGCACATATTGGATCCACAAGTTGTCAGGGAGGGAGTTGGAGAAGTTATTGATATATCTCTATTAGCAGCAATGTGTGTGAAGTTTGAAAGAAATGACCGGCCGACAATGAGGCAAGTGGGAATGACCTTGGAAAGCATTCATGCAGCAAAGGAGTATGATTGTAGTGGCATGATAGACAACTCTAAAGACAATTATATTCAGCAGAATGGCATGTCTATTGTAGGGAGAATTAATGTGGACATTATAAACCAAGATCGGTTACTAGAACTTGGAGAAGGAATAATTAATGTGAATGATGACATGGAACCACATAGCTAATGTTATAACTTGTTTTCTCTATATGATGGTTGACATGATCTATGGTTGAATTTTTTATCAATGCATACATGAATGGATAAAACAAGCAATGAGGTTCTAGAATATTATAGATATTTATGTTTACATTTTTCTTTCCAGTAATAGGATTTGTACTATTTGCTTCAGTGTGCATTTTCCCTCTAGAATCGTATCATTATTAGGTACATATACTATACCACATGATATGAACAAATGCTATGGTTATTAAAGTTTATTGTTTGTGTGATTCTACAATGTGTTATATTTTCACCAAAATTATAATTCAAATTATTTCTGCATCTTTGAGAGTTTTTTTTGCCTCTCACTCCGTCACACACCGCATTTATGTTTTGGCAACGTATCCTAGTTTGTATGTTTTACTTCTCAAAGCAATTTATAGTACAGTGACTAGGGTTGGCTCTTGGTTGTTAAACTATTTATTTGGATGGTGGATAAGTCTATTCTAACTTGCCCTCAACCCAAAAGAGTTTTGTAGCCTAGAGCCAATCCTCTCAACTTGTTAATAGATAATCTATAAAGGTAACCATATGGTTAGTGTCCTTGGGCTTGTATGTCGGTTGGGGGGTGTGGTGTGCAACCTGGGCTTCTCCAATCCTCTCAACGTATCCTCTCAACTTGTATGCCGGTTGGGATGGTGTACGTTGGGCTTCAATAACCACGGTTACTGTCCCTGGGTTTGTTGTACTTGTCTTTTTTAAAAAAATCTCATTTCTGCTTAATGCAATGCACGTTGTAGGCATATTCTAGAAAAGATAATCTATAAAGGTAACGGTCACATAAGTAAAACACACATGGAAGCAATAATTGTGTAAGTAAAGAGCTATGGATAAAGAGGGAAAACTCCTAGAGATGTGATGATGTATCCTAAGCTGTCAGTTGCCTAATGAAAATCACAACCGCATGAACCACAAAGTCTCACTTCTGCTACTCAAGTCCTCTGGTCACCATGACACTATGTACAATCTGGGCTTCTCCAACTAGAGGGGTATCTCCTCATACCATGGATATTGATATGATGCCGATCCACACGAAGAATGGTCCAATATCATGAAGCTCTCAAGCTCTAAGGCCTAAACCTCACAAAGAAGTAAGAAATAAAGAAATCAACAATACCTCTTCAATTGACCAATAAGCCAAAGGGGTAGGTCAGGTGCAATGTGCTGCCTCAATCAATACTTGCCATGCTTGGTGCTTTGACTTAGGTGATGGATGTTGTACAGATCACACAGTGCAAGACTCTATAGAACCAAGTAATTAACCAATGTTGATCGGCGACTGACCTAGTCATGAGCACAATCGAGTGACAGGCGATGGCCAATCATGGTGTGATCCAAAAGGCGGGGTGGGAGTGAACCGATTTGCAGATGATAGGAAGGCAATTGCATGGAAGGGTTTTTCATATATAATGTGCGGGATTGGATTGGACTATAGATCAACCCTTGTCGTAAACCATATTTGACATCAACTCTGGTTAAATCTAGATTATTAGATCATCGTAAAATCAAACAGTGCACATTCTTTTGTTTTTTTCAGTAAACCTAATAATTTCTAGACCCTCTAGACGAACCTAAGAACTCCTTTTAACAGTATTCTATTAACATAATAGACTAGTACAATTAAAAGGCAACTCACAATAGAGACCATTCATAATTGTTTTGTATAGTCAAACAATGCTATTGCCCAAACAATAATAAAAAAATCACAACAAGATAACGGCAGGTAGGGTTTTAGACTTGATCGAGGTGCTCGTGCTACTCGCCAGCAAGAAGTTTGGATTTTGCAAAGGAATGTTAGATCCTCGGGAGTTACTAGGGACGCCTCATATGCCGCTGCATGGGTTAGACCGTCACTTCGAGCTCCCAACCAACAGAGACAACGTATGCATGATGCAAGCCTCAGACGCTAAAACCAACACCATATGCCTGTCCTTTACTTGGAAGTGGAACTGTATATATACAATATGTGCGTCTCCAACACCATCATCTCACATAGACAAGAAACTAAAATGGGAAATGGATCGATGTTCGAAGCCATACCAAAGTACAGTAGTCCATCAACTAGTATGACGACGAAGTCAGCTGCGGTGATGGCTGCAGCTTTGTTGTTGTTGCAGCTCGTCTTCTCGTTGTTACTGGTGACGGCTGTCGCCGCGGCGAGCGCCGGCGACCAGGAGCTGATGATGGGGCTGCCCGGGTGCACGACTCGCTGTGGGAACGTGAGCGTGCCATACCCGTTTGGCATCGAGCCGGGTTGCTACCTACAGGGCTTCAACGTCACCTGCAACGCCACCGGCTACGCGACGCCGCAGCTGGTCCTCTGGCAGGGTGCCAACCCGTACGTCGTCACCAACATCTCGCTCCACTCCTCCACCATGAGCTTCCAGCCGTCATGGCTCGTCATGATGCCGCCAGGAGGGCCAGCCGACACGACGATGACCGGCGACGAGAACCGCACGGGCTGCCACTTCTACTCTGAGAGACTCAAGATGGACTGGGAGCTGGGTTCCAAGGCGCTGGGCCGCGGGAGCCGTGCGAGCCGGCCTGGGAACGAGACGTGCCCTGAGGATTTGGGCAGCACCGCGTGCCACAGCAGGTTCAGCACCTGCAAGACCAGCGACATGTACAGGTGGTTCAACCACACCACCGGCTACGTGTGCAAATGTCACCGAGGGTTCCAAGGCAACCCTTACCTCCCCGACGGATGCCAAGGTAAAACTACTTTGTTGTGTATGTCGTCGTAGATGCATGCGTGTATTTCTCTCTTTTTTTCATCTGCATATGTATGTATACAAGAGTTTACCCTGGATCGATGACATAGATTTCGTCGTTGTTGCTTATTGTCATCATCAGATATCGATGAGTGCACGATTCCGGATAAATGCTATGGCAATTGCACAAATTTGTTGGGAAGCTATTTGTGCCAGTGTCCCCAGGGAACCAGTGGCAACCCAAAAGTCGAAAACGGTTGCATAACTCCACCTAACCAAAATACAGGTAACATACAGTATGCTCAAGCTATGAAATTAATTGAATTCTTTCTAGCAGAACGCCCTATACTTACAAACTCCCACACAGACATTCATTCATTATTTAGCTGACAGGTGGGTTCATGCATATGGCAACACAGAGTGCCAAATAGTTATAGGTTGCTAATTAGTTTGCTGTAGTTTGATGTGACACATGTCAAGATAGGTGTAGTTTTTTGGAATTTTACTAACAGTAAATTGACAATTTTGTGTGTTACCCTCAGGGTTGATTATTGGTCTAGGCATTGGAAGTGGTGCGATGCTGATCTTTGTTGTCATAGGCACGGCATCAATAATCCGTAAAATCAAGGCACAAAGGAAGAAAAATATGAGATTAGGATTCTATAACCAAAATCATGGGCAATTGTTGCAACAATTGTTGCCTCAAAGGGTTGGCCTTGCTGAAAGAATGATTGTTATTACTTTGGAAGAGCTAGAGAAAGCAACTAACAACTTTGACAAAGCCCGTGAACTTGGTGGTGGAGGGCACGGAACGGTGTACAAGGGGATTTTGTCGAGTCTACATGTTGTGGCAATTAAGAGGTCAAAAATAGTGATACAAAGAGAAATTGATGAGTTCATAAATGAGGTAGCTATCCTTTCCCAGATAAATCATAGAAATATTGTAAAGCTTCAGGGGTGTTGTCTTGAGACAGAAGTGCCTCTTCTTGTCTACGAGTTCATTTCCAATGGTACCCTTTACAGCCACCTTCATGTTGAAAATTCAATATCACTATCATGGAGAGATAGACTGAGGATTGCAGTTGAAACGGCCAGGGCTCTTGCATATCTCCACTCACTCACTTTAATACCAATAATCCATAGGGATGTCAAGTCTCCTAATATACTTTTGGATGATAATTTAACTGTGAAGTTGTCAGACTTTGGAGCTTCAAGGTACATTTCTGTTGATGAAAGTGGGCTAAACACTACTGTGCAAGGAACATTTGGGTACTTGGATCCTATGTACCATAGCACCGGGCACCTTACACAGAAGAGTGATGTCTACAGCTTTGGTGTGCTTTTGATAGAGCTGCTTACTAGAAAGAAGCCTGTTTCATATAGATCCATAGAAGGTCATAACCTTGTGTATCGTTTTGTCACTCTAATCTCCGAAGGCGGCTTATTTCGGATATTGGACCCACAAGTTGTCAAGGAGGGAGATGGAGAAGTTGTTGACATAGCTCTATTAGCAGCAATATGTGTGAAGCACGAGAGCAAGGACCGGCCGACAATGAGACAAGTGGAAATGACACTGGAAAGCCTTTATGCAGCAAAGGAGTATGATTCGAGTGACATGGCAGATGATCAATGGTCCGAGGAGATTACAAATGTGGATGATACTACGTATGCAAATAATTGGGATTGATATGAGAAGGGCGGTGTGTGTTTGACATGGAAAAAGATATGATCTTCCTATGTAACTTCAATATGTGGTGTGAATGGTGTCACACAAAGATTATGTACTTTAAGTCAACTCTTTTCTATATTAACATAGAACAAGATAATTTTGAACAATATATAAAATTAATTTTAGATATTTTCTACAATGCCTCAGATAACTTTTTACTTGTTATTTTAATTTTAGTAGCTATAGAGGCGGATAATTCATATTCAAAAACTCATGAGTTACTTTACATATTTTTCGTAATTACATAGGTGTGATTATTCCTTTGAATAGCAAATGTTATGGCTAATTAAGAATTTAAGATACAACTTTACGATTAGTAGCTTGTATAATTTCTAGTGTGGGTCACTTAGATAAAAATAGGGAGATTTATTTGTTGGGATGTTTTTGTAACCGTAGTGTTGGTAATTTTGTGATTAACTTAGAGCATCTGTAAAAGGTTTTCTAAAACTCATTCTCTAAATCATCATTGATGGAGCTGTTTTTAAGTAAAGAAAACATAAAAATCATTTTCTATATCTTCGTGATCTCCAATAGTTTTTTCTATATCTTTATGCGCACAGTGTAAAAGAGTGCTCTTCGATGCACATCTTTGGCTATATAGAGTGCGTCTATGTTTGGAGATCCATTCGAAGAAGTTGTTGGATCATATTTTTTTCAATAAAATGTCTCTTCTTATTACAAACTAAAATCTTTTGAAGTACCGTTTTGTACAAAGCGTGATTTCGATCGAACGACTACCGTTTATTGCCTATGACAAATGGACGGCCGATTGTTAATGATTTCGTTCTTTTTCATTTGAGTCTTCGGAGAATCATAGTGGAGTTGATCGTTTTTGTAAGCGTATATGTCCCGAGAGAAGTATAATGATATTTAATATAATATTTCTATCTAAACAAGGATGATGTCATTATTAGTAACAGTATAAGACTGATGGTGCACCCCTCGGAAAAAACGCGTGAGATACGAAGTTGATGGCGTTGGCATGCCGCGACGATGACGTGCTGGTTGGCCGCCCAGGAAGCATGTGTTGCGTGAGGACTGGTCCAGTGAGTCGTCGTCCCATGGATTGGACCGGCCGGACAAATTAATAAAGGCATCGATGGTTGTCTTCTTGGTCGTACGTCGTCGTCTTTTGCCGCCGTGGACTTGGACCCGGCCGGAATTCTGACGGGGCTGTGCCTCCAGGCCGGGCGATGACAGTGGTCTGGGTTTGCAAGGACTGGTTGTCGGTACGGACTCCGACCGAGACGAGGCTCTCTCTCCGGTGTACGGCGGGGCCGCCGCCGGTGCACAGTACCTCCCCAGTTGTCCCATATCCGGTGAGCCTGTGGACGAGTGTGGCCGTCGGGCGGTCGGGCCGGCCGCTATTTTTGACTGCGATGCTCACTTCATCTGCCTGCAATCTATCCGCAGCATCATTCGTTCGTTGGGAGACTTGAAAAATAAATTGTGGGCTTTCCGTCACTTGAGTTCCAATGGTCGATTCAACCCATCTTCCAGTAGATATCCCTGCTAATAGACCTGATGGTCCTCCGCATCACCATTTCTTAATGGATGAATTCCTCATGAAAAAACAGAAATCGAGTCCCCATTGTCATCCCTCCTTTCATAAATCTTCATCATATTTATGATAGAAAGTAAAGGGAAAATCACTCGAGTGAAATGTTGGTTCCCTTCACTCGAATTTGCGGCCGTTGGATGCTTGTTTCATTTGATCTGGTGCGTTCTGTCTGCTTGTGTTGGTTGTATGACATGTGGGCCTACGATGTCGACGCGTCCTGTTATTTTCATTTCCCCTTTCTTCTCGTTTGTTCGTCTGCTGCTTGGTCGTTGCGGCGACCGCTGGCGACTGAGAGGCAATGAGCTAGGGTTTGCAGTATCTAACTCCTCTCGTTTTGTTCCATGGATCTGCTCTATTTCGATGTATGCGGATGATCTCACGAGTTCGTTGGTTTCATTTCTGCTATGCTTTGTCAGGATCTCTGTTTCGGAGAGGCGAGGTCAGGCGATTTGGAGTCTATGTGATAGGGAAGTTATCAATAATCGGCACGGTCGGGATCTGAAATCGCGGGGTTCTAGCACACCCGTCCTCCTGGTATGCATTGGGGCCGGCTGTGGAATTCTGTGGTTTGTGTGTTTGTGAGGTGTGGGATTTTGGGAGGCGTTTGGTTCAGGTGATGTTTCTTCAACTGGTGGTGGGGATGCCGTCTGATCCGCTGCCGCGCGTGATGCGGTGGCAGCCCTTTGGCGAAGGGGGGCACGCATGCAGTCCGCAGAATCCCTCTGGCGTGTGGGAGGAGGGATTCGTGGTGGTGGTGGTGGGGGCGGGGGCGGGGGGTCCCCGGAGGTGGAGGTGTCGGCGGCGGTGGTGTGGTCATGGTGACCACCATTTTTGGCTTATTTTTAGTAAATCGCGTGTTGTGTTTTTCCGGACTGCATGGGCGTGAGTGTTCCTTGTGTGGTGTGGGATTTGTGGGAATTGCAAAATGGTGAGTGGCGATTCTAGGAGAACTGCATGTAATTTGTGTTGCGTGTTGAAATGGTTATTCACATGCTGCTTCAGCATAAGCAATTTTGCCTATAATTAGCTCATTTTATTGGGAGTTTAGTTATAGTTATTCTTTGAGATTGGACTCAGATGTATGTGTAGTTTTGGTATAAAGGATTCTGAATCATTAGTCACTGGAGCTCTTTTGTGTGTGGTTATTCAGTTATGAATCTGAATGCGGGATGGCGATTTTGTCTAGTCTGTAGCAATTGTTTGCAGCACTTGAAATTGTGTATTCCCAATGTTTGGATAAGTCATTTTTTGAAGCTGATGTATAGAAATGGGTGTGGAAAAAGAGGTTGTACTTGTTTTTTTAACAGTTGTGTTACTGTTTATTTTTGTGTACACCAATAGGAAAATCTGCTATGCCTAAATTGTGTTTTCTGTCAGAGACGACTTTGCTCTATAATGTTCATGGTCAGAGATGACTTTTGTTCTTTTGAAAAAGGCTCTAGGTTTCCATGTTCTATTCCTGCTATGTGTCTTTAATTCTATATAGATAAGTGTCTCTTGTGGAGTAATATCAGAAGTATATGCAGTCATGTCATTTTTTTAATTCATAATGGCTAGAGTTGCATGTTTTATGTGTAGAATGTAAAGCTTAATATGATTGTTTGTTTTTTGGTTTAGCTCCTAGTTGTCAGTTTCTCTCTGTATTATATCTGTCCATCATGCTTGAATTCTCTTGTCTTGCATTTTAGTTTAGTTCTCAGTGAATTACTTTAGTTAATTGTTAGTGGTAGTAATATTATTTTTTTGTGATTATTTTTTTTTTTATCTTGTTTCCTTAATTCTTGTTTTTGTGTTTAGAATTTCAATAGTCACTTTCATGTATTGTATTGAAGTAAATCATTAGCAGATCCCTATTGAATTTTATTATAATACTTTTTCTATGGTCTATTGATTTTTTTGTATAAGTCATAGATGAAAATGTTTTTCTCCTTTTTTGTAATTTTATTTTCAGGCTTTTTGTCCTAATAAGAGGATAAGAATGGGGGAAGAATATTCCAGATTTTGTTAATTGCATTTCTGCTATTTGAATTTCATTAGATTGTTTAATGTTTGCTGAGAGATTGTTTAATGTGTGGACCCCAAACTTTTGCTACTTGCAGGTGTGGCATCCACAACATTCTGCTAATCAATAAAAGGTTAGTAGTATGGTTGGTCAGCTTTTTTAGGTGTTTTTTATTTCTTAGCTAATTCTAAACATTGTTCGGTCCTTAACACGTCATTGCTGCTAAAAGGTTTAGGAGTTGTTAGCATGGAGGAAGAGTATTAGGAGAAGCTTGAGTTCATGTT
Source organism: Bothriochloa decipiens (assembly GCA_023333625.1). Classification (NCBI taxonomy): domain Eukaryota; kingdom Viridiplantae; phylum Streptophyta; class Magnoliopsida; order Poales; family Poaceae; genus Bothriochloa; species Bothriochloa decipiens. The sequence continues at coordinate 52,767,334 of CM041636.1, forward strand.
TTTGTTCTGGAATTTTTGCTATAATAAGTGTTCTTGTGTTTTGTCATATCTATTGTTGTCGTAAAATATGAGGTTGCTTTGACATGTCATTATTCAGATTAAATTACACCTTCATTTTATTGTTTTTACATTGTTCTTGTCAATGTAAATTCTACTTTTAGTGGTGTAAATTCCACTTTTCAGTCATAAGACTTAAGTTTTGTTACTAGGAGGGAAAACACACTCAGAGTGCACCAAGTTCTACTATTGAACAATTTAGCTAGTATGTGGTCTTCTCTGACTGGTTTAGTGGTATATTTGCTATTGTTGGTGCAAAACCTTTAGTTCTATTTCATTTATCAAGTTTGCTTCATTTCTCTTAATTTTCAACTTGCAAAATGGAGTTATCACTTCATTTCCCTTGCCTGAAATGGCTACTTCATTTATGATAGCATAACTTTATTTCTTTTTTTTCTGATTGTACTGAAGGTTAGAGTTTTAGTTTATGAGTTCTCGGGATTATGAGATTCAGATTATGAAATTGCTAGTTGATTTGGTAATTCTTGTAACTATCCTGTTCGTTGCCTTGATATTTTCATATCATTTTTGTAACTCAACTCGAGTGTTTTGTCTTCATGTTAAATTACAAGCTCTTTATATTGATTTTACATTGTTCTTGTTAATATAAATTTGATAATCAATTGGTGTAAATTTTGGTTCTCTTACAAACTTTATCAGCAAATTGTTTAAGTACTCCATTTCTACTATTTTTTTTTTGAAAATCATTTGTCAAATCTGATTTTATTTTTGTATTTCTTCTATTTTGATCATCTTCCCATTTTCCTTTCATAGAAAAAAATCTGTCAAATCTGTTTTTATTTTTGTATTTCTTCTATTTTGATTATCTTCCCATTTTCCTTTCATAGAAAAAAAATTAGTCTAATCTGTTTTTATTTATGTATTTCTTCTATTATGATTATCTTCCATTTTCCTTTCATAGAAAAAAAATCTGTGAAATATGTTTGTATGTTTAAATTCCTTCCATTTTGATTATCTTTCCATTTTCCTTTCATACAAAATAAATCTGTTTAATCTGTCTTTCTTTAAATTCGTGGGATTTAATCGATTGATGTTGATTCCTTTGGCATTATTAATCCTCTAATATGTTGGCGTGAAGTGTTTGTGTGGATCTAGAGTTTGGATCATCGTTGGGGGCTATAGGTTTTTTGTTTTCAGGTTAATGTTAGGTTTAATCTAAACATTTACAGGTTCAGTCATTGGAACGGTTTTAGTTCCATATCTTCTGAATTTTTTATATTCAGTGGGGCTGCAAGCTGCTTTTCCAATGATTGCTTACCTTGCTCTAGTAGAGCAAAGTGAGATCGCCATACTGCTTTGCAGACTTTATCAAGTTCTCCTCTTTGTCCCAACAAGTTGGTAGGGTGCCGTAGTGGCATATGTTTCTATATCGTCCTCAAGTTTGAACATCCGTCTGTAGTCTGTTTGCTGCACACAGGTTTGGCCTTCTTCTCGCCACAGGTAAAATGGCTTGTAGCATGCATGGGTTTCTTTTTCCAATGTTATGTTTCCTGAGTCATTGTGTAATGTGTGGACTCCAAACTTCCGCTGCTTGCAGGTGTGGCATAATCATGAAAAGGTTAGTAGTATGGCTAGCCAACTTTTTAGGTGGTTTTTTGTTGCCGAGATAAATCTTATTATTGTTTGGTCCTTAAGCACTTGTTATTTATGCTATAGGTTTAGGAGTTGTTAGCATGGAGGAAGATTATCAAGAGAAGCTTCAGCTTTTGTTTCTTTGAAACTTGTGTTATAATTAGTGTGCCTATGTTTTGTAATAACTATTGTCATAAAATATGGAATTGCTTTGACAAGTCATTATTGATATGAAAGTGCTACTTCTTTTCGGATCTATCTTGTTATTTTCTTGATATTTTCTTATCTATCTTGTAACTTCATTAGAGTTTATATCTTCATATTTTTGTTACAGCCTCCTTATATTGTTCTTACACTGTTTATGTTAATGTAAATTCTACTTTTCGGTTGTGTAAATTCCACTTCTCAGTCATTAGAAAGTTTTCTTAAAAGGAGGAAAAACACACTCGGAGTCCATAAAGTTCTACTATTGTACAATTTAGCTAGTATGTGGCCTTCTCTGATGCCTTTAGTCTAGTATATTTGGTATAAGACATTCGGTTCTATGCCATTTTTCAAGTTTACTTTATTTCTCTTAATTTTTATAATGCATTTGGCTTGTCTGAATTGGCTACTTCATTTATGATAGATTAACTTTATTCTTACTTTATCATTGTACTGAAGGTTACATGTTCAGTTTATGATTTTTCAGGATTATGAGCTTTAGTTTATGAAATAGCTACTTCATTTCGTATCAGTCTTGTGAGTTAACCGGAGTTTAGACCTTCGTGTTATTTTACATTCTCTATATATTGCTTTTACATTGTTCTTCTTAATGTAAATTACATATTCAAGTGGAGTAAATTTTGGTTCCCTTAAAAATTTCTTCAGGAAATCTTTTAGTATTTATGTATTTACTGCATTTATATTATATTTCTTTTTGTTTTTTGTTCAAAAATCGTCTCATCAATATGTTTTTATTTTTTATTTCTTCATTTTTATCATCTTCCCATTTTTCCTTCATAGAAAAAAAATCTATTTAATTTATTTTAATTTTTTTATTTCTTCTCTTTTGATCATATTCCCATTTGTTCTTTATAAGAAAAATCTGTTGAATATGTTTTTTTATGTATTCACTTTTCATCATCTTCCCATTTTTCCTTCATAGAAAAAAAATCTGAGAAATCTTTGTTATTTGTTCACTTTTGTTTATCTTCAATTTTTAGGTAAATAGAAAAAATTCTGACTTATATGTTTGTTTGTATCATTTTTTATTATGTTTCTATGACAAATTCGAGTGATATATTCTGAAAAATCGAGTGTTGTTGTGGCAGGTTACACTCGGTACTGTGCTGTTGAAAAAATTGAGTGAAATCCTGGCCTCTGTCACTCGGGTGACCAGAAGGCACAATTCACTCGAGTTAGCGGTAGACAGACCCAAAGTAAAAAAAGCATTTTCCGAACAATTCCAAATTTAACTAAATATTTATATGAATAAGAAGTTACCAACAATAGTCTATGATTCATATGAGTATATATTACTAGATTAATTAATTATTATTTGAAGACGAAAAATAATTCACATTGTGACTGCTGACTCCGTCCTGCACTGTCGCTGTCTTACTCACTTTGGCTGGCCTGCCTTCATCTCGACGTACCGTAGGGTCTAAGCTAAACATCATTATATAGAGTACTCTTTGGATGGTAACCTTAATAATGTTAAAATGTTTGTTAGCGATTGATTGCTTCGTTTTGGCGCTCTCTCTCTCTCTCTCTGTCTGTCTCTGGCCTGTCAGCTGATGCGATTAGCTGAAGAACTGAATTGATGGCACTGTTTCAGCACAGGACGATCACTAATTAATGGTCATATCATCAACTGAGTTAATCAATGAGAATGGAGGTGGATCGCCATTACTGATGGATTCTTTCTTACGCCAACTTAGCAGACGAAATCGATTCGTACGAGACGAGACGACAGTCTAGGAGCAACGAACGAGGAGGTGAAGCAAGCTTGTAGCCGATCGATGCAATTGCAAGATTCTTGCTCATCACGATACCATCATCTATCAACGTTGTTCTATCAACTAATCCATCCTATGAGATGGATTCATGGATCATGTTCATCTCTGTCGTCATACATGGATGCGAGGAGCGTCCCACGACTCCAAGGTCGGGAAGCCGCCAGCGCCGGCGCCGCAATCGCCGTCGCCGTAGCCCGCGCCACCGAGTCCCACACCAACGCCGCCGCCAGCACCCAAGTCCACCTCCGACGTCGGTGGCGCCGGACGCACCGGCGCGGCCGGTCCCGTCACCCTCCTGGCGGACCCGCTGTCTAGCAGGAGCGCCGACGTGTCCAGCGTGGGCAGCGTCCTCGGCGCGCCGGCCGCCGCGGCGCGGTAGGGCGCCGGGCGGCAGAGGGTGGTCGCCTCGTGCGGCGGCGGCAGAAGGTCGTGGTGATCCAGATTGTCCATTTTTCTTCTGGGTTTAGCGACATTGTTCATCTTCTTTCTTAATTGGTTTGGGATTCAGGGATTCCGATGGTCGATTGGTCAAATAATGTGATCGGAGACCATACGCGTGGATGCCCTAGTTTTTTCTGATCTGAAAGAAGAAGATAGACGACCACATGCCCCCCGGCCCGTTCACAAACAACATGCATGTATGGCCTGCAAATTAAAACCCATGCACGCACGAAAACAAGCCATTGGCGCGCAGATTGGCCGGCCATATAACTAAGAATTTTCATGTATAATATAAAATATATAAACGGAATGAATGAACGAACGTCCTGGGGAGAGGAAATGCGACGACTTGTACAGAATTGAACGTACGCATGCATTCTGAAATTTCGACGGCCCCTTGCTTGCTGCTTCCGTCACCCCAATCGACACATATGCATTGCGTGCCACCAACTTGCTTTAATTAATTCAACACCAGTCATCACATGTATGATAGCCAAGTCTTTGGCTATATATATAATAATATTTAATATATATATCTATATAAGAGTACACATGCTAGCTTGTAGCCTAGTAAGCTTGTCAACACTAAAATTTTGTGAACAATGACACGCCACAGTATTAGTGTACTACACAATATATAGTCGGAGTGTATTATTTGATTTGGCAGACCAGCGCGCTTGACCTTGAGTCAAACTGTCAAAGTATGCATGGTTGCGCATATATATGCTAGATCCAGAATGCATCATGCGACTGGCGCTTTCACTGGTTGTTAGTCAACTTTATTTAGCTGGCGGTAAGGTATGTATAGCTAGTGTACACACATGCTGTCCCTTTTACCATATGGCCAACGAAAGTGCATTGATTGATCCGGCCAGCCCCTCTCGTGACTTCCAAATTGCGAGTGGTTCTAACTTTCTGATACATGTATTTTGTTATGTATCTAATTTGAAATTTAAAACGGATAAAGTATTTAATTAAGCTAGGTTTAGCGCCCGTGTGAAAACGGTTTGCTACGACTTGACGCTTTGGGTCAGTGTCAATGGATTTTGCGGCTTGCTTGACTCTGTCAGAGATCTAAAGATTTTCTGTACGTACGCACGAACCCCCACTAGGGGCTACACGGAGTATGACTATTTGCATTGACTCTAGCTAGCTACCCACCATCTTCAACCTCAAGCACACGACCAGATTATTCTACATTGGTCATCGGTCAGATCTTTTGGACTGGTGCATCTCTGCTAGTTTCTTGCACGCACTTTGGCACTGACTTTCACTTTCTCGCTCACTTCTTTTTTTTTTTTTTTTTGCATTACTTGAGTATTTGACTTTTTTTTTAAAAGGATGGTAAAAGCTTTGTGGTAATTTCTATTAGACGAATAAAGGAAAAGGCAAGTGTCAGCCCGGTTTTTTGACTGAAAACCGGGCCAGAAAACTCCAGCTGCACACCCAGGTACCAAGTCAACTCAACTCGTGCTACAACTAGCGCCCACCCAACTCCTTGCTTGGTCGGATTGGGACATCGACACAAGCCTCAGCCCCACGTCGGATTGGGTCATTTACACGGGCAACCACCTCCACACCACTATCACTTGTCGGATTGAGTCATCGACACGAGCCTCTACTTCACTCACTACCAGTTGGATTGGGACATCAACACGGCACGACCACTCAATGTAAAAAAAAAAGAAAACAAAACTACTACTCCACCACTAGCACAACCCACATGGCACAACAACGGAAAACGATAACAAGGCCCTGCCACGAGATGCCCTGACCGAGTCCAAATCCACAACAACGCCCTCAAGAGGGGTACGACGTCCAAGCGCCGCCGTCGCTTGTCCGAGAAGGACTGGGTTTTCACCCGTGGATAATGCAGGGGACCCGACGCCCTCAACAGGGAGAACGGCACCCGCAGGTGTCGTCGTCGCTAGGCTTTCGCCCCAAACACCCACCGCACGGACACCGGTCAAGATGTCGGCTCCCCGTCAGGCACCATAGTCATCGTCGCCAGATCTGCAGAAGCCTCATCGGAGAGGCCGACGCGCCAGCCACACAAGTAGCCGCGAAGCTACGCCAGCACCACACAGATCAGACGAAATGCGAAGACCGGCCTCCCGCCACCGTGCACGTCCACCAACCGCACCACCCACCGCCACAACCGTCCATCGAAGCCGTCACCGACCTGCCCTGAAGGTGCCGGGTCTGGAGCAGGGTCCAGACCAGCGCCCCGAGAGACGCCGAGGCCTCCGTCCTCACAACAACTGCCCCGCGACGGCAGTCAAGACCAACGGGGGAGGGACGGTATAGACGAGGACCGCCCCCCAACGCTAGCATGCGCCCTAGCCCCGCCACAGAGTGGCCACCATGAAGGAGGAGAGGGCGAGCAGAGAGGGGGAACCCCGCCGATGCCCCTGCGTCTGTACGGGCAAAACGAAGAAGAGAAGCCACAGCCAAGCCTGGCACCACCGGCAGCCCCACCGTGGCGCCGCGGGGATGCCAATGCCACAGCCAGCCATGCCACCAAGGCATCGCCGAGGAAGCCATCTCCCCACCGAAAGTCATCGACTGTTGGCCCCGGGCCGGAGCAACAGGGGGGATGGAGGCCCAATCCACGAGGAGCCGCCAGCCAAGGGTTCCGGCAAGGAGACCCGCCGGCAGCACCAAACACACCACCCCGCCGCCACAGCACCTCCACCGCAGCTGTGCCGTCCTCACCACCACCGCTCCACCACCGCAGACGCCAGCCTGGGACCCTTCCCCAAGTTCCCCAGCCTCAAACACGGCCAGAGGAGGGCGGAGGAGGGGAAGGGCCCCCAGATCGGCCCCAGCAGTAGCAGGAGCCGCCCCGGGCAGCGAAGCCCTGAGGGGTGCCCCGTCACGACGCGTCCAGAAGGAGACGGCGCGGCTCCACGGCGTGGCCCCCGAGCTAGCGGAAGGACATGGCCGCCGCACACCGAGGGAAGCACGCGGAGAGCCGCCCCAGAGCCCAGCTCGCTAGATCCGTCACAGAAATCGCCGGATCCAGGCACGGGGGCGTGGATCCTCCCTCGCCGGCCATCCAACAGCACACCGCCAGCACCTCCTGCACTCCCGGAAAAAACCATGGCGAGAAAGCCTCGCCACCGCCGTCATAGGGAGCCGCACGGGCATCCCGGCAGCTCCCTCAGGTGGCGGCGAGGACGAGCGGGGCTGGGTAGGGGGGCGAGACGATGGCGGCACTGGGTTTCGCCCGAGTCGCCCCAGGGAGGAGCGACGCGGGGGACGGGACGAAAGGGTTCCTTAAGAGACAAAGTATATGGCACCAGGTGAGTATTTGACTTTGGAACTTTGGAACTACATATGCACATACTTTAGCTTGCGATCCAATGTCTTTTTTTTTGCGCCTCTTGCTCTTCTATACCTAGATTCCTACTCCCTCCATCACAAAATAATAAGACGTTTTGGGTATTCTGGACATATTACTTTTAATATACATCTAAAAACATTTTTTAATTGTATAGAAAACTATATATTTAAAAAACAAAATTTGAAAAAGGAAGATTTTGACTCTCTAAACTACGGTGTTTTAAAAAACGGGCAAAGACGATATTTAGCAATCACCCTTCACAAACAGCTAATAATAGCGGGATACATCGGGCTATAGTGGTTAAATTGCACGTCATCACTCTATCGATAATTACCAAAGATTTCTTCCTAAAAAGCTCAGATCAACCGCTCAGGAAAGCTGAGCTGAGGTGAGACGGCAGGCATCCTTCTTTTTTAGGAACATCCTTCTTCTTCATCATAAAAAACATTAGGACCTGCACCGGACCCGACGGCCCATGGGGGAAAAGATGAGTCCTTGATTGCTCTCGTCAGCAAAGGAGGCAATAATGTGACATTGTGTTGTCCTGTTCGTCTTTGTTTGTTGGGTGGAAGTGGAAGTCGAACTCGTTCCGCTTCAGTTCGTGGTGGCGCCAACAATTAGCTAGAGATGCATGATGACTTGGTATCTGCTGCTGTACTAGTCCTAACTCTTAAGTCAGTCCATCCGTCTCCCTCCTAAAACATATTTCCTCCGTTCCGAGTTAAAAGTCGCTTTGACTTTGCATTGGTGATATTTGGGTCGTCTTGTTTATTTTTATCAGTCATTGGTTGCTCTCATCAGTATAATTTTATCCTTTTTTCAGTCGATGCTGTCTCCTTTATTTTCATCGTGACACAGAACTTTGCTTTGCTGATCAAATCAAATCAAATAACAAGAGCGGCGACGACACGTACACGTAAACAAGGAATTTTTTTATTTTTAATTTTTTAAAAAAAATTTACAAAACTAATTTTTGGTTTCGGAATATGATAGAACTAGTCGTCTACAGTGGGCGTTTTTTAAAAAACACCCACTGTGTGGGCGTTATATGTGACGTGGCACAGAGCCGGCCGCCGCCGGTGCCGGCTCTTGCGGGTGGCCCACCTGTGTCCAAAAAACGCCCACTGCGTGGGCGTTTTTTGGTGGGGAGGGGGCCGCCTGTAAAAGTGCCCGCTGTTTTACGGGCGAGCCACGGAGCAGTAAAAAAACGCCCACTGTGTGGGCGTTTTTTGCACTGCAGGGGGCCGCCTGCAAAATTTACCCCGTACGATGTAAATTTTATAGGGTAAATTTACCATCGTACAGGGTAAATTTTGCAGAACAAATTTACCATCGTATAGGGTAAATTTTGCAGGCGACCCATCATCAGCAGGGTAAATTTACCCTGTACGATGTAAATTTTGCAGGGTAAATTTACCATCGTACAGGATAAATTTTGCAGTGTAAATTTTGCAGAGTAAATTTACCATTGTATAGGGTAAATTTTGCAGGCGGCCCCCTTTAGTGTAAAAAACGCCCACACAGTGGGCGTTTTTTTACTGCTCCGCGGCCCGCCCGCAAAACAGCGGGCACTTTTGCAGGCGGCCCCCTCCCCACCAAAAAACGCCCACGCAGTGGGCGTTTTTTGAGCGCAGGTGGGCCACCCGCAAGAGCCGGCACCGGCGGCGGCCGGCTCCGTGCCACGTCACATATAACGCCCACACAGTGGGCGTTTTTTAAAAAACGCCCACCGTAGGCGACTAGTTCTGTCATATTCCGAAATCAAAAATTACTTTTGTAAATTTTTTAAAAAAATTAAAAATAAAAAAAATTCCGTAAACAAGCTCCATCCAACACGATCTCCGGCCCAAAATGGGCCCGTACCAGCAGAGCTGCGGAGGATTGGGCTTGGACCAAAATCCAGTTTGGCTTTCACTTGGACTTCATTGGAGCGAATGGGCCTGTGGTCTTGGACTCCATTGGATTTGGACCGTGTTACATTCTGTTGTGTGGATGTGGAAAAAATAGGATAATCCAAATTCTATTGCACATCCGTTCGGCAGCCGGCCAGCTGCGGCTACCTTTTTTTGATCATTTGTTGAGGTCTACCTTGTATTTTTCTGGCAGGATATGGAGCAGCTTCTTCTTGTCCCTTTTTTTTTTTTGGAAACGGATATATGGTTATGGAGCAGCTTCTGAATCTGAATTACACTGGCGCTAAAACTACTCCTGCTATAGCTAACCTGAAGCAGATGACAGCCATCGTCCTGTCACAACAATGCTACGTTTGTGCTCATTAGTTTGGACCCAGATACACATCGATCCCGGTATGGCATTTTGTATAAACTAGCACATCAAATTCTCCTATACGTACACATCGATCGATCGAGGCAGGCATGGATCCATATCCATATTCCATTCATCCATTTTATTGCCGCTAAAACTAAAAGCCTTGGACCAAACATATACTACTACTCTGCTAGCTACCCTATAGCTGATGACAGCCATCATCCTGTCAGGACAATGCTACATTCGTGTTGATTAGTTTGACCTAGATACACTCGTGGTGTTCTGAGTCTGAGTGAGTATAAGTGTGGATGCAGTCGGTGCTACTTTTTGTTTAACCATCCTTTTGATTCTGACACACACAGTATGTATCAGTGAATGGTAATCATTTGTTAAAAACTGAGTAGATCAATGTTAAAAAAAAAACGAAGATCCCAGTCTGGCATTGTTTATAAATTAAATTAGCACATCAAATTGGCCTATACGTACTGTACACATCGATCCATCGAGAGAGGCATGGATCCATATTCCTTCCATTCATACCACTAGTGGATTGGCGCGCCCTTGCGCGCCCGTGCTAGAATTCGCATAGGAAAACTTCATGAAATAGAACGTGGCATATGTTTGCATTGCAGATTACAGTCTGATACACACAGAAGAGTTGTAGTTAGTTTATATGCAAACACAGGACACTATTATGACGATACAAATAGATAGTACATAGGATGATAGCATCGTTCTTGCTTTTTTGTAGAATTAGGGGTTGGCGGTGGCATTAGTATGTGGAATTGGACGCTGAACAGAGTTTATACTGATTTGACATACATGCAGTTTCAAACCATATACAAACACAGTATTCACAGAGGGAGGAAATGTCTGATGTTTGCATACAGTGCAGGAAAATGTTTGGGTGTTGCATAAGTCCTGGTATTTATAGAGTACTGAAAGGCATATAATCAGAATATTATACAAGCAAAGTTAACATAAATAGCATGGTGGATCATTGTCTGAATATTAAATAGCTGTCTCTAGCACTAAACGCAGACGACCAGAAGTTTAGTAAGACTTGCAATATACACTGGGTGCATGTGCAGTGATATGTCAAATCAATCTTTAAGTACAGAGGAAGTGTAGTGATTAATAATGTACAGACCACATTCAGTTCATTTTCCTACATATCAGTTTGGGAGTATGTTTGCAATTTGCAGACGTCAAACACATGAACAGTTAAATTTTTTGTCAGAGTACACATCCATGGCTTGGTAATGGTGACTGGTTGCGTTAGCCTGCTAATATACAAACAGGCTGAGGAGCATGTGTCTTTCACACGATGACCTTCTTGTTGGGAGGTGTTAGTGTTACCTAGTGGAAGAAACAAAATATTGAGTCGATAGATGGAGGTAAAATAGATTTCAGAGAGGGTGTGTAAGTAAGGTCTGAAGAGCACTGGAAAAATAGTCTACATGCAAGTAGATCAATTAAGTCACATGAACAGACAAAAGTATATTTCATACATTGTCGCCATTGTTCGTCATCCGGTGGAAGTATGAAAATAGGATATTGAGCAGTTTTTTACAAACTATCTGAACTGAACTTGGAAAATATGGAAACCCGATATATTGTGCTGCTATTCTGAACAACTTGATAAGTGATGAGCATATCAGATAAGGTCCTCATGTAGTAGATGTTAATATGGTGGCCAGATGACAGTTTCTGCGGCTCGAAATGATGGGCAGTTAGATAGTGCAGGTTCATATCATAATTAAAAATTGTAGCATGAATGAACACCTCAGTGAATAAATAAGGCAGTTTATATATTGCCGCATACATGTATTACATCTCATCAAACTACAATGAACAAGCAGACATGGTGTAAAAGAAACAAATTCATGGTATATGCAAATAATGCTGGAAATGGAATTGCTCAAATGAGGGGCTGCCTGCATTTGTCAGAATCACCATATAGGCACACATAAAAAAAGGGAACCCAAGCCCCAGGATGCATATACTCCATTCTCTTAAGCATTATTTTTTTTGTTGGAGGTTTCAGTATAAACCTGAAAGATGTAAACCTGAAATCTTTTCTTCAAAATTAGAGGCCAAATCCTTTTTTGTTGGAGGTTTCAGTATATACTCCATACTCCATGGTCGCTTCTGTATCAAAAGCTGCAGCCAATCATACATGTTTTGATGTTGATTACTATAGCAAACCATAGGTGACGATCAGTCAAGGGACATTTGCCAGAGAAGGGGCCAAACAAAATACCTGGGAAACCTTTAACAGTAGGGTCATCAGTAATTACATCTGGAAGCAAAACAAAGAAAATGAAGGATGTGAGATTAAGTACAATATAATAAAGTAAAGCCAACTAATAAAGGTGGAATGTGCAGATATCTCGGATCGGTAAAATGATATATAAAGGAGGACATTTTCATTTTGGTATTCCTAATTTGCGGAGTACATTGTTTAACCAAAACATGAGGTACACTGTCATTGCATATTTGAAATACAAATCATGTAGAAACAATTGCATAGTGAATATTGGAAAATAAATTAGTTTTGTAGAATAACTACATAGCAACCTGGATTTGAAAGTAAGGCTCTCGCTGGAAATGCAGCAGTGAACAGGAAAATCTAGAAATTGCATCATAGATGTATGGGCAGCATGGAAGGCAATATAGAAGGTCTGTATATGAGTGGTGTTGTAAATGGTTTCAGGCATCTCAGAATTCAAAGTTGAATTTACTTTGCAGCAACATGACTGCATTAGCAGAAATAATGAATTGAAGGTAGGTTACGTTGTCGAATGTAACCAGAACCAAATCATTAGTGAAGAAGAACAAATCATAAGTCAAAATTATTGGAGCTTGATATATTCTGCAGCTATGAAGTAAAAATATAGGAGGTTAATACATTTTACAATTATCAATACTAAAACGTAACCAGGAAAGCTAAGAATTTTGCTATCTACATATATGAAGAGCCCTTTTCCACCCAACCCTATGCCCACTCAACTATTGATATGTAGAGTTTAAAAAAGAATACACCAATTATAATTCTTTTCTCAGGGTTATGTGCCAGGTACAGTTGAGTAGGGCAGATTTATTTATCATTAGGCCACAAAGCAGAAGTACCTTGTAGATATTCTGTGGAGATGCTAGTTTAAGACAGTTAATTTCAATAAAACAATATGGCCTCAGAGTTCCAAAATCAATTCAGATCTCAGCCTCCGCATAACCACAGGTACGACACTCATAGTCTGTAGGTTGACAAATAGATGCAGAAAAATTGGTTTGATATTTAGCCACAGCAGATGAGATAAAACCATAAAGGCACCCACAAAAAAGATAGTCTTACATTGCCAGTACCAGGTACACACACATCAGTGCACCTCTTGTATGGAAAAAAAAAAAACAGTGCATCCGAACCACAAAGTAGGGAGGGACCAAAAAAAGGTATATTCATATTCATATATCTTGCTCTTGCCGTCTACTGAACCAAAACTTCTCTGAAAAAGCAGCCCCTGCAGCAAGAAAACAACTTAGCATCTACATACATTCCAAGAGAAAAGTTTGCTAATGTATGACGGTATGGTTTAAAAATGTTTATACCATTTGCTCATTTGCCAAGGACCTGCCACTCGGGGGCCTGAGGTCCTTGACATAGAAAAATATATAGTCATACATGTTTATCAGTGCCAGATAGTAAGAAGCACCATGTTAGTGAGATTAGAATCTTGAAAGTGAAATTGGCAGGCATATTCTGGAGTAAACTTCACTGAACCGCAGAAACTAAGTAAACTTCACTAACTACTTTCTTCAATAGCACAATGGATTATCTGCATTTTGCACTCACATGTACTGCTTGCAGTTGATTATTTTGCCTGAAATTAAATCAGCACAGAATCTTGGTCCCCGAAAGACATAAAACTCATCATAACCTTTTAAAGTGCAAGAGTATGAAAAATCTTTCTTGCAACCAACCGATACAACACATGTAAAAAACCTAGAACCTAATAAAGGAATAGCAAGACATCAAAACTCTACTTCTCGTATAGTATATACTTTTTCTTTCCAAAATCCAGTTTCCTGTGGATGACTCCACACACCTAGAACCCAGAACGTGGCGCATCATCTTGAACATTCAAAATTGTCATACAACCTATTTTTCAAGTCTGCTGTCATATCCTAAATAGCAAGTGAGTTATTCGTAGGCAGTGTCCTTGTGCATTGTATCAATGATCATTAGGTACCGGTTCGTGTGAAGATGTATTGTTTACTTAGCATATAGGAAGGCACTTCTTGCTTTCTAGGCTACTGTTGGACTAATCAATAACAGTGTACAATAAATTGGGCTGCACATCATATTTTATCAGCCTATACATTCTGAATTGCCAAAGTAACATGTAACCCACAAGAGGATGAGCGACATGGTAAAGAACTGAATCTGGGTTAGTTACCTCATGAAAGAATTTGGAGCACTTGGAAGGCTACTCCTCTCCAAAAATGACATCTACGGCCTTGCAAAGAATTAGTTAATAGCAACAGATTGCTCAACTCGAAGAAACACAAATTATAAAAAGGGAAAGGTCACTTGCCAAAAATTAAAATTTGGTGATAGAAGTGCTTCTGATATATATAGCACTTGTCATCCCTGCAATTCAAAGCAGGCTTTACTTCCTTAGTATTATACTAGCACAAAGTTAAAATAAACTTGACAGTCATCCTAGGCAACAAAACCATTGGAAATAAAGAAATAAACCTGAGAGTATATAAACTTCCAAAGCAAGAAAACACTGACCTTTGTTATATCCATTGATAAGGCTTGCATGTATAAACAGCAGTGCTCATAATTATACCCAAATCAAAAGTCAAGTAAAAAAGAGAACCAAATTTTGGACAATGTAATCTTTGGGAATAGGGCATGTGCTCAGAATCAAGAAACAACGATTGGAAACAATGATCACAAGCCTATAGGATCAAGAAAAAGTTATGTATCACTTCACAGGCATGAAGCACAAGCTCAGACTACCAAATCATGTGATCATTTTGACATCACAGGCAATAACCATAAGCAAGTATGATCGAAAAATTCAAAGGCAATGATCAAACACACAATGGCGGAAATCATCACAGGCAAGATCAAAGGGGAGCACACTGCAGGAAGAAGGAAGGGATAAGGTTGGAACTGATTCTGGCCATATATATTTGGATGGCCAGCTCCATAACAATAAAAGTAAGAATCGAAGTATTAGCCATAAAAATTACATGAACACAGAGGAGCCAAGTAGAAGCCAGCCAAAACATTAATAAGGATCACAGGATGCAGCGTCTAATGGCGTGAATTTTTTGTCTTAATTACCATGGAACAGGTACAAAGAGATGCCAAAAATGAATTAACATTGTTCATGATCATTGCCCTAGCTTCAGAGAAACACAGAGATGTAAATGGAAGAATCATCATAGCTCATGAGCACTGTCTTAGTTATGCTAAAGGAAAGGAAGAGATAGGCCATGATCATTGCATAGAACAGTAAAAAGAATGGTGAATCATCACAGCAGTAGCCTATTCTCTCAGATTAAAATGTCAACAAGACAAAGGTGTACTCATCATTGCAGACAACCAAGATCGAAACAACAGACCAAAAATCATGAGGGATGCACCATAATTGCCTGCTCAGATATGATAATATAATTGTGTGCTCTCAAGATCAAAATGAACCAAGCAGGTTACACCATACAGAATAGCTAGAACTAGATAGCATACAGAATAGCTAGAACCAGATAGCATCTAACGATGGAAATTTTTTACAACGATGTGGATAGGTGTTCCTGGAGGAAACTCCACGAGACATAAAGGTTTTAATGCAAGAACGCTGGAGACTGCTAGAGCTGCTGTATGTACCTCTGTCGTCCCAAACCGTGTCCAAAAAATGAGGACAGGCAGCTAGGGTTTCATGGAGCCAACACAAACAATTCATCCGCATATAGACTGTGCCCACAGTGAAGGAGAGCGAGCCCCCAGGAGCGCCAGGAGAGAGAGATCCCATAGGAAGAGGTAAGAAGGGGGAGAGAGAGGGAAGGAAACAAACCAACGTGAGACGATGCGACAAATAACAGAGTAGCTGCGACCAGGATGCACCGCAGAAGTTTGGGGGCCGGCGGCAACCGACGGCATCCGTCGTCACCGTCGCGCCATTGCCAGGGATGACGACGAGCAGGGCCGAATCAGGGTCGGTGGCTGCCACACCAGCTAGCTAGGGTAGGCCTCATTGGTGGCCTCGGGTGCGGGCGGGTGCACCCCCGGCCCCGCACGCCTAGCGAGCGCTCCCACCAGTGTTGCGCAACCAGTGAGCGCAGGCGAGCGCGCGGACCGGTGCCTGGTGTGGAGGACGCCGGCTGTGGCAGAACCTCCTAAATTATATGGTCCACATGCACCCATCATTGTCCAGAAGACCTCTAATAGCCATGCATGCATCCCATACAACTTAGAAAGCCCTGTCGGGTGCCCTTAAAGGACCCCGATTAAACCACATTTAACAATCATACCAGGATCAACAAAGGAGTAGCTCCAATATTACAACATTTGTTACAAATTATATATCAGAGTGCGGAAGAATGATATCATAGAATTTACAGAAAATGAATAAGATAACTTTTACAAACTTAACTTCAATTGCGGAAGCAAAGAAGAACTACAGAAGACAACTTAGATAGAGCGCCTAAATCAGGAGAGGACAATCAGATCACGTCGAGCCCACCGACATGAACTTGATTTGAACACCAATTAGTACCTGCAAGAGGGGTTCAACAAACCCTGAGTACAAAAGTACTCAACAGCTATGCAGGCTAGAGGGACAAGGTAAGGCTTGCAGGAGATAAAAATTTTTGTAGAAAAGCTCGGCAGAAAGTAAAGTTGTCTTGCTCTAGATCAGGATTACCAACCAACTTCATTTCTAAACCTTAAATATCATTCAAGTTGTTACTACGACGATGAACAACGATCGAGTCTTCTTCTCCGAGAAGCAACGGCGATTCGAATCCATTTTCATACCCAGTTGGGACCTAGATCTTGATATGCATGAGGCTCCAACCAAAATACATACCAGACCAAAGATATACCGGGATAACAACCATAGCCATATATCACCACATGATGCACATGAGCACTGCGACCTAGTGTACCGATATACATGGGAACTTAAACCCACAGTATAACACACTATGAAATATGTGGGAACTCTGGCCCCACTATATATCACTCCATGACATACCTGGGCTCCAACCCTTAAGTCACTTCATGCATGTAGATTTCTAGTTTCTCGATATCACCAGTTCACCATTGACACGGGACCTAGGGCATCAACAGATGGAAACACTACAGAGGGACTCTATTCCCAATGCAAGTTAGCCGTCCGGACTTGATTTATTAACTATCATCATAATACCAACAGATAAAACCAACCTCATCTTTTTCATTCTTTTACCTTTTGAAAACCTAATTAATTAAGCAGGGCTAAGCATTACTAAGCATTTTCCAGTTAACAGGTAACAAGGAATGAGGAAGTAAGACAGGTAATGCAATTGGTAGGTTACCACTCAATGCCTAATACCTAATGCAACATAACATAACTGAAGCGATAAAACTTTTATAAAAGAAGGATAGGGTTGGAATGCATTCGGGGCTTGCCTGTGTTGCAGCGATGGTTAGTTCTCGTCGGGATCATTGATATCTCAATTGGTACCAACACCGTGGATGGATGACACCAGCACCAATGATAATGTGTTCAACATCATGGGTGTACGACACTTTGCAGAGGTAGTTCACCATGATTCATCTCATTCTCGAAATAACTACACGTAATTAATGATGCGTGCTTTAGCATGGTGAGATGCATGACATGATGCATGATAGGGCATAGATGAAAGAATAACAATATAAATAACTTGAGTAAAGCTTTTCTTCACGATACAGATGCAAGCCAAAGAAACCAATTTAACAAGGAGAATTAGGGTTACACAAGTAAATCTTACTCTAGTTGAGTTAAACTAGCAGATCAAGATAATTCAATAGGGTTCAAACAAGTAACCACATGCCAAGGGTCATTATGTGTTTATGACCCAAAGTCATCAATCAATCCCAAAGTCAATCAAACAAACCCTAAGTCATTAAGTGCTAATCACTTCATTAGGGAGTTTTATTAATGACAAGAATTATCACTAATTAAGGATTAATTACAAAACGAAGATAATTCAATTAACTTAATTAAGTGCCAAAGGTCATTAAGAGCTAATGACCTAAGGTCATCACACAATCCTAAAATCAAACAAATCCTAAAATGATTAAAGTCAATTAAGCACTAATTAATTAATTAAATTAATTAAGCAATAAAAGGCATTAAA
The DNA here is from genome assembly GCA_023333625.1 of Bothriochloa decipiens. Lineage (NCBI taxonomy): Eukaryota > Viridiplantae > Streptophyta > Magnoliopsida > Poales > Poaceae > Bothriochloa > Bothriochloa decipiens. The sequence continues at coordinate 52,785,439 of CM041636.1, forward strand.
ATAAAAGTTATTTATTGAGCAATAAGCAGGCTGCAAAGCATTTTTCATGATTTATTGAGCAATAAATAGCTATTAAAAAAATCATAGAAGGCACATTTATGAATTAAATGAGCTAATTTTCAAACATAGAAAAAGCACTTAAAATTAGTATATTATATTTTTCCTATATCAAGCTCAACTCAAAGAGGATTCACAAAAATTTTCATAATTTTAGGAGCTCTAATTATTTTATTATGAAATAAACAAAATGCAACACTATTCATAAATTCTGGAAATGAATAAAAGAAAGAAAAGAAAAAGATCCGCTTGGGCCGGTTCTGGCCCAATTCGGCCCATCACTGTGGGAAAGCTGGCCCAAGAGGCGAGCAGGCCGGCCCAACCCGGCCTGGCCAAGGTCTGGCCTGGCAACTTTGTAAAAAGGCCCTCAGATTTTTATACATTTACAAACAAGTCCAAACACTATTTGGTACTATTCAAATGAGTCATGGACTTTTCATCGGGACCCCTAGACTTTCCCAAATTTACATTCACTGGTCCATGAGGGACTTCAGAGCAGAGCAGTGGCAAGGCCGACCGGATTCTCGTCGGCGGCGAGATCCTGGGAAGCGAGGCCTGCTCCTACGCGACCTACGTGACACGGCGCATCTCCTAGACCAGCAAGCATGTCGGCGAAGCAGCAACTGCAGCCCTGCCGGCAGCTATAGCAGCTCAGCGATGCAGCGACGCGGTGGCAGCGGCTGTCTGAGCTCCTCCGGCCAAGGAAAGATGACCACGCTCTTCGGCAGGCTAAGGCGGACGCAACTAGGTGGCTAAGCGACGCCAAACGGCTCCCTATCGCGCGCAGGCACGCACACTGCGGCGCGGACAGAGCTCGGCCCGCCGGCAGCGGCGTTCCGGCGATCTCAAGGCATTACATACCAAAGTAAGGGCACAAGCGGTACTAAAGGCTCACCTCGGGGCTGACTGACATGAAGATGATGACAGAGGCGTGGCAGAGCACTGAGTTCAACGACGAGGTGGTCTGCGGCGACACGCATCATTGGCATGGCTCGCGCTCCCGCACGACTGGTGCTCGTCTATAAAAACAAAGGGTCCTATGAGCGCTAGATCGATGAGGCAAAGTTAATTCGCGTGAAGATGGAGGAAATGTCCCATCGGTGGCGCCTGGCAACGGTGAGGTCGAATGTGGCGACACTGTCACCGCCCATGGAGAAGAAGACAGCTCGCGACTGACTCAGGCGGTGCCATGAGGCGAATGTGGGCTTTCTAGTTTTGCGGAAGGGTAGTGAAACCATGGTCAAGAGGAATTGAATGGAGATAGAATGGTTGGAGCGAATTTGGCTAGCGGCCGCGGAATCGACGGTGGCAGCGCAGGTTGCCGGACTCCGGAAAGACGACTGCGCGCGCGCGGCTCGGGCAACGAGATGGAGCTTAGGGGGTGCGCGGGGATGAGATGAAGCTGGCGAGCTAGCTAATGGCGAAAATCACAGCACAACGATGGTGGACTGCGGTGGCGGAGCTCGACGGCACGGCGGCAGCAGGGGAAGGACAAGATGACGACGGCGTCGCTTCTTATACGACGACGGGTGCGCACGGACGGGACGACACGTCGAGGCGGAGAGGTTTCCAGTGCGGGCGTGAGCTGGTGGCGAAGGCAGGCCGGTATGGTGGCCATGGACACGGCGGCGACAGTGAGCAGTGAGGAGAAACAACGATGATGACGTCAGCAATACTGTAGACAGGTGATGTCATTTTGGTAACTTGCAAATTACTCCCAAAAATATATAGAAACTTGAAAATCTCCAAAAATAAAGTTTACATAACTTTTCAAGATCTACACTTATCATTTAACAAATATTTTCAAATTCTACATACTTTTTGAAATATGAATTCAAATTCAAAAGGGAAACAAAACCCTAGAATAAAATATTTGAAATTACTTTTGATTTTTCAATGAAACTTGAAAATATTCAAATCTATAAAATGCTCCAATTTTCAAACCAAACATTTTTCATTTACAAATTTTTCCCAAATTATGTATAATTTTTGAATTATAGTTTTAAAATCAAAAGGGGACAAATGCTAGAAAACTGTATTTTCAAATTCATTTGAATTTATTTTTGGAAACTTAAAAACTTTGAATACCAACTTTGTAGCTCTTGTAAAGATCTACAAACTATATTTGGCGAGTATATCAAAATTCCTTATAGATTTTTAATTATCAAAAAGGGGGTAAAACAAGCTTTTGAAATAAAGGGTTTTTAAAACTGAATTTAAACTCGATTTGGTTTCTAAATTAATTGGTGATTAATTAGTGATCACAAACATCATCCAAGGACATTTTTAGGTCAATGACCCAATGACACCCTTGGTTGACCAAGTTAACTTTTGAAAATCATTTTATAGCTTTTCAACTTGAATTTTAAATTTTAATTACAAGACTTGAGAGCAAGCTTTGGAATTCAAATTCATCTTCAAATATGAAAATCATTTTTAAGGGTTGTACTTAGATTTATACACTATGTTTGACAGTAGTGTAAACACAGTTTACACCTTAAGTACATAGAACATAAACTAAGTATTTGAAATGACATTCGAAATTAGGGTTTTATGATTTCATGTGACACAACTGTTTAGAAACACAAGCAACCTATGAAATGTAAACTTATTTTAGTTGATACATATCAAGGTTGACCTAACACAAACATCAAGCAAAGCACAAGGTAACAAGATGGATTTTAGGTTGTTTTATAAACTTGCAGAAATACATAAAATGACAGGAAACTTTAAAACTAACATTAAACATCATCATTTCATGTATAAAATTAAGCATCACATAAAAGACATTATTAAAACATGAATGCATTTATGCCATGATGCTCGATGATTATGCTTGATAAAGCACATCATTAAGATTTTAATTTATCATTAACATCTAGGATGTTACACCGGCGCGGCCAGATCCAGGGCCGAAGGCCGACGTGACGGCTTAGGCACGGTACCCGGCGACGACTTCGGCGCAGAGAGAAGGAGAGATAAGAAGTGCAAAGAGGAGGCGGAGGCACGGGCAGGGCGGGCAGAAGCGGCGGAGGCGCCACCGCGACGGCGTCTTCCCGCGACGGCGCCGTGTGGGGAGAGACGAGGGAGAGCGATTTTTTCTTTTTTTTTCTTTCTCTTTACTGAGGGGCAAGGAATCCGATTCTGGCCGTATATATTTGTCTAGGCAGCTCTACAACAGTAAGAAGGTAAGAGTCAAAGCAGCAGCCACGAGAATCAGATGAGCACAGAGAGGGAACTGGTAAAATAGAAGGGATTCACCTAGATTCACCTCGTAGCAGAAGCTAGTCAACACATCAGGAACCGCATGATCCAGCATCTGACGATGAGAATTTTTTACAGAGACGTAGACGGGTGTTCTCGGGGAAAACCCCGAGGAGTATATGTTTTAATTCAACGCTGCACCTGCACGCCCCACTAGGCATTACCCTCCCCTAGTCCCTGCCCCACAAGAAAAGAGTAGCTGACCATGTTGAACTATCATTGTACTACTATATACTTTCTTTTCTTTTTCTTTTGGTTTTTTGCTTTTCCTTTTTACCCCACGGTATATGTAACAATAAATGGTTTCCACTTTTTCCTTGGTGATGAAGGTAATTGATCTGGGTTGAGGTTGATGGCCGCCATCAATTTCAGTGAGCAGTCCTGCACAGTTCTCAAGGCTGTACTGTACGGCACGGCATGGTCCCAACTCTTCTAAAAACTGCAGCAGAGGGACGGTGCAGTGCAGGAGCCAGGTCACAATGGATTAGCCATGTCAACAAAAAAAAAAAGATTAGCCAACGAGGCGAGCACGACAGACAGCTACGACTAGGAGGAATCATCGATCAGTTAGTTCTTCAATGGCCTGCTGGCTGATGCCATGATTGCGGCCCTGCCCTGCGCAACTTTCCCTTTCCACGGTACTGAGCTGCCGCCCGCCCGCAGGCATCGCCGGCACCAGGTCGCCGCCCGCTGCCTTTCCGTGCCGGCCGGCCAAAGCATTCCTGCCCCTGCCGGTGGCGTTGCTGCCTCCAAAGCAAGGAATCCTAGTAGAGGAAAAGGAGAGACGCTGCACTGCAGCTTCGTGCTGTTTGCTTCGCTTTATTCCCCTTCCCTTCCTTGTTCCAGCTCCCCTGTCAATCCATCCCCATCCCGTCCACACCCTCGCTTGCTTTCCCCATCCGCCAAACCCCATCGCCTGTTATACTGCGTTCGTCCGAGGCGTTTCTGTTTCTGAGCGCAAGAACAAGTTCTTCTTCGCCAGCCACCTCGTCGCTGAGGTGCCGTTTCTTGGTCTCGTCGCTGAGGTGCCGTTTCTTGCCTTCTTGGTATTGTCGATTCTGTTTCTTGCGCGGTGCAGCCCTTTCTTCTTTCCATTTCTTTTCTTTTTCCCATAACCATTGTTGGATGGATCCTTGTGCAGCCGTCCTCGTACTTCTTCCCCCTTGTGTATACATGGTTTTCATAGACACGATTTGATCTGCAAATTCCCGTAGCGGTCTGTTCTTTTACCTGTTACTGGCAGTACTTATAATGCTTTGCTTCATACTGCTAGTTTCCGTTCCCCTGATTTGGCCTCCTCTTACTGTTCTACGCATGTACAGTACTTATAATACTCTCACTTTACATAGTGGTGCTAGTAATAGTAGCTAGTTTTGTTCGGAGACCAGCTGGTTGCTGAAAGATTGGTATAATCCGATCAGCTTATTAGTTTATTTTCTTACATAGGTGTCAGTGATGATGTGCTCATCTTGTTAACTTTTTTCCTTCCTGCACATTGTTAACCCAACCTAGTTTCAGTGTCTTTTGACAGCATTCCAACACTGATCTGCCTCCTTTTTCTGTTTCCAGCTTAGATCTGCATCCCAGGGCTGAATCCAAGTCAAGGGGACAAAGATGGCACTCGATGCAGACAACATTCTGCTGCACATCAAGATGACATTGCATTCTTCAGTCAGACTTGCCTACCAATCTGCTTCTGAGTATCCTCTGGCACTCGGCATCGGCATGCTGCTGCTGTTCCTACACAGACTCTGCCCATCTCTCTTTACTTTCCTGCTGTCTTCGTCCCCGGTCTTCCTGCTAACTGCACTTCTTCTTGGAGCGCTGTTGAGTTACGGGGAGCCAAGTGTTCCAGTAATCAGAGAGGAAGCACTGGAGGACCAGAAAAAATCGTTGTCCCTTGAATCCAGAACATCCATAACTGAATGTTCTGTGGCTGAGGAGGTTCAGAATGTCACCGTCACCCACATGTCAAGGAGTTTTGAGAGCCCACTTGTCTGCGTTGAGGAAACAACAACTTCTGATAGTGTATTCCATGATACCCACCGTGATGAGAACTGTATTGTCACATCTGTGTCTGCTGATAACGTTCGCTGCACAGAAGCTTCTGAACTTGCCAAGAATGAAGTTGTTGTCGTGGAAAGAGATGAGCATGTCAAGGAAGTCTGTGACAAGGTTGAACTGCAACAGTTTCAGCGCAGCGCTGCTGAAGGTGTTTCAGTTAAAATGGAGAAAACTTCTGAAGGTGTTTTGCTTATTGATACTCAGTGTGAACAAGGAAATACAACATTTATGTCCACCGACACTGTTCTTTGTGCTGAATCTTCCGGGTTTGGCGGTATCATTGCTGAAAGAGAGGAAGAGGAGCATGTTAAGGAAATCTGCGAGCAGGTTGCGCCACCACAACAGTCTGAGAGCACAGTTACAGAAAGATGTCACTATGAGTATGAAGTGAACCATCAGTATCAGTTTGGTGAACTCATGAGCTCATGTTGGGAACCTGTTATGCGACAGGATCCTTGTTCTGATTCTGAGTCTGATCTTACTGAAAGCTCTTCGGATGCATCAATCACTGACATCATACCGATGCTCGATGAACTGAACGCACCCGTAGACTTGGGTACTGGTCATCCTTCCTCAGCCTTCAGAGAGAACCTGAACGCCGGCTCATCAGATGAAAATGAAGATGAAGATCACTCAGAGGAGGAGGATGGTAACCTTAGCTCAGATGAAGATGGAGAAGAAGAGAAGAGATATGACGAAAGTAGCTGGAAGGGCTTTGTGGATCCAAACTCTCTGGATGCTGAAAAGAATGGGGACTTGGAGAGTCTGATGGCACGGCGAAAAGCAAAGAATGTTCTGAAGTTTGAACTGGACAGGAGGTTAATGGACATGCAGGCCGCTGATGCAGTTCAGAAAATGGAGGAGGCATCACGCTTCTGTGTTCAGGTGCCCTCCATTTCTACACCAAGGCCTGATCCTTCAAATGATTCAGAGGATAGAGTGGAGTTACCACAGGCTCCTGATTCAGCACCATCTGTTCTGCTTCCCTGGAGGAAACCATTTGATATTCCATTTGACCAAATTGTGGACCGTGACAGCCGTTTGCTGGAAACTTGGACTCCTCGCTCAGGTGTCTCGTCAGCACAAGGCAGGAAACGTGACAGCTTGTATGTAAGGCCGTCTACTTATCCGCGGCATCACAATGGCATAACACTGGAGAAGTCTGAATTCAGTGAAAAGGATGTTGGTGACAATCACTCAGAAAGCGATTCTGAGCAACCACTTGACAACAATGGCAGGTTATTTGGCTCACTGGAACCACATACTGGTGATGAAATCAAAATCCTAAGTGCGGCAATTTCAGATGTGTGTGTGGTAGAATCAAATCATGGAATTAATGAGGGCAGTGCTAATTCCATCAATGGTACAAATTCCTTCCATGTCCAAAAATCTATTTCCAGAATGTCAGAAGTGAACGATTCAATTTCTCCAGGTAACATGGGTCATTTTTCAGATTATAGCTATGCAAAATATGTATTTTCAGTATTTACTCAAGTAGAGCTGATAACATGCAGGTAATGAGCAATCGGTATTGTGTTATCTATCTGAAGACCCCAATATTGTCGAACATACGGTTGAAGTTGAAGAAGACGACTCCATGAGTGAAGTTAACTCGCTATTCAAGTGCCGCATGGATGAAGTGCTAGTGCAGTCCATTTCAGAGTCTGGCATAGGTCAACCATTGACAGTTAAACTTGAGCGTGAGCTTAGTAATACTTCATTACACGCAGAACCTGTGATACCTTTGATTGAAGCAAGAGCAGTAGAAGAGCTAAATTCACAGTTTGCTCAGCTCAATGGAGAAGCATTATTAGCACCCGCTGCTTCTGTCCCCCGTTGTGATGATGATCAGCTGATCCAAGATGGGCCAAGTGAAGCATTGCCCGTGGAAAATGGGGATACTGAAGACAGCCATTCTTCAGACTGCTCGCTTGACGACGGTCCAGTGGCTACGAAGATCGAAGATGAAGGTGAAGGGGAACCAAAGGAGGTGTTAACTGAAGACGGTGGGCTTCCTGTTGTAGAAGCAAGCTCGGTTGAGGAGATGAGCTCACTGTTCAGGCAACTGGAAGAAGCAGCAGCAGCAGCAGGGCCAGCACTGATGCCTGCTGGTAGGTCAGAGTCAGAGCGTCAACACATTGGAGAGACAGAGACTCATTGTGGTGTGTTAACTCCTGATGCAAAGCCTGCTGTTTGGGAAGATACCGACCCTACTTATGTGCAGTTAACCATCGGCGGCGACAAGACGAAGATTCCTGAAGATGGAGAAGTGATCCTGGACGATTCAGCCTGTTAGAAATAGACCTTCAGCCGCTAATTTTCAAGCGCGGAAGCGTTGATTAGATCTACCGAGACGAACATGTAAGATCACAGACGACACCAGAGGCACGATATTTATTAACGAGGTTCAGCCGAAGCCTAGTCCCTGGGGCACGATTATGGGCGCTCCTCCCCAATCCAACAACACTGGTCGCTCTCCAGGGTCCCGGCAACATGTCGCCGCCCTTCGCGAATCTGTCGCTATGTCGCCATGGTTACAACAGCAGCCCTCCTCTCATATTTATGAGGAGACCGGGTTACAGAGTCCGACATCAACTCTACCCTATACTGCCTAATTCAACTCAGAGTTCTAGCGTAACCAAAACTCGTACATAATATTTGACATATCTAACAAACTCCACCTTGACGAATATTCTGCCACCTTGAAGCCATGTGCGAACCTCCATGTTTGAGTTGTTCCTTCGCCGCTCCACGAGAGCTGCCCGATGAGTCTCATTACAGACCCACCGCAAACAAGAGTCTCCGCTATATCCACAACTTCATGTTTTATGACTCCACCTGCAGTTGTGCACCTTCTCTTTATCACCACAATCTCCATCAAGTAAAATTTAGATTCCTCTCCAGCTCTGACACATGCCTGACTCCCTAGAAGCACAACTGCTCCAAGCTAGGCACCAGACAAGCTTGCTGAATCCAATAACATACTCGAACTGATTGCACACGTGACACTGAGAACCTCATAGCTACTACCTTGAGTCACACATAGAAAGTTGCCAAAGCTCTCTTCCGTTTCCACTGCAATGCTACGCCCGAGCTCTTACACCGTAGCCTCGTGTAGTATAGACCAACCAGATTACTCCAATTGCAAGTACAGACAATCGCCGTCTAAACTTCCTTCCAGTTCAGCCCTTGAAGCTTCGTCGCGTCATTCGATCCACACTTCAGAACCCTGCATGCAATTTGAATCGATCCACGCCTTTACTGATTTGGAAGCACGCAAACTCATCCAATGCAAACATGCATCGAGCTCGCGCCACGTGTTGCCACGCCACAGAGATCAACACACCCCATCAGCCGCCACGCTCCTATGTCGTCGTCGCTGATCCTGTCGTCGATCTCTGCTCCCATGGTATGACTAGCCTGTCGCCACTAGCCTCTCCGCCATGCACCACGGTATGTTTGTCCTCCAAGCAAACTGTCCGTCAGCCATCCTGAACTGTCCGCCTTGTGCCCGCGAACTGTTCGGCCCTGATCCATCAATCACAGATAGATCACCAACGAGCTGCTCTTCGCCTCAACCCTGTCAGTCTACATCCGACTCCGTCGCTCCCGAGAACACCCGCTGAAAATACCACTGTTGAACTCCCATCAGTCGCCATGTGCACCACGACCGAACAATGTCAACAGCCTCTGCTCGCCACTAACGAGCACTGCAACACCGGCTCTGAGGTCTGGTAAACTGAACACTACCTCTCCTCCATCGCCTGTTTCAAAATTTCATCAGTATCCACGACATCCCGTCACGTTTGGTAGCCCTGCTGTACGCACCGCCCTGCCATGACTCCCGCAACGTATCCCGTTGTCTTGCACGCTGATCCGATCGACGTGTCCTGCCGATCACCAGACTCTCTACTCTCATCGTAGATTGTCTGCCTGGTTCATCATTGAACCCTGTCGTCGAATAGTGTTTCCTGCTGAACAGCTCTACCTATAAGCCCACCTGAAACTGAACTAAACCCCTCACATGAATGGTGATCTTCCTTCGGTGCCTCTTTTATGGCATGCATCACACGCCTCCACCACGTAGACAAAGTACGTCAAAAAACAAGACTTCCAGCATGCAATCCTTTCCATACGGCCACGCTACTTGCCTTGCTTGAGCACGTGCACTTGACACACCTTGCCCCAAAAGTGCACCACCGATCAAAAAGAACATCATGCTTATCCTGGTTTTTCTAGCTCACGTTCAGGATTCTACCTGTGTCCAACTCGGATACATCAGGCAACTCCAAAACGACTCCAACTCAAATCTGAGTCCCTGCCGAATACGCTGCCTCGATTCACGAGTTTCGTTCACAAGCCACGCCTAGGTCTCCCAAGCTTGATTCATCGCCAACCGTTTGTGTCCTTGCCTACCATGACAACTCCGCCATATCGACCAACGCAATCGATCTCATGACCACGCATGCATGCCGCACCAAGGCTTCCGAGCACACCATAGCAGGTCACGTCCACCGTCGACGCTGTCGGCCTGCTGCCAACCGCGACCATGCTCCACTCTGCGTCGTATCCACTCCGCACCAACGTACACTGCACGACGCCTTGTAGATGCATAACCTCGAACTTCTGAGTGATCTTCCGCACAGCCTCAAGATCCAATCCAACCAGAGAGCTAATACCACTTGTTAGAAATAGACCTTCACAGCGGCTAGCTGTCCGCTAATCTCCAAGTGCGGAAGCGTTGATTAGATCCACCGAGACGAACATGCAAGATCACAGACGACACCAGAGGCACGATATTTGTTAACGAGGTTCAGCCAAAGCCTAGTCCCCGGGGCACGATTATGGGCGCTCCTCCCCAATCCAGCAACACTGGTCGCTCTCCAGGGTCCCGGCAACATGCCGCCGCCCTCCGCGAACCTGTCGCTATATCGTCATGGTTACGACAGTAGCCTTCCTCTCATATTTATGAGGAGACCGGGTTACAGAGTCCGACACCAACTCTACCCTATACTGCCTAATTCAACTCAGAGTCCTAGCGTAATCAAAACTCGTACATAATATTCGACACATATCTAACACAGCCGAGCTGAACTCAGGATGGCTTGCTGATGGAGATGGCACATCTGGATCAGATGACACCAGAGTATCCGAGGCCAAAGAATCACTTGAAAGCGCTTGCTGAAGCGCAGTCAGGCAGGCAACTGAAGAGAGATGTGTAGGAGTGATGTTTGATCACAGGGTGCAGGTAGCCCTATCTAAATCCTGGAGGAGCTGCAGAAGGTGGTGTGACGTACGGGAGACGTCACCGTCTGCTCAGATGTATATTTGTTGATCTACGGGGTAAATGTAGTGCGCATGTCTAAGTTGATATTTGTGTGTTTTTTGTTTACTTTGTTTACTTGTTCGTACCCCCACCCCACCCCACACACACCCCCTGGATGGACAAGATAGGGTGATGCTTGTAGCATGGATCGCTGGTTGTCTGCATAGTACGTGCTGGTTTCTTTCTTACATGGATTCTCTTTGTTTGTTTCATGTTGTGTGTCCACTGAACACTGATGCATATTAACTTACTGTTACTGCACCGGTAAATCTGGGAACGCCATGAACTCGTAGTTCGAGTGGTGGTGAGGTTGTTCATGAAATTCCTGATCCCAGAAGGAGAGGGCACGGTAACTGATAACTGCAGGAGACTAGTCTAGTAAGAACAAGATGAAGAAAAGGCCCCGTTTCGGCGCAGGTTGTTGCGTGTGGAAAGTAGTAGCTAGCATCTCCAAATACAAATGAACCGCGTGCAGTGGGTGACTGCATCAACTCTGAACCTCTGAAGGTTTGGTAAGTAGGCCTAATGTAATGTAACCGACAGCTCTGGGTTAGTTGAAATAAACGTGCCTGAACATTGCATAATATAGAGAGACTAGCACTGCAAGTCTATTGTAGTATATTGTTGTGTTAGCATGTGATGGCTCGTCTACGCGCTTTCGCGCTCCTGCTGCTTCGGTTTCGTGCACGTTTCTTGTCATCTTGTGGTATGAAGCCTGGGATTGTGACCAATTCTGCGCTTACAGACATCACCGGCCGGCCACTGCACGATTTGAAGCTGACAAACGAGACGAGAGAATAGGTCAGGAAGGCAGCCGGAGAGCAGGCAATCAGATAAAATAGCAGTGCCTGAAACTGGAACTGAAACTGGAAGCTGGGAGCTGGGCTGGGTTGAAGGAGACAATACAGGTTGGTTGCCTAGCTAGCCTCCAAATGGACTCCACACGAGCACAGGTGACTGAAAGGGAAACGGTGGATAACACCAAGAGCAGAGCTGGTGCTGCAAATTTGCATTGCATTGCCTGGACCTGGACAAGCATGACAGACAAGGAAGAGGATGTTCTCTGAATACATATTAATGGATTAGGTAGGATTGTGGTTAGCGGCCGGTTACGTGGCAGCATATAATTAATCCATCCTAGTAGGATGCTAATGTGTACTCTGGTTCTGTTATTGGGGGGGTTAGATAGCACATTAAATTACTTTTTTGTTGCGTGTGGGAAGTAGTAGCTAGCATCTCCAAATCCATTCCATTGTTCAGTTAGTTAAATATGGGTGTCACTTAACACATGACACTGATGGTTAATTGTTACTACGCATCAACTCTGGATGACTGGATGGACTAATGATACTGAATATAAATAAAACTGATGGGAGTAGTTTGCTGAAGGCAGTATTATTGCCTTTCTCATCTGGTGGGTGTGAATAGAAAGATGCCTCCCAAATTGAAGGAAAGCCTGCACGCGTGGACTGACTGGCCGTCTCAGGCGACAAAAAAAAAAGGCCACTGTTACGGACCTAAGGATTTGTACACTGTCAAAAACTCACACGCATTAGTTAGCATAGCAAAGCAAGCGTAAAACCTAACATGGACTCTGCTCTGCCACCCTCTGGCATACATTCGTCGAGGATAAAATATGCTGATAATATATTTTTTCTGAAAAAAAAAACGAGTGTTAGGAGACAAGGGAGTAGCACGTAGGCGTGCATGTAAGCATGCTGTTTGACAATAGAGAAACCAGGTCTGCCGTATTTTATATTGTATATATAAAAAAAAAAGAAATGAGGAAGAGCGGCAGTGTGGAACCTTCTCTTCTCTGGCTCAATCCTAGCTAGCTTCCATTATCCTCGAGCTACCGACTTCGCTATTATTCTAATAAATAAACAAAACCGTCATTATCAAATCACAACAGCTCCCTGCATAGAAAATTGACAAGAAAATAAACACCATAGCACCTGGTCTCAAGTGAGAGTTATAATATATGATATAGTCCACCGTATTTATTTATGTTGAATAAAGGCGTAAAGCATTGAAGTATGAAAAAGAGCGTGCGATGACCGTTTCCCTCGTGTCACTTTCTTTCGTGGCACATTTTCCTCTCTTGTTCGTCGTCGTCGGACGCGGCGCTGCCCTCCTCCTCCATTGGCCCATCGCCGCCCTCCCTCACGCACGCCTCCATAAAACGACGAGCGCAACGTCCACTCCCACGCCTCGGCTCACTCACCGTGCCGTCTCAACCACAGCTCACAACCACCCCGCTCCGGCCACCTCCACCTTCACCGTCGGTCACCCTCCAGGCTCCACTTCCACCACCGTGTACCATGGCCGACCGCGTCCACCCGGCGCCTTCTCCATCTCCACCACCACCGCTCTCCTCCTCCCCGCCTCATCCGCAACACGCCGCCGCCGTTGCCGGTGCCGCCGACGCGGTGCCCCCGCCGACGGACACGACAACCCCCCTCCATCCCCACCCGTCCTTCGCGCCCCCGGCGGCGCCACCACCGGGCACGTACATCGTGCAGGTGCCCAAAGACCAAGTCCTCCGCGTCCCGCCCCCCGACCGCGCGCGGCGGTACAAGAAGCTCTCGTCCCGCCCGGCGCGGCGCCGCGCGCTGCGGCGCGCCTGCTGCTGCGCCTGCGCGGTCCTCATCCTGCTCGTCGCCGCCGCCGCCGCCTTCGTCGGCGCCGTCTACCTCGTCTACCGCCCGCGCGCGCCGGCCTTCTCCGTCGCGTCGCTCTCCATCCACGGCCTCAACGCCACCTCCCTCGCCCTCTCCGCCACCTCGTCCACCCCGCTCTCGCCCCGCCTCGACGTCACCGTGCGCGCGGACAACGCGCGGAACAAGAAGGTCGGCATCGAGTACCGCGGCGGCGGGGAGGTCGCGGTGTCCTACGACTCCGCGCGGCTCGCGGAGGGCCCGTGGCCGGCGTTCCGGCAGCCGCCGAGGAACGTGACGGCGTTCAAGGTCGGCATGAGCGGGCAGGGCGTGCGGCTGACGGAGGACCAGGCGGCGAGGATCGCGCGGGAGCAGGCGGCCGGCGCCGTGCCGCTGCAGGTGGAGGCCACGGTGCACGTCCGGCTCCGGTTCGGCGGCGTGCTCCGGACGTGGACCGTCGATGTCAGGGCCAGGTGTGACGTGGCCGTTGATCGGCTCGACGGCGACGCCGTCGCTGTGAACCGAGGGTGCAGGGTCAAGGTCAGGCCGCTCGGGTGGTGGTGGTGATTTCAGTGGTGGTCGCCGCCGCGCCGCCGCTCGCCGGCGGTCGTGTCTGGTCCACATGTTTCCGGTTCATAACCTTTCCCTGAGCCCGATCCAACGGAGTTACTGCTTCTGCTGCACTTCACTGGCAGCAACGGTGTCTTTACTGAGCACGGTTGTTACTGTTTTTACTGCTAGAAGAGTACAGTATTTACTACTGTAGTTACTTGTCTGTGAAGATGAGTTGATTTATAGGTAATTTTTTGGGCGTATTTAATTGGATTTGGATTTCATGTAAATGCAGACAGTAATTCAGTAGTATTATTATACTTTAATAATTTCCTCTATAGTATTTTTGGATGTATTATATTATATTGTACAAAAGAGGAGGAAATAACCGGAGAATGCATTTCGCTGTGTCCTGACTTCTGAGGGCTGCTGCTGTGATTGTGAATGTGAAGATGGAGAAAAATTTTCAGTTCAGTCAATGTTGATGTAACTGGCTGTTGAACCGTAGTGCAGAACCGGCGGTGCATTTTCTGCACTCTGTACATAGTCTGTGGCCAAAGTCAGTCAGCTCGTACTCGTAGTGTAGTTCTTGTCTTGCTTGCGCTGTCACCAATTTGCTTGGCAACTTGTACTATGGACCTATATATGATGATGCCAATTAATTTTCATTTATCCCAAAGTATCCATACATGTAAGAATACTAGTATATGTATATGAGATATGTGCTGACCAAGATAACAGTGGCCGAGCGGCTGTTTGTCCATGTCTCCATGGCCCTGTGCTAGGGTGTCGCATAGGCACCAACCTATATATTGCTTCACTTCCTGTACGTGTCACAAATGCAAAGTAAAAAACTACTCTCCCTATCCACTAATACAATAACTCGAGTTTTCACCAGATAAGCACGATATAAAGAAAATATTTCACGCTATAAACCACATGAGTTTTCCTAGCCTCCTATGCTCAACGTAACATAATGAACCGAAATCTAGGTGCTACTTTGCTCTAAACTTCCAAGGTGAGATCTAGCTTTTCCTCTCTTTTTTAGTTACAATTTTTTTACAAAATGTTATATAGTTTGTATCTTGCTTCCTCCAAACTCACTAAACTTTGTCCTTTTTTCTTTATTTATTTAGGAAATGTCGGTCTGTATCTTAGCACTCAAGGATCAGAAATCAGCAGGCACAACGTGAGCGATGAACCATTCAACAAAAGGAGCGTTTTCATACATGTACCCAGTCACCCTCACGTATATACGTCACCTACTGATTTAGCACCAAACTGGACTTTTGCTACCGTCTCAGCACTGCGTCATCTTGGATTGTTAAACCTGTCTGTCGATCAAAGAATAAAAATGCAACACCTGAATGATGAATTTTAGTTTTTTCTATTTAATAAAAAAATAGAAGACATGCTATACGTACTTTCTGACAGAAAAATAATCATCAAAATTGTATTAAAAATATATACCTGTTTATGATCATAGTTTTATATCACATAAATGACATTACTAAGATGTTATATTGTCTGTTCTATCCCAGAAAAGGAGTAATTGTCGGTAAGAAAAATCTTATCATAGTAACAAAATGGAGTAAAAGGTTTTATCCAAACGGAGGAGTAAGAAACGAGACAAGATTTGAAGGCAGGCATATCTTGCTGGGTTTTTTTTTTTTTTTTGAGGACTGGTTTTTATTTTTCTTGTGTGCAACTAGCTGGCCCTAGCTATCTTTAGTTGCGTCAGCGAAATTAATATAAGCAGAGCACGTCAAGCAAGTAACTCCAGGGATCAACAAGTCAGACGCCACTATTCAAGCCATCATTAGAGTGGTTAGTACATTGTCATCGTGCTTCAAATCTGATCTACTTGATTTGAAGCACAATGACAATATACTAACAATTTTAATATTTTGGGATGTTAGATGATTGTGATCGATTCGTATATGTGTTCTGCTTATTAGTCCATTGAGAATATAGTTATTTTTCGAAACCATATATGGCATGTTTTTCTTTAAGAGAAATGAGAATGATCAATATACTACACATAGATAAAACAAAAGGATTTGTAGGTAATCCTAGGATTACCAACGAAGTCCTCAATACAAACAAAAGCAAGAACATAAGGGGTGGAGAACTCGCCACCTAACAACTCCAACGACTGAGCCTAATAGAAACTATCTCAACACATTGATAGCCAGTAGTGAAAGGAGCCGAAGATGATAGTAGCGGCAAAGCATCCGCTAGAACTCCAGACGGCAAAGCATCCTCGGCAGCAAAGCATCTGCCGAAACTGACAGTGACCAATGTCCTTGTTCTGATCGGGGTTTGAACCACTTCAAATCACCCGAATAGATGTGTTTTTATGATGTACCTTTTTTTTGGCTAGCTACAAGGACTTCTTACATTTTTGGCCAGAAATCATAGTAGAGTGTGATTTTTAGGTTGCAATTGTATCCTTATCTTTTCTTGGCGCAAAAGGTGATTCATAAGTTTATTTTTTTGGTGTGTTTTTTGGGTGTATGTGATAATTTGTAAAGGATTACCTCCTTTTTCAATAATAGGATGATAAAAAGCTTTCTGTTTTTTACAACAATTAAAAAAATTCTTGGGTATTCAAATTGACTGAGCCATTGAGCTACTACTAGTAGGCATGTTTGGCCTTGATCAGGGAGTTGGAAGCAAGTGGATTTTGAAAGCTAGGAAGAAAAACAACGAAGCAGAAGCAAACGAGCGAAAAGGATCAGCACGTAATTAACAAGCAACATGTTCTGAAAGCCACTAATTTATGATTACTTGAATACGACGTCAACAAGCAAAATGCTCTGATTCCTTGCTCGAGCTCTTTTTTCTCAACTGCCAAACAAGAGTACCTAGGATTGGCTTGACACAGACTTCCTCATAAAAAGCGCAAGTCCATCTAACCTTAAACCAAACGTTTTAAGCTCTGACTAGCAACATCTAAAAAAGAAAAATACACTCCTTCCATTCCAAATTGTAATATGTTTTGGCTTTTTTTAGATACCTATATATCTGAAAAATAATGTGTATCTAAGTGCATAACAAAACTATATATAGAGAAAAGATAAAATATCTTATAATTTAGAACCAAGCGAGTATCATCTTCAACAAAAAAATAGTTTTCAGACGAGAATATAACAATGTGAATATTGTGAGCTTAATATTTTTATGCTATTATATACTGCAACAGTAAAGTAATTAGTCAGTGGCAGTGTTTACTAGAGCTTCTGCGAATTTGATCTCTGATACCAGAGAAAAATTTCAGTTAAAAAGTCACCATTGACGACGTAGGTAGCTGTTAAAATGTGTAACTCCGTACTGTCTCCTGATGTCAGTCAGCTCCGTAGGTGTAGTGCTTGTCTTAGCTTTCGTTATCCAGCAACTTGTCGCCGAGTTGTGTCATGCTGCTTTGTTTTTTCTCGCGTTTTCAGAGTAATAATATTTGACTTTCTACAACTGCACTGACGGAAAAAAAATATAGCTGTATACGACCAGAAAGAGAAAACCATATAGTGTTATCACACGGTTCCTTACCTTGTCTCTGAAGAACAAAGAAGCAAGCAACACTGAAGATCAAAACAGCATGACTGAATCTGGAACTAAGAAGCGACAAGGTAATCCCTGTTGGAGTTGTTCCAAATTCACTCCAGGATATAGGTCGGGCTTCTGACGGAACGAAGCGGAGGCCCGTCGCCGAAGGCTTGGGCCGGAGCGTAGCGGAGTCTGAAGCTGGCCCATCAGACCGCACCCGTGCACACATGGAGGGGTGCGGGGGGGGGGGGGGGGGTGGAGCCCCCCGCGGTACGGTACATATACCCTTGCTAGGGTTTCGTGGAGACTTGATTCTCTTATAAGCCGTCACAGACGTGTAACCCAAACTTTTGAGATAGTAAGATTATTGCTAGCTGGTGCCCGTGATTTTTTCCCTTCCCATTAGAAGGGTTTTCCACGTTAAATCGTATGTCTCCGCTGTGATTGATTTTGTTTTACTTCATATTCCATACGTCGTTCTTGACAATCCCTTGATCAAGCTTTTCAGTGCTCTAATTTGTTCTCTAATCCCAAACGAGTACGAGTACCAGCACAAGGACCATCTACTATCAGTCTAGGTTGATCTGATACTGTCACAGGACAGAAAATAAGCTTCTACTCTACGAGTTTGTGGAGGCTATACATATTACGCCACAACTAGAAGTCGCAGCAGCCTTCCCTCACCCCAAAAGGACCGAACTTCTACTCTACGAGTTTGTAGAGGCTATACATATTACGCCACAACTAGAAGTCGTAGCAGTCTTCCCTCACCCCAAAAAGGACCATGTACTACCACCAGGTGCCACCATCCACCGTATGTACATGACAAAAGACAGCCTGCAATCTCACCATTCATGAGCCCACACCATTCACTTCTTCCTTCCTTTGGAAGCTCTGGCCACCTTGGAAGCTCCTGCTGCAGACGACACCTCTTGAGCGGCTTCGACTGCTTCAGCTTTCGCTCTTCTCAAGCTCCTCGCCCTCCTAGGAACCGTCGCCGTCAATGGCCCTGCATTGTGATTATCTTCCACCTGTTCAGCTTTCAGTCCCTTGTGTCTCTTCCTCGAAGAATGATCTTCCACCAGTTCAGCTTTCAGTCCCTTGAGTCTCTTCCTCGAAGAACGGTTGGCTGATGCGGGCTCATCGTCACCAGGCTCGTTTGTATCATCGTCACCATCAACTTCACCCTCCTGACGGGGCCATTCAGTGCCACATCCAGGACAGGCTCTTGAAGCCTGCAAAGAACATAGCAAACATTGCCTTCAAAATGAACATGAGTAACTGCGTGGCCTAATAACTAGGCTACCTTCCGCTGTGAGAATTTCTTCTTCAGACAGTACTCATGAATTCTTATGTTGCATCCTTCATTAGGGCAACTTGAAGCCTGTTATGAACATGGATAATAATAATAATAGCAACATGAAAAGGTTATACAGTGAATTAGATACAGGAACAAGGCTAGTGAAAACCACATAACCATTGCATATCAGTACCTTGATACAAGATTCATTGCAGACAACACACAACGGGATATCATTTGCACGGAACCAGCTTCGAAGATCAAGAAATGATCTGGTGCCCAGACCAATCTTGCCTGTGGAGGTGTATGATAGCCAACGATCCTTTACCAGTTCATCAATAGTTTTCTCTTTCTGGCTCAGTTTGAAGTCCGTAATGGAAGATGGAAGGTGAGATTGGCTGTGCTGTGAACCCCCATCTAAGATTATGACCTGAGAACAGAACAGTCAACAACTCATGATATCATATCGTAATCAAGATTGGCAGTCAGTAGGCATAGTGCTCCCATACCATGCCACAAAGAGCACCAACAAGCGCATGACATGCTGCAATTACGTGAAACTACTACTGTGGCCTTAGCTAATTGCTTGTAAAGTATAATTATTTCAAGGTACTCCAAGCACATGCAGATAAAAGACCTATGAATCATGTACCCAAAATGGCAAAATGATTGTACAACAAACCTGGTTGTCAAGCCGCACATTCAGAGCATCAATACTGGTAATGCTCCCATCATTTCCAGCTTCCTGAACAATTGCTTCTAACTGCCACAAGAACAATTGATGGTAAAGTTACATGATCATATATGAAAGTTGACACAGCATACATAGCATCAGATTGAACTACACAAAGCAAACTGTCACATATCACATACCAGCCCCTTGTAGTATGAAACTTGTGGCACAGAATACTTTGTTCCGAGCTTCGATTCTTCATCGGCAATGTTATTCACTACTCCATAGTACACAATTCCATCATACTGGTTCATGCATGCTCGCAACTCAAACTGCAGGAATGCTAACTCCTTGTTGATCTTGAGAAGTGTATTGTTGAACAGCTGCTGATGAGTAGCTGCAAGCCATGGGACGTGATATAAGTGACTGCAAAAAAGAAGCTTGGACAAAACTGAATTCCGGTAGGTTTAATCCTCTAAAACTCAGTAAAGCACTCTTGCATAACCTGTTCTACATATATGGTTCAGCCAATCAACCAGAGTACCAGAACTCATCCAAAATGCATAACTCTGAATGAGAGTTATCTTTTCAGGGCAAAATAACTTTGGGTCCATGTCATTTTTTGAAGTTAATATTTGAGATAATGGTATGACAGATGATGCGATTGTGATAAGCTTATCGTTTGACAATCCATGAAACAGTAAGGTCTGGAAGCCAAGAGCAGTGTCCAATTTTAATGCTACAGGCTACATGCACGGCAGTGCTAAAAGTGGTGAGTTTTTATTGCAACCAGGAATAATAACAGTAGGATCAGACTTGTAAACAGCACGCAACATTGCATAAAGAAACTAGGATGCAGCCAACCGTGCTTTTATTCAGATTTTGTCAGAAGCCACCAATTAGACAGCTAAAGATGCATACACCACATTCTGTAGAAAAAGCACCAGCGACCGAGCAGGTTGGGTAGGCAGAGGAGCATTTCTCCGAGTACTTTTGTGGCCAGTAGAGATAGGTTTGATTTGACAACCCCCCCCCCCCCCCCCCCCCCCAAGGCCAAATGCTCACTTACCCAGACTTGCATTAACTTGTCCCAGATACATACTCCATGGTTTGGCCAATCAACCAGACCTGAGCCGAAATAAAAATAGCTCGGAACTTTCCTTCTAGGCTAAATGATGTTAGATTCACAGTCAGGTGAGGTTACTGTTGAAGACAGCCAGACGATGCAAGTACACAGTGAATACGAACTACGATAGGATTACGGCGAGTTTTCACAGCAGTCAAGAACAATATTAACAGCAGGATGGGAGTCGTAGCATACAGCACCCAACCACGCTCGTACTCAGATTCCATCAAAACCCACCAACTAGACAGTTAAAGATGCACACACCACATTCCAACAGAGAAAAGCAGTAGCAGCGCAACAGTCCGGTTAATCTGCTAGAGGAGCATTTCGTCGAGCAACTGGGCCGCCGCGAGTGGACGGAGATATAACAAGACAAGACGGCCGTGGCCCGTGGACGAGCAGGCAGGCAGGCGGATGGCGTACCGGGGTTCTTGCCGGAGACGGCGGCGAAGATGGCGCGGAAGTCGCGCTCGGGGAGCGGGCCCCGCGTGAGCAGCGCCTGCAGCAGGGTGTGGTGCCGCCACGACAGCGGCGCCATGGCCCTCCGGCACCGGCAGGGAACGCCAATCGGGGACCTAACCTAACCTAACCTAACCTAACCTACTCCGCCGCGGGATGGGGAGGGATGAGGAGGTGGGTCGGTGGGTGCGGAAGCGGAATCGGGCTTTGTGGGTTTTGGGCGGTGGAATTGGGGTTTTCGCGGGAAGAGCGAAAGAAGAGCGGGAGCCCGGAGGAAGGAAGGCGACAAGGTAATTAATTCTTCAGAGAGAGAAGAGGGATGGGCTGGGCCGTGTGCTCACATGGGCTGGGTCGCATGGCATAGCCGAGGGGAATTTTTTTTTATTAATAAATTTATTTTTAAAAAAAATTACAAAATTAGTCTCCGTTTTTAAAAAATTACAGGAATAGGCCACCAGTTGCCCGTTGGAAGGGCGAAGATGGGCCTTGTCGCCCGACTGGCGGGCTATCTGGGCCATGTCGCCCGACCAACAGGCGACGTGGCCGTGCACGTGGCATGGCGGGCCCATGTCGCCCCGCCGATGGGCGACGTGGCCCATGTCGCCCGACCAGTGGGCGACTTGGCCGTGCACGTGGCATGGCGGGCCCCACGTCGCCCGGCCGATGGGCGACATGGCCCAGGTCGCCCGACCAGTGGGCGACGTGGCCCATGTCGCCCGACCAGTGGGCGACTTGGCCCAGGTCGCCCGACCAGTGGGCGACGTGACCCGTGTCGCCCGAACACGGGGCGATGTGGCGCCGCTATATAACGCGGCCGGCCGCTGCTCCCGCGCCGCGCGGAAGGGAAGAACAGAAGAGAAGAAGGGGAGAAGAGAAGAGAAGAGAAGAGAAGGAGAGGAGGAGGAAGAAGGAGAAGAGAGGAAGAGGAAAATTTTTGGTAAGTAAAAAATAATTTTATATATAATTATTTAATGTGTGTTATATTAATTGTTAGATAATGTAATGAGCAGTTGAGCGATTAATATTATATTTCGGTAGTATTACTTATATTTTTATTTTATATATATTGTTAAATTAAATAGTTATAGTTGAAATTTTGGTAGTTATTTCGGTAGTATTTCGGCAGTTGAGCGATTAATAGTATATTTCGGTAGTTATATTTTGGTAGTATTTTATATATTCTTATATTCTTATTACTTATATTGTTATTAGCAATATATTACTGAAAAGGTATTTTAGTTGAAATTTTTAGATTACACAGATATCGGAGAAGTTAGGATTTCAAATTTATTATGGAGAAGGAGAAATTATTCAAGGTGTACACGGGGTTGATCTGTCAGGATTTGTCTTAGTAAGTAGATGGGTGTCTAGGGCAAATGAGAGAACAATTAGTGGTGTGCAGAATTGGTTGATGCGAATATTTGGGCTTGACAGTAACCAACATGACGTTAAGGTCATGGGTATCGTTAGTCGTGCTCGGGAGGGCACTTTTTGGGAGTTAATACCGCTTAATGCAATATCAACATGGAGAAAATACGTCAACAAAGCTGTAGAACGTGGGTGGCCTCTAGTCCTTCTTGCTCAGGCATATACGAAGGAGGTTGATGAGGTACACGGTGTAGAAGAAGAAGGAGGTCCGAGCCATGACAATCACAATGATAATGAGGAAGATAATGAAGAGGGTGATCATCACCTGTCATCTATGGTACCGACGGGTGAAGTGGACGAAGGAGAGCGCATAGAGCATATAGTTGAAGAGATGGCAATAGAAGATATGGAGAATGAGAATATATCTGAAACTGAGTCATCTGAAGATGAGAATGAAATTCCTATCCCACTGGAGTGGAAGAGTAACAGTTCGAAGAATTTGATGATCAACGAAGAAAATTCTGTGCCGTGGGAATATCATGAGAATGAACTAGTAGAGGAAGCTATGTACAAAGGCAAAGATGAAGTGATGAGTGCCGTGAAGTACTGGTCTCTGTCAATAAAGCGGTCTTTTGTAGTTGTTAAGTCCAACAAGAAAGTATATGATGTTAAATGTGTGTTTTCGGACTGTCCATTTAGGGTACATGCTTATGAGCAAAAATAGAGTACAATTTGGAAGTGCTCTATAGTAACAGAACATACATGTGAGTTACAAGAATTAGAGAAGTCCAATACTGCTCTTACATCGAGCTTCATTGCAGAGTACATGTATAATCGAATTGTTGATAATTTAAGGTATGAGCCGAAATCTATAGTGACTACTATAGAGGAATATTTTAAATACACCATCAGCTATTCGAAGGCGTGGCGAGCGAAACAGAAGGTCATTGAGAAGAGATTCAGTTCATACGAAGCATCTTATGAGAACCTACCAAGATTGTTAGAAACCATCAGACAAAGAAATATTGGTACATATTATGATATCATGGATGTGTCTGATCCAAAAGAGGCCGGAAAGTTAATACTTCGTCGAGCCTTTTTTACACTAGGTCAATGTATAATGGTATTTCGTCATTGCAGACCTGTTTTATGCATGGATGGTATATTTCTAACAGGAAAGTATAAAGGTCAGATTCTAACTGCTATTGGTGTTGATGGGAATAATCAAGTACTACCAGTTGCTTTTGCTTTTATGGAAAGTGAGAACACAGATAGTTGGTATTGGTTTCTGGAGCGTGTGAAGTTAGCAGTGGTGCAAGGGCGACCTAATGTTTGTGTCATACATGACCGACATGCCGGTTTGTTGAAGGCGATAACGGATATGCAATATGGTTCAGTGGAGCATGATCTTCCTCCTCGATGGTCGGACATACAATCAAGATGGTGCATGAGGCACTTGGGTGCAAATTTTTTCAGCCATTTCAAAAATAAATACCTTATGAATATGTTTAAGAGGTTGTGCAATCAGAACCAACAAAGAAAATTCAATGCAATGTGGACACGTCTTGATGAATTAACAACAAAGCAAACAGAAGAGTTAGCGACTCGTACGAATCAAGACCCGAATGATATGTCTGTTCCTCTTTCAGGCCTTCCAACGGATGCCTTGAGGAACGTGGTTCGGAGGTCGGGGTCATCAATCAGGTGCTTCTCAGATTGGATTGAGTACGAGCCAAAGGAGAAGTGGTCATTATTATATGACACAGATGGGGCGAGGTTTGGAATAATGACAACAAATTTGGCGGAGGTGTACAATTGGGTCATTCAAGGCATGAGAGGATTACCTCTTGTAGCAATCGTAGAGGGTATTTTGCATGGAACATGCAAGTACTTCCGTGAAAGATATATGGTTCCTTTTAATGCGATGTCAGATAATACATTGATTTTTTCAACATTCATGACAAATTACATGAAAAAAAAAAGGTGGAGAAGGCAAGCTTGCATCGTGCACGTCCTATGGGCACAGCAGAGAATCGCTTTGAAGTTCTGTGTAGGGATCGGGGCCGTCGTGGTGGCAATCGAGAGAGAATTACACAAGAGTGTGTTATTCGTTATAACTCATGCAGCTGTTCGTGCATGAAACCGAAACTTCTACACAGACCATGCTCACATGTTATAGCAGCTTGTTCACTTACTAATTTGTCCCCGAAGCCGTATGTCTCACATTATTTTACGAAGGAGGTAGTCATGATAACCTGGAATGCAGAGATTTATGGTTTCGCAATATTTGGTAGTTTTACAAACAATCCTGGAAGTAACTACCTGCGGGGGCCCGATAAGGACAAATTAAGACAGAAGCCTGGTCGTCGTAAGACACGGCGCATTAGAAATGATATGGATGACTCAGAAGTGGGAAAACTGGAGCATCGGTGCACCAAGTGCAATGGCACAGGACATACTTACAAAAAGTGCACGCGTGCAACCACCACAGAGGGAGCTGCAGAAGCAGGACCTTCAGGGAATCCGCAAGACGGCCGGCGCCCTCGTGCACGTCGTGGATTCTGGAATCAAGGCGAAAATGCTCTTTAAAAATAATAGTATGTCTACTTTTTTCGATTTAGTGTTTCATAGTATTAATTATATTTGTGCATTATTTTTTTACATTATTAAGATATTTTAGGTATGGCGATGGATGAGGGACACTTGGAGTTGTTGGACACACAGTTGGACCAGCGCCACCGGTCCTACTTGAGTGCTGTGACAGCTGCTGAGCTACCTGTTCTACGGCCTAGAGTACCTCAGGAGTTGTGGCGGCTGGACGAGCGATGGATACCGAGGTATGTACAATAACACGTTCACTTATTTGTTTTTCTCATACAGACGATTTGGTAATATATATTTATATATAAATGTTGTATTTGCTACAGGGTACGAGCAGCTGGTCTACTGCCTCTGTGTAGGCTTATGCAGGCTAGTGCTGTTGAGGCCCCGGCCGATGCGGTGACACGGTTTAACTTTGACCGTTCCTTACTTGCGGCATTGGTGGACCGCTGGAGACCTGAGACGCACACGTTCCACTTTCCTTGCGGGGAGATGACTCCCACACTCGAGGACGTCTCCTACTTACTTGGTGTCACCACTGCTGGGCAGGCCGTCAGCCGTCCAGACGTGGAGGCCACTTGGCGTGAAGACCTTCTACTCCGTTTCGAGGGTGTTGTGCATCGACCAGACGCTCCAGAGTATCAAACTCTTGCTGAAAATCAGCATCACGGGCCTACGAAGACCTGGCTCTTGCAGTTTCAGGTAAATAGATAACATTGTGATATAGTTCATTAACATCAAATATTCATGTGTATGTTAAATGAAATTTGAACTTCTGTTTTCTAATTCAGGCCGAGTATATCCACCCTGCGGCGGATGAGGCCACTGTGTCGAGGCACTTGGAGGCCTATCTGTTGTGGTTGTTTGGTTGGATAATGTTCACATCGTCGCATGGGAACTCTGTCGCGAAGCACTTGATTCACTTCGCGCACGAGATAGCGGACGCACCGCTCGACGCCGTGCCGCAGTACAGTTGGGCATCCGCTATCTTGGCAGCCACGTACCGAGGTCTTTGTGATGCGTGCACAAAGACTGACCCGTCAGCTATCCTCTCTGGTTGTCCACTATTACTTCAACTCTGATCGTACGAGCGGTTTAGTATTGGACGACCAGTCATGGATTTCTTGACTTACGGAGCAGGTTTGTACGGGGAGACGGAGGAGGACGGCCCTACGATGGGTTCGTTGTGGGTCCGGCGGCGGGTAAGTCTTCTATATCGCAGTTGAACCTGTTTCTATTTATTTTCGAATAAATTGCACCTTACTATTATTTTCTATACAGCCTACTTGGGCAAACATTCAGGTTCACAGAGCCTATCCTGAGTACATGGCGGCGTTCGACCGGATTAGGACAGACGACGTCCGTTGGACACCTTACAGCATGGAGGAGATTGTCGTACGAGCGCCTAATGGGTTGTCGTCGTTCTGCACGAGGGATCAGGAGTAGTGGATGACACGTAAGACTGTCGTTTTCGACATCTTTGTCGAGGACTACGCTCCTCACAGAGTGATGCGGCAGTTTGGTCGTAACCAGACGTTCCCACTCCCGGTTGCCCATATTGTTCCTCTTTCCGTGCTCTTATTGGTATTTAATATATATAGAAAGATAATTAATACGTTTTGATATCCATAGTTACGTGCGGAGGGGTCTACCGGCAGGCGTTACTTGGTCCTCCCGTATATAGCCGTGGGTCGACGAGTGGGCCAACGCACTACATGATGTGACCTACGAGCCTAGACCGTTTTCCTTGCAGGCTTATGGGGACTACTTACGTTGGTATATTCCTCGCACACGGATCAGAGTCACGTATACACCAGCGGAGCCACGGACCCACGTCCCCAGGTTGACGGACACGTACCCTGTGCACAGAGATCAGGCGATGTCGTTGGCGGTACGATCTTTATGAACTTCAACCCACTTCGTTTAATATTTTTCTTATCGTAATTACTTCAATGTTCTCGTTTTGTTAATAGACCGACATGGCTCACCGTATCACTGTGGATGGTGGATCGCTCTTGCACCGGTTGAGGGAGGGCATTCAGATGACCAGCCACGAGCTTACCACTGCGGTCCAGAGGATGTACGACTCTGCTGCAAACATTGTCAAGTTGACGTCGTGCCGGCCCTGCGGGCGACAGCCGGATGTCGTCCCTCGACCTTCACACGTGACACACAGGCCTGACGGACCGACGACGCCACTACCTCCGCGGCCTACGTACCAAACAGGTGAGTAACTTATATTTTCTTCGTATGTAGTAATGCTAACTTGTTCGTTACTTATAAGTTTCATTATTCAGGTCCACCTACGTACTCTGCCGGTTGGCGTCCGGAGTTCAATATCATTGGATCATCTTCGCAGCCTGCTCACATGCCTACAGGTACGATATAGTGGTGAAATTTAATTATATTATCTAATACTGCTTTATTCGTAACATTACATTCACTCTGCATAGTCAGGTATGCACTTTGACAGTTCGCGGCATCAGTTCGATTTCGGAGGTTCCTCTTCACACGCTGTACCCATGGTTCCAGGTATGACCTACTTTTAAGAGTTCGACACGTTATATATTAGTTTTACCATCAGCGTTATCATAACGTGTAACACCTCTGGTGTTATATTAACTAAAACATGCCATGTCATCATATGCACTGCAAAGCATTCATGGTTAGGTCAACCTTAATGTTCATTCACTAAAACAAGTTTACATTTCATAGGTTGATTGAGTTTCTGTAATGTTTGTCACATGAAATAATAAAACCTTATTTTCGAATGTCATCGCAAATGCTTAGTTTATACTCTATGTACTTGAGGTGTAAACTGTGTTTACACTAGTATCAAGCATAGTGTATAAGTCTAAGTCCAACCCTAAAAATGATTTCCATATTTGGAGTTTAATTTGGATTTCTAAGCTTATTTCTAAGCTTGGCTATTCAAGTTTAAACCCAAAATGGAAATGCTATAAAAGGTTTATCAAAAGTCAACTTGGTCAACCAAGGGTGTCATTGGGTCAATGACCTAAAAATGTCCTTGGATGATGTTTGTGATCACTAATAACCAACCAATTAAGTTAGAAACCAAATTGAGTTTAAACTCCATTTCAAAAACCCTTTATTTCCAACCCTAGTTTTATCCCCTTTTCCCTAATTTAAAATCTATGAAGAATTTGGGGATACTCTAAAAAGACAGTTTGTAGATCTTAACAAGAGCTACAAAGTTGGTATATAAAGTTTTTCAAGTTTCCAAAAGGAATTTCAAATTAATTTGAAAATACAGTTTCCAGCACTTATCCCCTTTTGATTTTAAAGTTATAATTCAAAAATTATGCATCATCTGAGAAAACCTTGTATATGAAAAATGTTTGGTTTGACAAACTCAACATTTCATAGTTTTGAAGATTTTCAAGTTTTATTGAAAAATCAAAAGTAATTTCAAATACTTATTTCTAGGGTTTTATCCCCTTTTCAAATCTGAATTCAAATTTCAAAATCTAGACAGAATTTGAAGATGCCTATTAAAGGAAAAGTGTAGCTCTTGAAAAGTTATGTAAATGATATTTTTGAAGATTTCCAGGTTTTTATACAAATTCTGAAGTAATTTTTGTTTTAAACCGAATGGTAATTCTGTAAATAGTTCGAACAGCACCTAACCCTATCGGCGCCCGCCATGGCCGGCTTCACATCGCGCGCCGCCGTCCACCGCCGCGCCTTCCCGGCCAACCGAGCGCTCTCGGACGCGAGAAACTTCACCGTCATCGTGTCACCTGCTCCTTCATCAACTCCAAGCTATAAATAGCCGCCGGTCGACGTCGTTCTTCTCCTTTCTTCCTCCCGCCGCCGTCGCCGACGACCTCGCTCCGCCGCTGAAATTCGCCGCCGACGCTCAACCTCTGTCCAATTGCTCTCGCCCAAAGCCCCGCCAGTTCCTCACGGTCCTTTCGGGCCAGTTCATGTCTGCTCTCCTCGCGTGAGTTGCCCGCACACTGTCTTCTTCTCCGCGGCCGATCAGTCGCGCCGCCGCCGCCATCTCCGCCGCTTGCCGCCGCCGGAGGTGAATATATTTTACCTTCAACCTCATAATCGTGTTCTCCATGTCATCTTGCACCTGATGCGCACCTTGGCTTGAGCAGCGCATCGCCGGAGTCTGCCGTGACGCCGTCGTGCCATCGGAGCACCGCCGCCGCCATCACCGCCGTCGACCGCCGCTCAACCCAGCCACTCCGGACCTTCTTTTACGTGCGCATCAGCGCCGTGGTGAGCTCCTGCGTCCATCCGTGCCATCAATTTCACTCATCCTGCACCGTAGCCGCCGGTAGCCGTAGCTCGTCGCCGGCGCAGTGCTGCCGCTCCGCCGCGCACGTTGCCATCCTGTCCAGAGACCGAGACCGACCTTCATGTAGTAACCAAATCGGTCCGTTTAGGTACCCTACGCATTCCAGTGGCCTCACCATCGCCGGAAACCGCTCCGGTGAGCGACGCCGCCGCGCCCGAGCTCCGCCGTGCCGCCATGGTCGCCGGCGTGGGTGCCGCCGCCGCTCCCCAGTCCCGTTAGCCACCTTGATCGACGCGTCGTGTCAAGAGGATCAAGTAGGAAGAAACCCCATCGCCGGAGACCTCGCTGACGGCGAGGAATCGGCGGTCAACCGCCGCGCCGCCGTCGGTCAGCGCGGAGTCACTGTGCTGATTTTCTTTTTCTTTTTTCAGAAAATGATTTAAATGCTATTTTCTTTGAAAATTCATAATAAATCATATATAGCTCCAAAAATTCTAAAGATTTTTGTGAATGTTCTTTATGATGTCATCTACCTAGGAAAAATATGAAATGCCAAAATTGAGTACTTTTTGCATATGTGAAAATTAGCCCTTTTAATTAAAAAATGGACCTTCAATGATTTTTAATAAATAAAATAATTGGCTTTTAATTCTGAAAATTGTTTTGCCATCTAATTAGGCTAAGATCTTTCTAAAATAAAATTTTGGGCTTAATTTGATAACTTTCATTTTTATGCCTTTATTTAATGCTTTTAAATAATTAAATAATCCCTTTTAATTAACTTAATCATTATAGGAGTTGTGTGACTTTGGGATTGATTGATGACCTTAGGTCATTAACCCTAATGACCTTTGGCACTTTAATTAATTGCTTGCGCTTATCTTAATCATGTCACTAGGGCTTCATTAACGTTATTTTATGTGTTTAATTAATTATAAAAATGACGTAATTAACCCTAATGAGTTATATGAGCGAAGTTTTGTTAGCTTACAACTTTATCGTGAGAAGAAGTTGTACTCGATTCCTTAATCTGATCACGCATCCATCGAGCATCATGTTTATTATTCCATCATGTAAAGCATATTAATTATCGAATAGTTTCCGTTAACGGAGAGTTAACGTATCATTCAGATCCGAAGGACGAGCAGATTCAAGAATCGGGAGTTGATCCAGAGTTCGAGACCATCTACCCCGAACATCAAGGCAAGCCCCGGATACATTTAAACCTTATTCTATTTATAAAAGTTTTACCGCTTCAGCTCTGATATGATGCATTAAGTGATAGGAGTTGAGTGAAAACCTACAAATTGCATTACCTGTCTTATTTCCTTAATCCTTGTTACCTACTTGGAAGATGAGTAGTAATGCTTAGCCCTGCTTATTTATTTAATGGTTCAAAGGAAAAGAATGAAAAAGATGAGATTGGTTTTCTTGTTGAAAGCTTGATGTTAGTAATAAATCGAGTCCGGACGGCGAACTTGCACTGGGAATGGAGTCCCTCTGTAGTGTTCTCGTCTGTTGATGCCCTAGGTCCCATCCGTTGGTGAACTGGATGATATCGAGAATTTAGAAATCCACATGCATGAAGTGGTATACGGATGGTTGGAGCCGTGTATGCCATGGAGTGACCTAGCGTGGGGCCAGAGAATCCCATCTGTGTCATAGTGTGTTTTACTGTGGGGTTTAAGTTCCCATGTATCTCGGTACGCTGGGCCGCAGAGCTCACGTGTATCATGTGGTGATATACGGCTGAGGTTGTTATCCCGGTATATCGGTGCACCTGGGGTGCTTCGGAGTTAAAGTCTCCGGTATGCTCAGTCACCTAGGTCCCAGCTGGGTATGAAAATGAATTCGAATCGCCGTTGCTTCTTAGAGAAGAAGACTTGATCGTTGTTCATCATCGTAGTAACAACCTAAACAAAAATTTAAGGATCAATAATGAAGTTGGTTGGTAATTGGAGGTAGTCCAAGCAACCTTCTCTTTCTGTAAAGCTTTTCTGCAAAACTTCTTATCTCCTACAGACTTTACCTTGTCCCTCTAGCCTGCATTTCTTGAGTCTCTACCCTTCTTTTTTGTCGGGTCAGTCTTATTGAGTACTGTTGTACTCAGGGTTTGTTGAACCCCTGTTACAGGTGAGCTTCATGGGCAGGAGTGTTATGCATCCTGCTGCATGACAGTCGTCGAGGAAAGCGACGACGAATAAAGATGTTCAGCTCTTGGGCAGAGCTTTTGTTTAATATTCTACACAGCCCTCACAGGACGAGTACGCGACACCACCTGCTGCTGGAGGCCGTCCTGCACGTGTTACAGTTCCTCCTTCGCCGCTTACTTACTCAGCCGACCATGTGCGAGCGGGCCGCAGAGCACCAAAGCCTGGCACGATTAGGGGTGTTGCACCTAAGCGTGGACGATATTAGTTTTGTATGATTTGCCGCCGATGTTGTTTTCTATGATATTGTACTGATACTATTTTAGTTTTTAGAACTTAATTAATGTTTCACTGTTGTATTTTTTCATCTATTAAGCTTGGGCGAGCACACGACAACGGCGTTTTCGCACGCCCATTGCATGACTGCGTATTATTTTTGCTATTTCTCCGACTTCGATATTTTTTCTGAAATTTCCGAATAAATAAATATTATTTAAAAAAACCAAAATTTTTCCTGAAATTTCCAAATAAATAAATATTATTTTAAAAAACCCAAAAAACCAGGTCGCCCCTCGGCCGGGCGACGTGGGCCTGGTCGCCCTTTGGCCGGACGACCTGGGCTGGTCGCCCTTTGGCCGGGCGACCTCGGCCTGGTCGCCCTTTGAACGGGCGATTCTCTCACGTCGCCCTTCCAACGGGCGACTGGTGTCCCATTCCTGCAATTTTTTGAAAACGGAGACTAGTTTTGTTATTTTTTTAAAAAATAAATTTATTAATAAAAAAAATTCTAGCCGAGGGGTTCTTAACGGGCCATAGGAATGGTCTGGGCTAGGTCTCGCTGGCCCAGCAGCACTCACGACTGCTGCGTCTTTTTCATGGGCCGGAAGCTACCCATCAGATATCGTTCGCGGTGCGCTGCATGCAGTCCACACGTGTAGTGGCCAGTGTGGGGATCAGCCAATGATGGGCAGCCACTGCCACACACGGCACGGCGGAGGCACGGCACGGGCACCACATCCCAAGGCAAGTCATACGTGGCACGCGCGCCTCCACCTCCATGATGGCGGTGCCGTCCGCCTCCGCCTCCGCGTGCGTGCGCGCCGGCACCGCCACCGCGGCGGCGTTCTTGCTCCGACACCAGCGACGACTACCGCCGCCGACGACACGGCAGCCGCTGCTCCAGCAGCTCCTCCGCCACGGGCGTGCCGGCTCCGACCTCCGCTGCCGGCGGCGGCTCCTGACGGCGCGAGGCGAGCGCCCGTCTGAGGACGACGAGGAGGAGGACCATGCGGATGGTGGTGGGTCGTTCGACGCGGCGGTGGCGCTGTTCAACCGCGGGGAGTACCACGCGTGCCACGACGTGGTGGAGGAGCTGTGGTACGGCGCCGAGCACCCCGCCCGGACGCTCCTCCACGGCGTCCTCCAGTGCGCCGTCGGCTTCCACCACCTCTTCAACCAGGTCCAATTCCTTCCTTCTTCAACTGCGCATGCCAATCGCCAGTAGATTTCTGAATTTGACATCGTCGTCAGAGCTAAGTCTGCAACGATCCAACTGCTCGACCCCGAATCCCGATATGACGATTTGTGTCCATCTTGGCCTGTGCAGAACCACCGCGGTGCGATGATGGAGCTCGGCGAGGGCCTCTGCAAGCTCCGCAAGCTGCAGCTAGACGAAGAAGGAGCTTTCTCCCGGTTCAGGGACGAGGTCGCCGCCGTGCTGCAGTTCCTCTACCGCACCCAAAAGGAGCTCGCCGCATGTACGTCCATCGATCGCCGACGTGTGCTAAAGCTGAATCCGATTTGCAATAAACAAGTAAAGCTGTTTATTTCATTAATTCAGGCACCGATGAGATGTGCTTGACCATGGACGGCTCGGCGAGCTCGTACCAGCTGCTCGGCAACTTCGCCGCCGGCCAGCAACTCTACCGGCTGGAACTGGGAGCTATGGAGGACGGAGCTTGCTCCAGCATACTGTTCTCTGCACCTAATAAGGGCGATGGCGGCGCTTCACAAGGAGCTCATCATCATCACCCTCAGAGAGTGAAGCTTCCAACGCTGCGTGCCACGGAGCAGCATCTGGCAGCGCTTAAACGTACATACGAATATACGTAGCTGGAGCTGGACTAGTAGCATGTTGACAAATAAACATTTATCCTGATGAAGCCCAGTTGGCTGCAAAGTTATAAAAGAATAACAGACGTCGTTTGTTGTCCATGGCCATGGGTGTGATTCTCATAGGAAAGATGAGGTCTAGTAGGCTGCAAAATTTGGTCCAGATCATATTATTGTATCTTAAACTTAGCCGGATTATAATATTGTAAACCTTCATCCCACAAAGGGAGATCATTTACCGTACGGTATTTACTCGGAGTTGACTCTCACTAAAGACCAGCTTGTTTGGATGCATGTGCCACTTCAATCTGCATGTGTTGAAATAGATTAAGATGAAACTTAGTTTAATTACGCTTCGATCCACTTCAACACATGTGAATTATGATGAATATATATGCATCAAACTAAGGCCATAGTCAATTAATGAGCTAACCAAGCCAAGTACTTCTTTCACCTAAAATAAATCTATTGTTTTTTTTAAAAAAAATCAACTCTTAGAGTTATCTGAAGTCAAGCCATCTTAACTTTTCCAGATTTATTTGAAACAAATCAACTATTAGAGTTATCTAGAGTCAAACTACCTCAAATTTAGTCGGATTTACAGAAAACAATACCAATATTCATGAAACCAAAATAGTGTCATTAAATAAAATAGTGTACTTAATTGAGTCATTACTTTCTTTATAAAGTTAGTCAACTTTAAAATAGTTTGACTCAAAGGAACTGTATGAGTTGATTTATTTCAGGATGGAGTGAGTATATACACGATTATAGAATGTAAATGTCAGTTATCACAGTGCGTGCCCATTGGGAACTATGAAGGGAGTTGAGGCTACTCATGTGAAACATGAGGGATGATGCTTGGTTTGAACTTTAAAGTCCCAACATCACCAAACTTGTTGACACCTGTGTCACATCGGGTGTCGTAGTGCCTCCTTGGCTAGTATAGCTGCCACAGACGGCTACCATGTACCGTGATGTTGAACATTAGGGCTTTGTTTAGTTCACCTAAAAGTTAGAATTTTTTCACTCTTTTTCATCATATTAATATTTAGCTACTTGCATGGAGCATTAAGTGTAGATAAAAAACAACTAATTATACAGTTTAGTTGAAAATCATGAGATGAATTTTTTGAGCCTAGTTAGTACACGATTAGATAATGTTTGTCAAATAAGACGAAAATAATACTATTTATTGAGATCACTTTTTTTTAAACTAAACGAGGCCTAGTTATAAAACAGCTTGTGGTGGCACAATTATTGACTATTTGTTGCCACGTGCCATCGCAGATGTAGAGCAGATGCCAAGTTTTGTAACTCCTAGATGCCTCCATATTATGTTCTCTTTATATCTGTAAGTAAAACATCATCCTTGACGGTTATATGCACCATGGGCGAGAAGGGGAGATATAAGAGCAACCAAAGAAAAACACACGAGGGGAAATGGCATCTCCCTCGCCATTGCATAGGTAAACTGTGCACAAAAGCGGGGATATTTAATCCTTTTTCAGCCAATGCAGGCAGACAAACGAAAAACACATCAGACTGCGTATAGGTCTCGATCTTTCAATCAAGTCACTAAACATTAAAAAAGTTGCACTATACTCGTATTCTCTACATCCTAAGAACAAAGTAGCCTAGGGTATTACATATCTATGAAAATATTTGGTAATATCTTTAACTTTAGATAAGTTTAGTATAAAAACCTATTTAATGGTTAGTTAATGATATCTGTTATGTATCTTTTTTTAGCATCTATCTGCTATGTATCTTAAAACATTAAGATATTTTGGCTTTGTCAAAAAAAAAAAAGAATGCCACTCCTTGCAGAACGGATACACTATTAAAGTCAATCCTCCAGGACAGATAATCCACAAAATAAACGAGGCCAGCCAAAATACTTTTTTTTTTACCTCTTTTCTCAGTCTCACGCGCAAAATACTTCTTCTGGAAAAGAAAAGGGCAAAATCCAGCAGAGAGAAAAAAAAACAGCCAGCCCACCAAAACCACCAGCACGCCGCGGCGCCGCTCCGCCCTTCTCCCTCCCATCCGCCCCGTGCAGCCGCCGCCGCCGCCGCCCTTCCCTATCCTCGCCGCGGAAGGCGGGCGTCGCGCCGTGCGTAGCTAGCAGCGCCGGCGCGGCGCACGCGAGCGTCGAATAAGGGTTGGATTTGGCTCTTCGTCTCCCCCCTTCGCCTCGTCCGCGGCGGCAAGCTCAAGCTCAGGAACTCGCTCGCTTCCGAGGTATGCGTCTCCCCCGCCCTAGAACTCCGAGCTCCAATTCTCCCACCACAATCCCGAGATTTCTGGGTTTTTTTGGGGATATTTTTTTTATCTGAATTGATTAGCTCGATCTTGCTTTCGCAGGAGTGCGCAGATTTCTCTAGGCATTTGGCGTGTCCGCGAGGGAGACGGATTAGTTAGAGGCTTCGTCATGGCGGGCGCGAAGGCGGATTTAGACCCGGAGACGGGAGACGGCGGTGCTGCTCCCGCCGGCAGCTCCTTCAGCGAGCAGAGGCTGATTGATAAGCTCAACAGGCTCAACAGCTCAGCCACTAGCATTCAGAGTATCCTTTCTTCCGTGTTCACTTTCATGGTTTATACTTTCCTGCACGTTCGCAAATTTGGTAGCCCTAGGGTGTTGCTGTATGTTTTCTCTTGATTAAGCATGAAGCCCTAACTTGTAAATTGCAATGTCTTTTTCTGTTCACTTTCATGGTATAGCTGTCTTGTTCTGTTCTGCATAGTGCTATGTGTTGTTAGCTTGGAGGTGCACATATATAGGAATTACAAATCCACTTGTGCAGTGTATCAGTATTACAGCATGATTTATATTACAACACTTCCTGACAGTTATCTCGATTCTAGAATCTTTCGTGTGCAGTTTGTTCAAGAAAGTTAGTTCTCTTGTTGTAAATGCAAATGAATTGTGGTACATGTATTGGATTTCCAGTAAGCTTTGAGCTGCACTTGAATTTATGTGTTTCTGTCCTTGGACATAAATGCGCAGAAACCAGCACTGCACCACTCGAAAGATGACATAAGCTACCATCTCCTCCTGTGATTAGTACAGTTACTGTTACTATCGCCATTAATGCCTTTTTTCTTTTTACTTCTTTATCTTCTTTATTGGTGGCTCTTGTTAGATTTCAACTCTGGCCTGCCCCAACTTTCTGGGGAATAATGGCTTAGTTTTTGTTGTCTTTCCTGCCAATGTTGGTTTCCATTTCTCTATAAAAATGAACTGTTCGCTCTGTGAAAATGGCAAATCATAACATGAATTCCTAAATTTCATTGTCTTTTGAGGTTGTTCCCTTTGTGAAATGGAAAATGATAACATGAATTCCTAAACTTCATTGCCTTTTGAGGCTGTTCCCTTTGTGAAATAGAAAATGATAACATGAATTCCTAAGAATACACATTGCATCTATGACTATTAGCAGCCACTAGAGTATAATTGCAAACTAGTTTATAAGTAAGAACGACATGGCTAAACTCATATAATTGTACTGCTCACTTAATATGGTATACTAGACAGGATAGCAGAAATATATGTCTCAACAAGCAAAAGATATCTCTTGCTGTTATTTATGCACTAGTATGGTAGTAACTAGTATAAGCCTGTTTTTGCTTTTGGTTTGCGTCTTGCATTTTATGGTATTCTGATGTTCTTTTGTTACCTGTTCCATGTTCGAACTAAATTGCGCTAGCATATTAGTGCACTGAAAAGGTATTGCCTAGTACTAAACATCATGGTCATATATCTTCATTTTGAGCCAACTAACTACTGAAGTGAAGACATATCCTACACCATTAACTCCTTATTAATTATATAAACAAATCCTGCAAGCCCTAGGAGTTTGAAATAAGGCGCAGTATTAGCATATCGCATGTCATTCTATCAATCGATAAAAAAGGACAATCATATGATTATTTTAATATCATTGTGCCTGCTTCTGCATGAGGAATCCATGCCATATGTTGTTATATATACAACTCCATCTCTACTCAAACTACTGTGAGATATATTGTGTCTGCTTATATTGCTGTGTGGCATACTAACCAGCCCTACCATATAGAACCAAATGACCTCACCCCTCGTTAACTTTCCATGCTTGCACAGCTTAGTTTGATGTCCACCACTAAATGTCTAAACATGGTTGTGCTCTCAATTCTGTGTTTTGCATATCTTGTGTGCTTTTAAGTATGTCTTTCTACTATAGTTTGATCTAGTCTAGGTTCCTTTAGTAGTAAATGACCACAGTGTCTATTTATTTCCACATTTCCTGTCTGTTAATGATGTTAAATTCTTATCTGAATTTCATATTTTTTTTTTCATATTTAAGCTTGCATCTAGAGATTGCGTTAGTGGTTCTTCTTTTTATGTTCCTTAATTCTTACGCAGCACTTTCACAATGGTGCATTTTTCACCGCAAGAGGGCCAAAAGGGTTGTAGACACATGGGAAAAACAGTTTACTAGTGCAAGGGAGGAGAGGAAAATGTCATTCCTATATCTATCAAATGATATCTTGCAAAACAGCAAACGCAAGGGAGCAGAGTATGTGGATGAGTTCTGGAGGGTTCTCCCTAGATCCCTGAAGCATGTCTATGAAAATGGGGGAGAAGAAGGGAAGAAGCAGGTGGCGAGATTGGTAAGTTTAATCTTTTTTCACTGTTATGTGATTAATTCTTTGCATTTGAGAAGCACCTTTATTGTACAATTGTCCTAGAAGCTTGTCCAATAATGCAGGAGTATCTGTACGATCATTCATAGTACCATTGGATCAATGACCATCCTTAGTTTATTTGTTATAGCAAACCACTAGGGTCATATGCTTTAGCTGCTTTATTTTATGCAAACTATCATTATTATTCGCCTGGTACACTTATCTTGATTCCAGGTATTTGTTTGCTTTGATGTTTTTTTTAAGACATGATCATAGTCATAGTTTGCTTATATCTTCGTCAATACTCTGTTAGGAAAATTGCTAATCATAGTGTGACTAGATTAATTACGAAATAACTGATGGAATTTGTATTCATCTTTTATTGCAAGTGGAAAATAAGTAACCTAAATGTTTCTATCTTGTTATTCTTTTTGGAACCACAGATATTAATCTGGGATGAACGTAAAGTTTTTGGGACCCGCATTGAAAGTATGAAAAATGACATCCTTGGTGATAACCCTCCTGTATTGAATAACAATGGGAATAGTTTAAATCCTAGCTCTAATCCCACTTCAAGTTCCAAAGCTGCACGGAAGGATTCCGGTACAATAGTAAAAGTAAGTTGCTTATTATCCTGGGTGTATCTGACTTCTGACATATTGATTTGGATATGGAGCACTACCTTATTGTTGACTTCAACTGTAGAAACTCACTGTTGGCGGGATGCCTGAAAAAATTGTATCTGCATACCAATTAGTGCTTGATCAACATTTTGACGAAGATACAGCTTTAAACAAATGTAAGACTACCGTGGGCCTTTTGGAGAGTATAAATAAAAATATTAACGATGCTAGCATCAGCGGTAAGGATTTTGCTCACTCACTAGTTATTCAAAGTTGTGATCTGCTGTTGAAGAAAGTTTGACTACATTCTGATGTGTTCTGCTATTTTAATCCTTTATGTTTCTTCATAAGGTAATCAGCCAGCATCGTCATTGATCTCTGACCTGCAAGAACAGGAAATGACCCTAAAACAGTGCATTGAACAACTTGAAAGTGTTGATATGGCAAGGGTATCCCTGATCAATCAATTGAAAGAAGCTCTCAGCGAACAGGTTTTGAGCATTTTCGTTATCTTCCCAACGTTCCATCTCATTTACTTACCTCGTGCTAACTATATGTTTTTCTTCTTTATAACAGGAGTCGAAGTCAGTTGTTCTTCGCGGTCAATTGCAAGTAAGAATTGTTCTTTATTTCTTATTGCATGCTGTCCTTTTCATCTTTTGTTATTCCTTGCAAAATCACATCCTCACCATGATGCTTATCTATCTTGTCCCATTTACTCTTTTAATCTATTTTAGAGTTCTGGACAGTGGAGAGTGGACACCATTTTCTTTAGTCTTGGTACTTCCTAAGATGTCCCTTGTTGTGGACATAATTATAAAACTATGGCATCATATTGATGAATGCACCCACATGTTCAGGATGAGTTGTGTGATAAAATAATTAGAATAGAGGCAGAACATGAACAGGTTACAGGGAAGCTCTAGCCTGATTAAATACTATACCACTCTAGCATATTTTCATTTGCAATGCAAGGCTGACCGCTGACCAGTTGGGGTTGTTGGGTATGTGGCTGTTGCACATATATGCCATGATCATAATTCATAACAAGTTAGTGTGTCTTATGTTAAAGACAGTTTTTTTTTGTGTGTGTGCTGTTACATGCATTTGGGTCTGAACTATTCTGTGCACTCATATGTTTTTGGTTTTTTGGGGGTATGGGGAACCGAATTTACACCAAAATCTTACCTATCCATGCATAGCCACAGTTGCAAGTGGACCCACCTTTGTGGTTGGTCCAGCCAGCACAAAGCAGAACAGGATTATCTCCCCACAAGTTTCATTTGAGCTATGAAAATTTATTGTCCCACAAGTACTTTTAGACTTCATTCATTTTCTTCATGCTCATGGAGCCTGCTTGTGCATTTAGTCTCTCCAATCTCCGCAAAGACCCTCTATAGTATTTAATCATGTCTGATGCATTTTAATTGATCTTCTAGAAATCTATGCTCTCAAGTCATAATCAATATGAGTTCTATTCATGTCATGGTAGACTACAGAGCCAAACTAGGGTTAGGTTTCCTCGCGATCTGCCCTAGATGGTTTTGTTTACTACCCATTTGACCACTGCTGCTATTCTTCGTCGAATTTGCTGTCGTACAACTTGTTGCTCGTCCACCCCCACGAGGAAATCAGCGCTGGAGTGCGTCCCCTCGGTCTGTGCAGCTCATTGTCTTCATGATTTGCAACAGGGTTGTCTCATCGATTCATTGTGGCTGCCTGCTTCCTTGGTCTGCTTGATTTTCTCGTCTATTCAGTGCGTCTCTGCAGCACACACAACCTCAATTCCATCTTCCATGACTGTGCGTACGCAGGTCGTGCATTCTTGCTAGATTTAATAGAGTGGAGAATATTAAATTTTTAAGGAACTTTGTGAGCATGGGTAAATGATGGGCAACTGTGTTACCATCCCCACACCCTATATTTTAGTGGATTTGTAGATTGGTAGAATGATCCATTGAGTTTAAAAAAGTAGGTAGAATGATCCAATTGCAGAAGATAGATGTAGCGTGTGTTAGTGTCTTAGAGAACTTGATGTTTAGTTTTAATAGAGCTGTGCCCCACAGTTGTGCTTAGCTACCACCCCACCCAGTGAGGCAGGATTGATATTTGAGAAGGGACTTGTATTGCAGATTGCTAATTCTTACTTGATCAATTATTGGGAGGCATTTTACAGTGCTGATCCTGACTATTCAAACTAGGGCTGTACGTACTGGGAGGGTATCACCCCCCTTCTGTTATTGACCTTTTCTTAATGAAATGACACACAACTCTACTGTGTTATTTGAGAGGAGAAAACTAGGGTTCGGTGGCTCACACTAGAAAGCAAATCAATCACGAGATA
This sequence comes from Bothriochloa decipiens, assembly GCA_023333625.1. Classification (NCBI taxonomy): domain Eukaryota; kingdom Viridiplantae; phylum Streptophyta; class Magnoliopsida; order Poales; family Poaceae; genus Bothriochloa; species Bothriochloa decipiens. The sequence goes on from CM041636.1 coordinate 52,826,599, forward strand.
GATTAGAACTAACAAAAGAGAACCTATCAATCTAACGACTCGAATGTTATTGAATTAGCTCAGAGTAAGCTTGACTTGAATTAGATATGGTCTACCGACTGCCTTCTTGTAGTGGATATACTTGATATTTACTCTGTACCCTATCAAATAGTGTGCACATGCTTGTGTGGGTAGTGTTTACCCAATAGAATCCTTACCGAGATTGATGGAAATCTATAAAAATCAAATCACCATTGTGTCTTCTACTCACAACCTTGAGACACTTTGGAGTGCAAAGATTCTTATTATATATGTTCAAATGGTTTTCCGTTTTCCTTGATCCCCCTCCGGCCTCTTTTCTTCCTTCTGCATGTATCTTTTTTGTAGTTCCATGAAGTTCCTTTCATTTATAGATTTCATATAAACAGCCTTAGCATTCAATGAAATTTGTTGTGCCTATATATAGCATGAAATGTTCAACATCATGACTTTGATGTAAACAACCTTATTGCCTGTCACTGTTCCTCAATTAACTTGTTGAAATTTATCTGTGAGGTCACAAGTAACTTTCTTCAATATTGGTAGATATCACTGTTTTTTATATTGCTAGCTTTATGCAACTATAGTCATGCTTTAGCCGTTTTATGATTGTATCATGACATCTTGCTAATCTCTATCTAATTATCAAAACAGGTTGCTAAAGCAGAGGCTCAACGAGTCATCCACCTTAGAGAACAACTGGGCTGTGCCCTTGTCACGAGCGTTACACAATCTACTTCTAGTCCTCTCATGATTACTCCACCAGAGCAAACTTCTACTGTAATGCAGGGTCCAGGAGTAAGATCAACACCTCCCCCGTCACAACCACTGAATCCTGCAACTTCACTTCCACCTACAGTCAATGCAGTGGGTGATGAGTCCAAGAGAACGGCAGCAGCTATGGCAGATAAGCTCGCATCTTTGTCAGCACCTGTGCAGGTGCTGAGTTCCATTTTCTCATCCTTTGCTGCTGAGCAAGCTGCTTCCATAAATGGTGGGTCGCCTTCTGGAGAATTCTCTGGAGGACCACCAGGTTTCCAGATTGATAAGAGGCCTAGGCTTGAGAAAACAGGGCAGGCCGCTGACATGGGTGCTTCTCCCTTTTTTGGGCAAGCGCCACAGGTGCAACAACAGATTGGAGCGGTGCCTACTTCTCTTGGAGGCACTCAGGGCCCATTCGCACCCACTCCACCGCCATTGCCAGCTATGTTGCCACCGCTCATGCAACAGTTTGGTCAAAATACTGGAGGAATGATTGGAATGGGAGGACCTTTCGGGATGATGGCTGGCTCTATGCCACCTCCGCCTCCATTGACCAACATGCCGGCAGGTTTTCCGCGACCAAGTGGGCCACCTCCCCCACCTCCACTTCCACCATCTCAGAACCAGCCCCAGCAGCAGCAGTCTCCTCAGGCGCCACAGCAATCACCAACATCAGCTGGGTTCTTTCAATCATCAGGCATGGGGTTCTTTCCACCTGTGCAGATGCAGCAATCTCCGTCTGCCCAACGGCAGTGATTCAACTGTGGCTATGGCATTCATGGGCTTAAAGGCCACACCTTGTGTTAACTTTGTTCATTTAAACAGTGTTCATCAAGTTTCGAGCTTAAACGTGGCTGGTCCTGCAAGCGAGGCAGGGCCAATGGCCACAAACTAGAAAGATTGTACAATAGGCATGCATCTTTTGCGATATATAACTTGTCTGAGGAGTTTTCACTCTTCCTACTTATGTGAAGTAGTTAGACCTCCAAGGCAACAGAAAGTGAGTTTGGAAAACTGGTGCTTAGGAGTTGCCAACTGATAGAACAGTTGTAGGGCTGAAACAGTTGTAGAACTTACTGGTCGTAGTCTCATAGTCATAGATATGATGTGAACTGCAAATATGTTCCCAGCTGTTTAAATTTGTTGATTCATGTCATTTTATTGTTGTTATACCTTCTTGGTTGGGGTTTAAAATTGCTGATTTCCTTAATTTGGTTCCTCCACAAGGGCTAGTTTGGACAAGGAATGTAAATTATAGAAGCTGATATGAATCAATTTGGCGTCTGTGCACGACTCCACACACAGATTTTTTGTTAAAGATGTTTCCGAGTTTAACATTGACTCCGCAGTGCAACTTACCAAGTTGGTTGATGGTTCAGAGATTGGAGCTGGAAATACTTCCTTTGTGTCTTAAAAGTATACTTTACCGCTGGCCAGCCGGCTGGAACTGGAAGCTGAGGACGACGGAGCTTGCTCCAGCATGCTGTTCTCTGCGCTGAATGGCGAGGAAGATCCTCACCCTCATCAGAGAGTCGCTTCAATGTACATACGAATATACGCTTCAATGATACACTAAGATGAAATAGAGACCGAAAGAACGGTTTACACAACACAGAGATAGCATGTGATTTCGTATCTCTAAATGTAGTGATTAACTAAAAACTTCAAGAAAACGTGATATTAGTATTGATATATCCACCAAAAAAACTGTTTTTTTTAATATTCCGCTCTTAATGTCGGCTATAACACTTTAGACTCTATCCGTGATCGCTACGTAGAAACTAATCCGCTATAAAGCTGATATCCGCTATTTATTATCTTGCCTAGAATGTGAGATGATACATTTTTCCTGACGAGGCCCAATCACCTGCCATCCAAAATTTGGTCTACGGATCTTAAACTTAGTTGGATTATGTTTTAAGTCTCTTCAACCACAAATGTGCTCATTTGTGAGGGGTGTTTACTCGGAGTCGGCTCTCGGTTATACATAAATTGTTGATCTAGACACATACTCATTTCGTCTCAAAATAAGTTAACATTTATAGTTATCTAAAATCAAACTATCTCAATGCTTGAATGTGTTTATTCAAAATAAATCAACTACTAGAGTTATCTAAAGTCAGTCTATCTTAAATTTTGTAGGATTTATAAAAAGAATAGCACCAATATTTATGATACTAAAATAGCGTCACTAAATAAATTAGTGTGTTTTATTTGTGTCGTATACTCTTCTCTATAGAGTCGGTCAATATTGAAATAGTTTGACTTAAGACAACTCTATAAGTATTTATTTTAGAATACAGGGAGTATGTGCGAATTAGAATGTAAATGTTAGTTATCACAGACATGCCCCATGTCATGCCAGTTGGCACTATCAAAGGAGTTAAGGCTGAGTTGCAAACCATCAAGGACGATCAATTAGTTTCAACGCGCAACAGAGTCGAACTCGTTGACACCCAAGCTAGTCATCGGCTGTCGCGGAGCCTCGTAGGCCTGGTGTAGCTGCCACGGTGTGTTAGATGAAGCTGATCTTCCCGCAAAGTGTCACGTGATATATTCATGTAGTGTCTAGGTAAATAGTTGGTTATGATGTACACAACATGTGATAGGTTGTTGCTAGATTTTAGGACCTGATAACCATGAAGTTATTCTAACCGATCTAATTTGTAAACGCCACGTTCCCATCGTATATAACACGGAGTTGATCACTTGAGAAGGTATGCCCGTTAACCCTAAACTTCATCTTGTTTTACAAGGTGCAACCACCATGTACCGCGACGTTGAGTAGATTAGTCAGAAGAGGTCTACTCCAAGGAAGAAGAGTAAGGAGTTGTGGTGACACAATTGCTGACTATTGTTGCTAAGTGTCATTAAGTACACGGAGTGATTCCTAGTTCATCCCACCTAAAATTCTAAGTGAGTTTCGTCACTCCTAGATGCCTTCATACTATAGTATCTTTATAGATCTAAGTGAAGGCAACATTCGTCGTAGTTTTTACAAAAAAAAAAAAACATTCATGTAGTTAGATGCACAATAGATAGGAAGAGGAGGTGCAAGAACATGAGACACGGACGGGAGGAGGGGAGGGCATGGGAAATGGTGACCCTCCCTTGTTGTCATATAGGAACATTATGCAAAAAAAGGGGAATATATGATTCTAGCTTTGCACTTGATGCAAAGAAGAAGAAATTTTGCATCAGGCTACGGTGCCTTTAGATCTCTTCAATCAAGCACTAAACTATAAATAAGTTTATGGTGCATCAGGCTATGGAGCCTTTATCCATACTAAAAGAATCGCCTAGGGTTTTATGCAAGTACCTTTTTTAAAAAAAATATAATTAGGTCTGTAGAAATTTAGTACCATTTATACCTTCAAATAAGCTTACTATAAAACATATTTAATTCGTTTGATTCTTTGTGACCGCTAGTTTAACTACTCGTCTTATTAAAAAATATGTATATATATAGTCAAATTTAATATCTTTTTAATAACTTTTATTAATAATATAAGCCACAACAAATAAATAATATTTTATATAAATTTTTAAACAAGAGGAATGATCAAACTTTAGAGAAAAAAGTTAAATAGACTATAATTTAAAATGGAGGAAGTAGAAGCGAGTCTTTTTTTAGCAACTGTAGAAGTGAGTCAATTGAATAATCCACTAAAAATAAAGAAGACCTGCCAAAATAATTATTCTTTTTTCCCATTTTTTACCACTTTTCTCAGTCTCACGTGCAAAATACGCTGGAAAAGAGAAGGGGAAAAACCAGCAGAGAGAAAAGAACCAGCCACCTCACCAAGACCACCAGAGCAGTCCAGCGCCGCCGCGCCGCTGCGCCCTCTCCCATCCGCCCCGTGCGCCTGCCGCCCTTCCCTATCCTCGCCGCGGAAGACGGCGCGCCGTGTGTACTAGCTAGCAGTGCCGGCGCGGCGCACGCGCGTCGAATAAGGATTGGATTTGGCTCTTCGTCTCCCACCTTCCCCTTCCGCTTCCCACTTCGCCTCGTCCGCGGCGGCAAGCTAAGCTCAGGAACTCGCTACCAAGGTACGCATGCATCTCTCCCCCGAGAACTCCGAGCTCCATCCAATGTCCCACCCCAATCCCAGGATTTCTGATTTTTTCTGGGTATTTTTCGCTGAATTTCTGCTCGCAAAAATCAGCTCAGTCTTACTTTCGCAGGAGTACAAATTTTTCTAGGGATTTAGCGTGTCCGCGAGGGATCAGGATTAGTTGGAGGCTTCGTGATGGCGGGCGCGAAGGCGGATGTAGAGGCGGAAACGGGAGACGGTGGCGGCAGGGCGGGCACCCGTGGCAGCAGCAGTTCCTTCAGAGAGCAGAGGCTGATTGATAAGCTCAACAGGCTCAATAACTCGGCCACTAGCATTCAGAGTATCCTTTTCTTCCCTGTTTACTTTCCTGCTCGCTCTCAAATTTCGTAGGGTAGGATGTTACTGTCTGTTCCATTTTCTCTTGATTAAGTAAAGCCCTAACTTGCAAATTGCAATGTCTGCGAGTACAGTTGGCTAGGAAATCTATGTATAGCCGTCTTGTTCTGTTCCCCGCAGTGCTTGCTGTGGCGTTAGCTTGGAGGTGCACATATATAGGAACTAGGGGGATTCCTCGTCCATTGCCGTGGGTACGAAGCAGGAATATAAATGTGTTAGAATGGATGATGTGTCTCGCTGACGTGAATGTCATAATTCTTATGCTAGTAAACTTTAATTGCAAATGATAGTGGACTCTGAGGTGGACACCTTGCATGTCAAGAATAATTGCTAGTGGCAAATGTTAGTGGACTGCTTAGGTGGACGCTTTGCATGTCAATAGAAATAAATAGTGGGGTGATAGTGGACTGCATAGGTGGACACTTTGCATGTCAAGAGAAATAGATAGTGAGGTTTTGCTTTATAAGAGTTACATAGATAGATAGATTACAAATCTCCTTGGCTAGGAGAAACCTAGCTCTCTTAGGGCATGTTTGGATCTCATTGATTTGAATCTAATACCTAGAAAATACTTCCCATTTCATTAATAGATTATAACCAAACAGGGCCTTATTGTAAATGAAAATGAATCGTGGTACATGTTTTGGATTTCAGATTAAATTTATGCTGCACATGAATTTATGTGTTTCTGTCCTTGGACATAAGTGTGTAGAAACCAGCACTGCATGTGCTCAAAAGATGACATGTGCTCAAAAGGGCGGCTCTGGTGCAAGCGGTAGAGCTTTACCGCCTGTGACCAAGAGGTCCAGGGTTCAAGCCCCAGCCTCTGCACATTTATGCAGGGATGGCTGCTGGCTATTTTCCCTTCCCCAGACCCCGCAGTGCGGGAGCCTACGGCACTGGGTACGCCCTTTATTGTTACCAACTTACCATCACCATTAATGCCTTTTTTCTTTATCCTCTTTACTGGTGGCTCCTGTTGGGTTTGAACTCTGGTCTGCCCCAACTTTCTGGGGACTAACGGCTTTGTTTTTGTTGTTGTTACTGGTAATGCTTGGTTTCCATCTCTCTATAAAGATGTATTTCATTGTCTTTGGAGATTGTTCCCTTGTGAAATGGAAAATTATAACAGGAACTCATAAGACTACATATTGCACCTGTTAACAGCCACTAGAGTATAATTCCAAACTAGTTTACAAGTTAGAACAGCATGGCTAAACTTTAGCTCCTAGCTATGCAGCATGGATACAGATACGTGGATATGGCATTTTAAGAAAAATCCCGATATGTGGAATTGTGAATGCGTTTTAGTATTTTAAATAAATGAATAAATAATAAAGCATATTAAAAATCTAAAAGCATTAGCAGGTTAGCAGCCAAGGTTTGCATTCTTTTAATTGTGTTGTTTTGATCTTGTTTTCTGTATTTCTTGTTAGTCTCTGGATTCTTGCTCTAGGTGTGAGCAGGATCCTTACTCTCATCGAGAGGATAGCACACAGAGATCTCAGAGTTGAGGCAATTTTCTAGGTTTATTTCTCACACCATGCTATGCCAACCTTAGGGGTTGGGGATACATATTTATAGGCTGCTAACCAGCCAAGCATATGCTAAGATGCTAGTCTAAGATGCTGTCCTAGATGCTGTCCTAGATGCTAGTCAAGATGCTGTCCTTAAGATGCTAACTGCTGTCCTAAAAGCAGTCAAGGATGCTTTTACAAAGGACACAAGGACACAAGGACCATGTGCTCTTGCAGCACACACACACAGGGACTTATCCATCACTCTCCCCCTAAGTCTTGTGTGACTCCTTGTGAGGTATCTGAGCCATCCCGATCCTGGCGCGAAGTTCCTGGAACTTGACTCGCCCAAGGGACTTGGTCAGGAAGTCGGCGAGCTGGTCTTGGGTGTTGATGTAGTTGGCCCGGACACTCCCTTCCTCCAGGCAGCTCCTGATGAAGTGATACCTCACCCGGATGTGCTTGCTGCGCTCATGGAAGACTGGATTCTTCGCCAAGGCCAAGGCGGACTTGTTGTCCACCCTGAGCTCCACTGCCTCTGCGTCTCTGCCAAGGAGATCGCCAAGCAGCCGAGCCAGCCACAAAGCCTGAGTAGCAGCGGTAGTGGCTGCGATGTACTCTGCCTCGCAGCTGGACAGAGCCACCACCTGCTGCTTGGCTGACTGCCAGCTGATCGGACACTTGCCGAGGAAGAACAGCGTCCCGCTGGTGCTCTTGCTCGTGTCGATGTCGCCGGCGTGGTCGCTGTCGCTGTACCCGATGAAATGTGCCGCGCCGGGGCACCTCGGGTAGTGCAAGCCGTAGTCGGAGGTGCCCGCGACATAGCGGAGGATCCTCTTCACGGCCTACTGGTGCTCCATCGTCGGTCGCTGCATGAACCGGCTGACGTAGCCGACGGCGAACGCCAAGTCCGGTCGCGTGTGGACAAGGTAGCGAAGGCTGCCCACAATGCGCCGGTACTGCGTCGCGTCCACCTCCTCCTCCGTACTCTCCCGGCTCAGCCTCAGCCTCTCCTCCATAGGAGTGTGGGCTGGGTTGCAGCCGGTGAGACCGCCAAGCTCCACAATGCGCTTGGCGTAGGCAGTCTGGCGAAGGGAGGTGCCGGAGCTGTCCTGGTGGACTTTGATCCCCAGGTAGAAGGAGAGAGGGCCCAAGTCGCTCATCTGGAAGGTCGCCCTCATCTTCTCCTTGAACGCCTCGATCTCCACCTCCTTGGTACCGGTGATCACAAGATCGTCGACGTAGACACCTACCAGCAGGGCCTTTCCTCCACTGCCCCGCCGGTAGATGGCCTCCTCGTGCGGGCTTTGCTCGAAGCCCATCCCCTTCAGCGTGGAATCCAGCTTGGCATTCCACGCCCTCGGTGCCTGCCGCAGGCTGTAGAGGGCCTTGCGCAGGCGAAGCACCTTGCCCTCCTTGCCGGGAACTGTGAATCCCGGCGGCTGATGTACGTAGACCTCCTCCTTCAGGTCGCCGTTAAGGAACGCTAACTTGACATCCATGTGATGGACACGCCAGCCCTCTTGGGCAGCTAACGCAAGGAGGAGTCGCACGGACTCCATCCGTGCCACGGGGGCGAAGGCGTCGTCGAAGTCGACCCCCTCCTGCTGCACGAAGCCTCGTGCCACCAAGCGAGCCTTGTGCTTGACGATGGCACCGGCTTCATCCCTCTTCAGCTTGAACACCCACTTAAGGGTGATCGCGCGGTGACCACGAGGGAGGTCAGCGAGCTCCCAAGTGCGGTTTTGCTCGACCGCGTCCATCTCCTGCTGCATCGCGGCACGCCATGCCGCGTCTCCCTCCGCCTCAGCGAAGGAGCGAGGCTCACCGTCCTCATGTGCCAGGTGCAGCTCCGCCTCGAAGTCGTGTACCGCCAGCCCAGGGACAGGCTGGTTGCCGAGGATGTTGTCCATGGTGCGGTAGCGTAGATGCTCTTCGTCGTGGTAGGCGTCGACGCGGTCCTCATCGTCGGACAGCGGAGTGGCGAACTCCACCGAACGCTGACGGGCCAAAGCTGCTGGTGCCGATCTTGGAGATGCCGGCGCCGGTGCAGGAGAGTGGGGAACCGGTGCAGGAGTGCGTGGCGTAGCCGGTGCAGGAGTGTGTGGTGTAGCCGGTAGTGGTGGTAGACTCGCTGGTGGCGGAGGCGGTGGAGGACTCGCCGAAGCTGATGGCGAGCCGGTTGCCGAGGAGGACGAACTCGGTGAAGATGAGCTGCTAACTCCCCCGGCTCCCTCCAGGTGGACGTAGTCGACGACGAAGTCCCTGAGGGTCGAAGCCGAGCCGTCGTCCACCGCCTTGTCCCAGGTCTAGCCTCGCCCTTCGTCGAACACGACGTCCCGGGAGATGCGGACGCGCTGTGTCGCAGGGTCGAGGATGCGGTAGGCCTTGGCGCCCTCCGCGTAGCCGATGAACACTCCTGGAGTGCTCCGGTCGTCGAGCTTGCCGATGTGAGTGAGCTCCTTGGCGAACGCCAGACAACCGAAGACGCGGAGGTGGCTCACCCCCGGCTTGCGCCCGTGCCAGGCCTCGTACGGCGTCTTGTCGTCAAGCGCCTTGGTGGGCGAGCGGTTGAGGAGATGGACGGCAGTCATCACCGCCTCCCCCTAGTAGATCGCCGGCATCCCTCTCTGCTTGAGGAGGGCGCGGGCGGTGGCTACCACTGTCTGGTTGCGGCGCTCGACGACGCCGTTCTGCTGCGGGGTGTACGGCGCGGTGAAGTGGCGCTTGATCCCCTCATCGGCACAGTACGTCGCGAACTCAGCCGCCGTGAACTCGCCGCCGTTATCCGTGCGCAACACCCGAAGCTTGCGGCCGCACTCCTTCTCCGCAACAACTTGGTGGTGCTTGATGGCGTCCGCGGCTGCCCCCTTGGTGTCGAGGAGGACAGCCCACATGTAGCGGGACACGTCGTCGACGAGGAGGAGGAAGTAGCGTCGTCCTCCAGGTGTAGCCGGTGTCACGGGGCCACACAGGTTGCCGTGCACGAGCTCCAGCTTCTCCTTGGGGCGGAAGCTTGCTTGGCGGGGAAAGGACAGCCGTCGCTGCTTGGTGAGGACGCAGGTGTCGCAGAACTGCTCCACATGGTCGACGCACGGCATGCCCTGCACCATTTCCTTGTTGCCGAGCTGCTTCAGGGCCTCGAAATTAAGGTGCCCAAAGCGCTCGTGCCACCGCCAGGCCTCATCGTCCTGCCGAGCTGCAAGACAAAAGGGTTGCGCCACCTGTACGTGAAGAACATAGAGGCGGTTGCTCCCCCTGTTCACCTTGGCGAGAAGTCGGTGACGGGGATCCCAAATGCGAAGCACGCCGTCGTGGATCTCCACGCGCGAGCCGTTCTCATCCAGCTGTCCCAAGCTGATGATGGTGTTCCTCAACGCGGGGATGTAGTAGACGCCGGTGAGCAGCCGGTGCTCGCCGTTCTTGGCGACGAAGATGACGGAGCCGGCGCCCTTGATCTCCACGGCAGAGGCGTCCCCGAACTTGACAGAGCCTCGAACGTCGGAGTCGAGCTCGGAGAAGAACTCCCGCCTGCCTGTCATGTGGTGGGTGGCGCCGGTGTCGAGGCACCACCCATCGATCTTGCTGCCGCTGCCGGACCCGCTGCTGAGGAGGGCATGTGCCTTGGGCTCGTCGAGGTGGAGAAGGGCCGCTGCAATCGGTGCTGCTGGAGGTAGCTCGGCGCTCGCATGTGCCATGAACAGAGCTTGTTGCTCCTCCTCTGCCTGCGCGACGTGGGCCTGGGCGCGTCGTGGCTGTCTGCAGTCCCTGGCCCAGTGACCAGCACGGCCACAGTTGTGGCAGGCGTCATCTTGTGCCGGCTTGGGCTTCTCGGCGGCGCCGCCCTGGGCACCTCTGCGGGCGCCGCCCTCGGCGCGCCCTTGCGCCCCGGCCTGGGCGCCTTTACGTGGCTTGCCACGCTTGCGGCCGGCTGTTGCGGAAGAAGGCTCCCCCTTCTTCTTGTCACCTTGGCCGGCAGCCCACTGCTCCCGGGTGAGAAGGAGCTTCCCACCAACGGTGGCAGGCCCCGAGAAGGGTTGTGGCTCATCACCGTCGACGACCTTGAGGCGACCTATCGCCTCTTCGATCGACATCGTGGAGAGGTCCAGCAGGGACTCGATTGAGCGAGCCATCTGCCTGTACTTCTCGGGGATGCAGCGGAAAAGCTTCTCGACAGCTCTCTCCTCGCTGTAGGTGTCGTCGCCAAACTGCACCAACTTCTGCAACAGAGTGTTGAGACGGAGAGCAAAATCATCGACGTCCTCACCAGGCTTGAAGGCCAGGTTCTCCCACCCCTTGCGAAGTGCCTGCAATGTGGACTTGCGGGCGCGGTCGCTGCCGATGCGTGCTGCAGCAATGGCATCCCAAGCCTCCTTGGCAGTCCGCTTGCTGGTAAGCGAGAACTGCATCTCGGACGGGACTGCAGCGATGAGGGCATTCAGTGCCCGTCGATCCTGGTCGTAGTCGACGTCGCCGTACCGGACTGCCTCCCACATGTGCAGCACCTGAAGTCTCACCTTTATCACCGCAGCCCACTCAACATAGTTGGTCTTGGTGAGGGTAGGCCACCCACCACCGGGGCCAACGTCCCTGGCAACAGCCTGGTACCCGTGGTAGCCACGGTACCGGTCCGGGGAGAGAGAGCCACGCTGCCTACGATGGCCGTGCTCTTCCTCGACCCGTCCATCGCCGTGCCGGTTGCCCTCGTGTCCGACACGGCCGTGTGCGCGCTGCTCCTGGCGCTCGAGCCAAGCGTTGGCTCGGCGTGCAGGACGCTCGTCCCGCTCGGGGAAGTCCTGCTCGCGGTCCAGTTCGGCGTCCAGCCGCGCTGCAGCCTCCCGCAGACGTATGGCCTCCAGTGCCCGCTCTTCGCAGGTCGCGTGGTTGGGGTCGCGGTTCCCTGCACTCGGAGCGCCGCCGTCGCCGTGCGCGCCTCCTCCAGGAACGTCGCCGGGCTCGTGGGCGCCTCCTCCAGGAGCGTCGCCGGGCTCGTGGGCGTGCGCAGCTGCCCACTGCGCCGCTCGCCCTCGCCCTGCCTGCCTCTCCAGCTGCTCAAGGTCCGGGTCGGCGCTGTCATCAGCAGAGATGGAGCTGCTGTGACTGCCGCGCAGGTCCTCAACCTCCTCTGCGGCTGCACGCGCTGCATCCGCAGCTGCTGCTGCCTCCACCTCCGCTCTGGCTGCTGCCAGCTCCGCTTGGGCCAGCCTCGACGCCCTCGCTGCTGCTGCAGCGATTGCTGCCGCCGCTCGCCTGCGCTCCTCTGCCGCGGCGAGGTCGGCCTCCTGCCGACGCCGCGCGCTGGAAGCGGCCGAGTGCTGAGACTGCCCTCCTGTGGTCATGGCGCGCTGCTGCACGAGGGGCAGAGGCTGCCAAAACAGCTGCTGCTGGCTGCTGGGGCTGCTGCGAGGCAGGGAGCTCGACTGGAGAAGGGATTGAGCAGGAAATGCTCAGGCTACAGGATAGTACGGCTCTGATACCACTTGTTAGTCTCTGGATCCTTGCTCTAGGTGTGAGCAGGATCCTTACTCTCATCGAGAGGATAGCACACAGAGATCTCAGAATTGAGGCAATTTTCTGGGTTTATTTCTCACACCATGCTATGCCAACCTTAGGGGTTGGGGATACATATTTATAGGCTACTAACCAGCCAAGCATATGCTAAGATGCTAGTCTAAGATGCTGTCCTAGATGCTGTCCTAGATGCTAGTCAAGATGTTGTCCTTAAGATGCTAACTGCTGTCCTAAAAGCAGTCAAGGATGCTTTTACAAAGGACACAAGGACACAAGGACCATGTGCTCTTGCAGCACACACACACAGGGACTTATCCATCATTTCTATCTACCTAACGTTCCAACAGCCAAGCTTGCGAAGCATCTCTATCCAATCCTCAAAATCCAATTAAGAATGTATAGGTGTTTAGTGCAGAAGTAGAACTAGTCAACTTGACGGAGGATTAAATTTGGGACAAAAAGGCTATGTTGTTGTTGTATCACAATGCTGCATCTATATAATATCAAGATCTGGAGAGAAATTAAACAAAAAGGGGATTAGAGGAAGGGGAAAGTTTGCTGAGGTAGCCTAACTGCTGAGCATGACACAAAATTCTGGTGGGTTAGCAACTGAGAAGGATCCACAGCATGGTCATCTCGTGCAGCCAGCCGGCCACTGACATTGTGCCATGGCCGCCTAGCACGAGCACAACCGTCAGTCCATCACCCCATCTTCTGCAGTACCATGACATGCTGTAGCTCGTCCATGAGAATCTCACTGGCCTCGTCTCCACAGGAACTGTGGTGGAGTGGAGGACCTCCTCGCCATCGTCGCCGTCGCTCGGCCACGGAGGAGGTCTTGTGTGCGGACGTGTTGAGGCGGCTGTGTAGGGTTACGGGAGAAGAGAGGCAACAAGTGTGGCGAGTGGGGGAGTCGGGAGTTATTCAATAAGCTGTTGATGGGTTGAGCCATATTGGACCGGCATATCAAACAAGCCTAATGTATCCATGAAGAGTATCCAAATCATTGTTGATTTATTTTTATGGATACTCCGTGGATACGGATCCAACGTGTATCCATGTCATATCCATATTGTATACGTGATATGGGATACATCCCTATCTTGCTGTATCGGGACGTAGGCTCCTAGTAAAGGATGTAGCATATAATTGTTCTGCTCACTTAATATGGTAAACTAGACAGGTTAGCAGAAATATATGTCTCAACAAGCAAGAGATATCTCTTGCTGTTATTTATGCACTAGTATGGTAATAACTGTTAAGCCTGTTTTGCTTTTGGTTTGCTGCTTGCACTTTATGGTATTCTGATGTTTTTTTGTTACATGTTCCATGTTCAAACATAATTGCTTTAGCATATTATTGCACTATAAAGGTATTACCAATAGTACTTCACCTTTTGCATCATGGCCATATATCTTCATTTTGAGCCAACTAACCAGTGAACTGAAGACATATACGACACCCTTGACTCCTTTTAATTAAACAAATCCTGCAAGCCCTACTTTTGGAGTTTGATGTAAGGTGCAGTGCAGTATTAGCATGCCACATGTTGCTCTCTATTAATTGATAAAAAAGGAGAATCATATGATTGTTTCAATATCATTGTACTTGCTTCTGCGTGAGGAATCCTTGCCGTATATTGCTATATATACAGCTCCATCTCTACACAAGTTAATGGGATTCTGTGAGATAATACTGTGTCTACATACATTGCTGTATGCATACTAACCATTAATACCCTGTCGAACGAAATAATCGCACCGCTCATTAACTTTGCATGCTTACACTCAGCTTAATTTGATGTTCACCACTAAATGTCTATACCCATGATTTAGTGACCAATGCTGCTTCTTTTTTTTGGCCTCAAAACATGTTCGGTTTTTAGAGATGTGATATAATTACACTATTAAATTAGGAGGAAATGGCTGAACTGTGGACCACATTTTAGTGGGAGCCTACATGGTAGGAAGTTTTCCTTTTACAATGATGAGCCTTTATAACCTATGAACAGTGTTTCCCTTTTTCTTCATGGTTGTGCTCTCAATTCTGTGGTTTATATATCTTGTCTGCTTTAAGTATGTCTTTCTACTATAGTTTGATTTAGTCTAGGTTCCTTGAGTAGTAAATGACCACATTGTCTATATATTTTCACATTGCCTGTCTGTTAATGATGTTAAATTTTTATCATATTTTTTTTCATAGGTAAGTTTGCATCTAGTGATTGCATTAGTGATTCTTCTTTTTATGTTCCTTAATTCTTATGCAGCACTTTCACAATGGTGCATTTTTCACCGCAAGAGGGCCAAAAGGGTTGTAGACACATGGGAAAAACAGTTTACTAGTGCAAAGGAGGAGAAGAAAATGTCATTCCTATATCTATCAAATGATATCCTGCAAAACAGCAAACGCAAGGGAGCAGAGTATGTGGATGAGTTCTGGAGGGTTCTCCCTAGATCCCTGAAGCATGTCTATGAAAATGGGGGAGAAGAAGGGAAGAAGCAGGTGGCGAGATTGGTAAGTTTTATTTTTTTCCACTGTTACATGATTAATTCTTTGCATTTGAGAAGCACTTTTATTCTAGAGTTGTCCTAGAACCTTGTCCAATAATGCAGGAGTATCTGTACCATCATGTTACTATAGTACCATTGGATCAATGACCATCCTTAGTTTATTTTTTATAGCAAACTATTGGAGTCATATGCTTTAGCTGATTTATTTAAGCAACTATCAACTATCATCATTATTACTCCCCTGGTACACTTATCTTGATTCCAGGTATTTGTTTGCTTTGATGTTTTTTAAGACACGATCGTAGTCATAGTTTGCTTATATCTTCATCAATACTCTGTTAGGATAATTCCTAGTCATAGTGTGACTAGATCAATTACAGAATAACTGAGGATTTTTTTGTCATCTTTTATTGCAAGTCCAAAATAAGTAAGCTAAATGTTTCTATCTTGTTATTCTTTTTTGGAACTACAGATATTAATCTGGGATGATCGTAAAGTTTTTGGGACGCGTATTGAAAGTATGAAAAAGGACATTCTTGGTGACGACCCTCCTGTATTGGATAGCACTGGGAATAGTTTGAAACCTAGCTCTAATCCCACTTCAAATTCCAAAGCTGCACGGAAGGATTTTGGTACAACAGTAAAAGTAAGTTGCTTATTATCTTGGGTGGATCAGACTTCTGACATATTGAATGAGAGCACCACCTTATCGTTGATTTTTACTGTAGAAACCCACTTTTGGCGGGATGCCTGAAAAGATTGTGTCTGCATACCAATCAGTGCTTGATCAGCATTTTGATGAAGACACAGCTTTAAACAAATGTAAGACTATTGTGGGCCTTTTGGAGAGGATAAATAAAGATATTAACGATGCTAGCATCAACGGTACGGATTTTGCTTGCTCACTAGTTATTCAAAGTTGTGATCTGCTGTTCAAGAACGTTTGACTACATTCTGATGTTTTCTGCTATTTTTATCCTATATGTTTCTTCATAAGGTAATCAGCCAGCATCGTCATTGATCTCTGACCTTCAAGAACAGGAACTGACCCTAAAACAGTGCATCGAACAACTCGAAAGTGTAGATATGGCGAGAATGTCCCTTATCAATCAATTGAAAGAAGTTCTCAGCGAACAGGTTTGGAGGCTTTTCATTATCTTCCCAACATTCCATCTCAATTACATACCTTCTGCTGTTCAGAACTATTATTCTTCTTTATAACAGGAGTTGAAGTCAGTAGTTCTTCGCGATCAATTGCAAGTAAGAATTTTTCTGTATATTTTATTGCATGTTGTCCTCCTTAACTTGTTTTTCCTTGCAAAATCACATCCTCACTTTGATGCTTATTTATCTTTTCCCATTTACTCTTTAATCTATTTTAGAGTTTTAGAGAGTGGACACCATTCTTTTTGTTAGCAATAGGCGCCCTAATGGGCTGTAATGGGCTTGTGCGGTTAAGCACCTTAGGGATTAAGTTAGATTGATAAGGCAAGGATCACCGTTGATTGGGTGTTTCTATAAACCCTTAGGGATCCTTGCCTATATATGTGTACCCCTGTACCCTTAATCAATCAATCAATCCAGAGGCTAATTGCCTTTATGGTATCAGACTTAGGTTTAGACTTCCACTGCACCTAATCACGCGTGCGTCGGCCAGGAGCCGCGCCGCCAGCCTCCTTCGCGCGCCGGTCTTCTACCAAGCTGCGCCCGCGCGTCGGAGGCTTCCGCCGCGCGCCACCCCTACGCCGCGCGAAGGCTCCCGCCGTGCGCGCCGCTCCACCCCGCGAAGGCCCCAAGCCCCGCGTCGCTCCAACTCGCGCGAAGACCGCCGCCGCCATGTCTCCAACACCTCCGCCCACCCCGAAGGAAGGGACGGAAGTCGATGGTTCCTCTGTCTCCGTTCAGGGCGACGATGTCGCCAAACGTCTCGCCCAGGAGCAGGCCAACGCGGCCGCCGCCGCTGCACAGAAGCTGGAGCGCGACCGCGCCGCTGTTCGCGACGCTGCTCTGGCCCGCGCCCTCGAGGCCGAATAGGAGGCCGAAGCTGCGGCACAGGAGCGCGACGACGTGGCTCGGCGCGCCTTGGACGCCCTCGCGCGCGCTGCCTCGGAGCGGGCGGCAGCAGCAGCGGCCGTTGGGGCCTCTGCTTCGTCTGACGGCGCACCTCCTGGCAGCGCACTGCCTGACCTCCGTGCCGCCATGCTCCATCATGAAGCCGTGGCTCTGCTTCAACTCCACTCCCAGGCTGTCGCCGTCAGCAACATCTGGAACCACGTCACCACCATCCTCGACGTCGATTCCGGCAACTTCAATCGTTGGTGTGATCAGTTCCTCCTCATCCTCGGCAAGTTTTCTCTCCAGGATCACGTCCGCGAGGAGCCTCCAGTCCCGATTTCTCCAGATTGGGCCAGGATGGACTGCGTCGTCAAGTCCTGGATCATTGCCACGCTCATGGACGATCTGGCTGAGATCATTCGTGCCCAGGGCTCCACAGCCCGGCACGCCTGGCTCGCGGGCGAGTCGCAGTTCCTCGGCAATCGGGAGGCTCGCTCCATTCAGCTGGAGACGAAGTTTCGCAACTTCGTGCAAGGGGACCTCTCCATCACCGAGTACTGCCGCAAGCTGAAGAAGATGGCTGATGATCTCACGGCCCTCGGCGAGGTCGTCACCGACCGCACCCTCGTCCTCAACCTCATCCGCGGCCTCAGCGAGCGCTTCGCCCACGTCGGTACCCTTCTTCGTCGCGCCAAGCCCTTCCCCACGTTCCTGGAAGCTCGTGAGGACCTCATCCTTGAGGAACTCACCATGACGGATCGCAAGGAGACTCTAGCAGCTGCCCTCGCCGCCTCCACCGCTCCTGCCAAGGCGCGTCCACCTTCTGCAGGTTCCGGCGGGGGTTCTAAGGCCTCCAACAACCGCCGCAGCAAGCGCGGTGGCGGCAACAAGGCGCCCAACACCACCAGCAATCCAGGACAGGGCTCCAGGACTCCTGCAGGCGGTGGACAGCAGCAAAACGCTGCAGGACAGCAGCAGCAGCAGGCTGGGGGGGGGGG
>CM041636.1:52849420-52886458 GCA_023333625.1 Bothriochloa decipiens
TCGCCTTCTGGAGAATTCTCTGGAGGACCACCAGGTTTCCAGATTGATAAGAGGCCTAGGCTTGAGAAAACAGGGGAGGCCGCTGACATGGGTGTTCCCCCCTTCTTTGGGCAAGTGCCACAGGTGCAACAACAGATTGGAGCAGTGCCTACTTCTCTTGGAGGCGGCACACATCCACCAACTCCAGGCCCATTCCCATCCCCTCCACCGCCATTGCCAGCTCTATTGCCACCGCTCATACAACAGTTTGGTCAAAATACTGGAGGAATGATTGGAATGGGAGGACCTTTCGGGATGATGGCTGGCTCTATGCCACCTCTGCCTCCATTGACCAACATTCGGCCGGCAGGTTTTCCAGGACCAAGTGGGCCACCTCCCCCACCTCCACTTCCACCAGCTCAGAACCAGCCCCAGCCACAGCAGTCTCCTCAGGCGCCGCAGCAATCACCAACATCAGCTGGGTTCTTTCAATCATCTGGCATGGGGTTCTTTCCTCCTGTGCAGGTTCAGCAATCTCCGTCTGCCCAACGACAGTGATTCAACAGTGGCTATTTGCATTCATGGGCTTAAAGGCAGCACCCATGTGTTTAACTTTGTACATTCAACAGTATTCACCGAGTATCAAGCTTAAATGTGGTTGGTCCTGCAAGCTGAGGCAGGGCCAATGGCCACAAACTAGAAAAATTGTAGAATAGGCATGCGTCTTTTGCGATGTATAACTGTTCCTTCTGTTGTCTGAAGAGTTATCACTCTTCCTAGTTATGTGAAGTAGTTAGACTTCGTTTTTCTCCCCTTTGCATTGATCCCCCGAGGCAACAGTTAGTGACTTTGGAAAACTGGTGCTCAAGAGTTGCCAACTGGTAGAACAGTTTTAGGGCTGATGAAACAGTTGAACTTACTGGTCATAGTCTCATGTCATAGGTATGATGTGAACTGCAAATATTCTCCATGATGCTTAAATTTGTTGTTTATTATTTATTATTACTATTTGGGTTTAAAATTGCTGTTGTCTTTCACCTGGTTCTTACACAAGGGCTAGCTTGGAAAAGGATTGGTGATTCAGAATTCAGATAAGTTGAAACGAATCAAATAGGCGTCTGTGCTTGACTCCACACACCATCTATTTAGATTTGTTGGGTTTTTGTTAAAGATGTTTATGAGTTCAATGATCCTGCACTACAACTTGACCAAGTTGGTGTAGAGGCCGAAATCTGGGGGGTAATATTCGGTGCCAGTGATGGAAAATGAATACCATGCAACAAATGGATCTTAATCTGCTAATACCAAGCAGATTTGAAGCTACAGATCATGGTGTAGTACTAGCTTGGAAATGCCTGCTGACACTGACAGTAAGCAACCTATCAGGTTAGTTCTTTTTCCCTACACAAGATGAAGAGAGACACAACGACTACACAAGGCTGACTACAGCCTAGTAGCTGCTAGCTACAACTACAAGAGAGAACGAATCTAATCAGAGAATTAAGGAACAACATGAAGGGATACTAAGCTGTAGCAGCAGCTTCTTCCGGTTCAGGAATGAGGACTACTATTCTGCCTGGGGTTGTATCTGCTCGCCGGCGCGCTCTTCGCGCTGGCATTGAACTCCACGTTCGGCTTCGTCGTCGTTGTCGTCGGCGTTGCTGTCCGATGGTCCTTGACATCGAAGGTGTTGGTGGCCGTCGCAGCCGCTACCGCCGCCGGTCGCAGCAGCCTCCTGGAGGTCGTTGCAGCGGTAGCACGACGCTGTGCCCAGCCTTCTTGCGACGACGATGACGCCGCAGCATTGCTGTCGGCGCCTCCGCTGGGCGACGACGACCCCGCTGTTGCTGCGGCCGTCGCACTTCTGCTTAGGAGGAGGAGGAGGTGGAGCAGGATCACGGCGCTCCTGGCCGCGCTGCAGCGGCAAGCTGCAGTCTGCTTCATCTGCAGAGCCTTGAGCAGTTCAGTTGTTTGTGTGACTTGCAGTTCTAGCAGAGCAGGAACAGGACACGACTGCTGGGTCTAGGTGTGTTGTTGCAGTTGGAGTAGATCTTGGGCTTGCAGAGCTCGCTAGGTAGTGTAAGTAACCGCGGGTTGTATATATATACACATCGTGGCCCTGCACTGCAGTATATTACGTGCACTAGACTAGTAACATGGCTGCGAGTGGAAGACGAAGCACGCTGCTTCCACTTCCACTTCCACGAGGTGGGAACGTGCAGGGAACATGGATGCTACATGTTCTCCTCCATATCTTGGCCATGAGTACGGTGGAGTGGAGAATGGAGCATAGGCCGAGCTGTGTGAACATGTTGCCCTGTGATCTGCATCACTTCATCCCAGTGTTCTTTCTTGCACATGAACAAAAAAGAATACACGTTTCTGGTTCTCTTTGACTGAGCTGGTCGGATCAGATGTTGGAGAATTCAGGTATCCGCGTACCATTTCTGTCCTTCGTTCTCTCCTCTCTGAATTCTGAAATAACACAGTACTACCGTCAGGTCAGGTTATCTTATCTGGTCAAATAAATGCTTAGTATGGTCATCAGTTCAGATGGAGTCCTAAACGCCGACCATGTGAAGTTCTTCTGAATTTGACCACTATTTGTACACATCCGGCGCCGTGTATATATACAAACCGGAGGAGTTTCTAATTCAGTATTTCAGTTTATTAGCTAGTAGCGAGCCGAATCACACATTCGTTTTTTTGGACATATATAAATTCGTTATTAGCTAGTAGCTTAATCCAATTTAAATTCAGTAGCTCTCTGGTCTCTCGAGAAAGAAAAAAGAACATATATAAATTCAGTTCCTTATACATGCTGAATTATTCAGCTCTCTGAAAGTTGTTGGTTATATTTGCCACTGATGACATGATGACTGACCTCGCATATGAACTTTTGCATTGGGCCTTGTATATACCATATACCTTCGTGAAAATGCTGTTACCGATCCAATTCTTTGGAGTAGTAATAAACAAAGCACTGCCAACTAATGAACTGCTACAAGTGCATATATGCGTCTCCACATGGAAGAGGAGTTGGCCAAGGACCATCTGTCTCTTAGTGTCCACAGCTTTGACCGGCCGCGGCCGGCTTTATATCGATCGATCTAATCGTCGGCTAATTGCATCTCCGAGCTCCTTCTCCTTTGTTACCTAGCTAGCTCCTCTGCAATCCCAATCATTGAGACGTTGTCACCAGTTCACTATTGGCCGTTTTGCTGTTGGACCACAGCGGTAGATGGCATATGGTATAGCAACAACAAGTAACATGGGGGATGAACCTGGTTGGAGTAGAGCTGGGTACCACTGCTAGCTCTAGCTACATTTGCAATGGAATGTATGCTGCTGCCACATGCTGTTCGCTTTGGAATTTGGCCCTGGACGACTGCATGCAACTGCAAACGAGAATGAGGATTTCTTAGTGAAGGTTCTTAGTCAAGTTCCCGTCTTTAGGAGTCTAGGATATCATCATCTATCGCAGCTTAATCTGAACACGCTAGCTAGGGGCCTATTCTTTTATTTTTTTGAACGCAATTTTTTCAAAAAAAAAAAAAAATTGAACGCAAAGGGGCCTATTCTTTTGCTGAACAAATTAAAGGGATCGGAGTGGTTGCCGGTTTGCAATGATATGTAGTGCAAATCACCACAACCGCTGCCTCGTTTTCACGTGTTGCTGACCGCATCTGTTCATCGACTAGTAATGGACAAAATCTGATGGCACTTGTTCCATTGTGGATCATTATGACTTGTGAGTCTAAGCGCAAAAATGGACTTGATGCAGGGTTTGAAATTAAAAAAAAACACTTTTCGATCCAACTGTATTAAAAAGGGCATCATGTTTGCCCACATACTACATAGACTAGAATTTACGAGATTAATAATCAGAAAAGGAAAAAAAAAACATGCACCTTTAGTTTTATGGATGGACATCGTTTAGATCCAGCTGAAAAGTCCGTACCAAACACAATTAAGATAATAAGATATAGATAAATACAGATTTTAAAAACATGAAAGAGACTATATCAATTACAAATATTAAATGATTACACTACCATGAAGCTCTGAAAATAATCCAATGATAACACATTTTTGTATAGGTTCAATTTAGAAGGCACAAATAGTAAATGATTACGCTACTGAAACATCCTTAATTTTCTACGAAGGAAAAATACACAGAATGAAGGATATAATGATAGCCCAGGAGGTCCAAGCATTAACTTATCCAATATCAGTTGATTACAAAGCCATACATCGAATAAAAGAATACAATAGAGGGGTTTACATAATTTATTACATCGCCACATGGCAGAATCATCAGAGCATCTAGCATCCAGGACAGCCGCGGAAGTAGAGGAATATTGCAGAAGCATCGTCTTTCACCATCTTGAGCGTAGGCATGAGACCAACTAATCCTTTCATCCTTCAAGGGCGTCGGCAAGCCATCATCCAAACCCGGATCCAAATTTTCAGTACGTTTTGTACTAGCCACATCTCCCACCCTATGTTTTGCTTTTGCTATGTAGTGTTTAGTGGGATGAAAGGATATAATCAAAAAGGCCTAATATATGGCTGTGGTTTCCTATGCAAGTAGTGACCAATATTATATAATATAGTTTATCAAGTTTTAACCCATCTCATCCGCACATCTTTCCCATCCCATCACATCACACACATCTTACCCTCTCGCACTCAGTCGACAGGTCCAACTCCCTCTCGGAGCCTGTCTTAGCGGCTCACAGCCGAAAGGGTAACACCAGGGGGGAATAGAAGGACTCATCTCACTACTCCCGAGAACCGTAGGTCGAGGGAAAGGCCATACCGAGGCCGCAGACTATATATAGATTCAAAACTCTGCAGAGCGTGTACTCCCGTAACCACAAGATCACCATCCTCGGTGGTGCGCTCCACCTAGGCTAATTTCGGCTGCTTTCTAACCGGTGCGATGCCACCCTACCACTCAGTTCTGGGACATCCCGAAATACCACCGGAACACAGATAGGTACACCGGCACACTGAGACTGTGAGGCGTAGTTATCCGGGCCACCAAGGTAACTTTGCGGCTTTAAGGAGGGTGTGGGACCCAATGCCCGTACCTCCCGACACTATCTGCTAACAACCTAGTAGTAGTGGCACCGTCCTAGCTAGTCAGACATCCGTTCCTCGCCCATTCAGGTGCGAGTGGTGAGCACGTAGGTCCCAAGGTTCTGGTTCTCAAGAGATATCAGGTCCTAGGGGAATCAGACAGGATTATCTTCTCATAGGGACTACAACAGTCCGTGCTACAACAGCACCTTCTACCCGGGGCCTCGCTCCACGAAGGCTCTCGTCCCCGGGATCACCATATACCTCACAATGTGCCCGCCACAAGCACCTCATACGGGGATGCCCAGATCACATCCCCCGGCAAGACTCGCTCCGATTGACTCAACCCTCACCACACACCCAAGACACACGCAACGCTCTCCCCGAGTAAAGTGGCACCGCGTGCCTTAGCCATATACCATACCATACTCTCCACCACGCATCACATCACAGATATAAGCGTAGTAGAAGTAAAGCATCATAAGCAAAATAAACATACATCTAGCCTATCAGCGGGTGTGCAGGAGTAAAGGTTGCGACAAGGTAAAGGCTCATCAAGCAATTCTACCATGCATCCTATCACAAGTGATATTCATAAATAAAGCACTAGCAAACTAGTTATTATATCATGTGTAATAGGATCTATGAGCTTGGGTGGGGTGTGACACATGAACAGCTGTCACTCAAGTCCTCCCTCAAGTCCTTGGCGTGCTCCTAGTCCTCCTCCTCGGGTAACTCCTTCGCGGAATCTAAAATCGAGACATAATGGTCGCGAGAGCGACCCCTATAAATTAACACAAAGAACCAAATGAAATCTAATAACTCCAAATGCAATCATACATAAGTCTATGACATAGAGCTCATTTTTATGAAAATTTAGACACTTGGTTCATATTTTTCGGAGTTCGTATGAATTAGTTATGAATTTCCAAGTTTAAACTATTTTCTAAAAAAGAAAAAGGGAGAGAGAAAACAGAGCTGACACGTGGCACCGTGGGTCCAGCAGTGGTGGTGCAGGGCTGACATCAGCGTGGGTCCAGTAGCTCAGTCACTGATAGGTGGGACCAGGGTCAATGGTTACTGATAGGTGGGACCCAGTCAATGGTCAACCGTTGACCAGTCAATGGTCAATGTTGATCGGATCGGACTGGGCCTGGATGGGCTCGGGCAGGGCTGGATATGGGCTGGGTTGGGCCGGCCTGGCCCGGACACGTGGCAATCAGCTAGGCGTCCACGTGGCAGACCTGGGCTCCTAATGGGCTGGTGTACGTCTTTGACTGCGTGGACTTGGTCCATGGTGCACCAAAGGCAGAAGGCTCATGTGGCATGCCTCTGTTGGTCCAAGGTGGCCACGTTGTGGACGCGGTCCACACAGGGCAGGGGAAATCTTCCCCTTTCCTCTCTGTCTTGCGCGTGCGACGGCCCGGCCGGGACTCACCGATGGCGAGCGGACGAGCGGAGGTCGCGGGGAGGCTCCGGCTGGCCGTGCGGTGGCTAAGACTACGCAGCGGCGAGGCGACTACGACAACGGGGGCACGGTGACCTTGTGGCTCACTGGCTCGCCGGCCCTCGCACGGTGGCGGCGTCGAGCGGTAGTGCCGCAGGGGCGAGGGGCTACAGCGCCTCGGGTGCTTCTTTGGCGCACGCGCTACGGCTTCTCTAGGCCAAGGTAGAGGTGGCAGTGGGGTGCAGGCGGGCTCGCGGTGCCTCTGCTCACCGGCGCACGTGCAGCGACGGTGCCGAGCGGCATAGCCGCGGCGGTGGGGCGCAGTAGTGGCTCAGGGGCGTCTTTGGCTCGCGCATCAAACTCGGGAGGTCAAGGCAAACAAGAATCACGCTTCAATTTGGTCCGTGGGGATGCCTAGCGAGGTGGCAAAGCGCGGTGGACGGCGGACGGTGGCGACGACGGCGATGACAATTCCTCTATCGAAGCTTGAAATTGATCTGCATCTTCACCTCCTCTTCTCTATTGGAGCAGCTAGGAGGTCCAAAACCCTATCTAGCACAGCTACCGAGGCACATCAGGGGCGCGCGCGGCTGCGAGAGCCACGGCGGTCGGAGTCCGGGGAGACCGAGGTCGGCAAAGGTGCCGGCCTCACTGGGGTCCGTGCCGGCTCCACGATGTTGCCATAAAGGCATTCTAAACTAGCGTGAACGCGATGGTGAAGTTAATGGGAAGAAAGGAGGACGGGAGAGGGGGAACGCGGGCGAAGCTCTAGGCGGCGCCATGGATGGCATGAGCAAGCTCACCTCGCACGGCTACGGTTGGGGACGAGGCATGGTGGTGGCTTGGTGATGAAGAGGCAGAGCTGCGGCGTCGCGTCGGTCTAGCGGGGCCGCCGGGTCCTCCTCCGGCGCGCGAGTGGCGACGGCGGTCGCGGTGCGGTGGCCTGGCTGCTGCTCAAGCTAGGCCGCGCGAGGCCAGGTGCTTAGGTGCGGGGCGCGCTGGGCCGCGGGGGCGTTGCTGGGCCAGTCCGATCGGCTGTGCTGGTTGGGCTGCTTTGCCTATTCTTTTCCCCTCCTAATTATATTTCCTTTTCTATTTCTTTCCTATCCACTAATCCCAATCATGACATGATCTAGTTAGTGCAAGGGTTAGTGACCAAGGCACCACCCCATGCTAGGTCTACTATGATCTCATGGCATGTGGGGTCCATGTCCGGGATTACTTGCATACACATATTAGCACATATGATATAAAGGTTTATTCGATTTTATTACATCACACAAAATCGAATAAGAAGCAAAACAAACTCTTGTCAACCAAATGCAAATGGTCCAACTAACATCGGTGCTACTTGTGCAACTACTAGTGGGTTTTCTACATGACACTCACCAAATATGGGTTGTTTTAGAAAAAAATTTGTTGGTTGTGATTTTTGGTGTTTGAATTTTTAGGGTTGTTACTACTACCATGAATCTCCGAAAATAATCCTATGATAACACATTTTTTGTATTGGTTCAATTTGTAAGGCATTTCACATGTGCCGAGGGCCCCAAGAGTCAAACTTTATAATCTTTGACCAATAATCTGGCTAACAACTTTTAATTATTTTATCACAAACTTGATACTATTAGTTTTGTAATCAAATATATACTATATCCAATAACTAGGATATCATCTAATCTAACACTGAAGAACATTGCATAGGCCACAGGGATCGGAGTGGTTACCGTTTGCAATGATAGTGGTTACGTGTTGTTCTTTTAAGGTATACTGTGGGATATCCGGCAACAAGCAATCCAATCTTTTTACTTTGACGCAGCGACATCGTTATACCATAGCTTCCACTGTTGTTATTGCTAATCACTGAACTCTGATGATATGACATCTCCATTCGTTCTAATCGGCTTCTCCACATTGGGCGGCGGTGCTCTTCTGCTGACGGTAAGAAATCCTAATTAAACACATATGATCCCTGATGCGAATATTTGACCGAACATCCCTGATGTGAATATGCTCGCTATCATTGGATCTCGCGATCGGATTGGCGCTCATGAAGAAGCGCAACACGATGACGAGTGGTCAACTTCGAGTGCTGAAGAGAGATGCCTCATGGTTCAATGGTGGAGCAACGCTGAACGTCGAACAAAGGCGCTGCCGGGACATGAATGATCACAACGGAGCATGCGGATGAAAAGGAGGCATCAGAGAGAAGCAGCAGAGGTTCTTTTAAAAATCTGCGTAGCGTCTCTGTATTCATATCATCTGTTTCTTGTAGCACCAGCAGTTCAGCTGAAGGTTTGCACATGCCATTCTCTGTAGGACTACTATAGCACAGGTGATATAGATCAAAGCTAAGAGTCAGTACAATTCGTCTAACCACCTCCTAGCAAGGTGCTTTTTTATTTATTGTAAGTAATATAATTTCTTAATGTAGGGCCACTCATTCATCAATCTACTATATTAACTAGTTAGTTTTGGAACAATTTTTTTTATTCATCATCTATTTCTTGGGGTGCAATACATAATGTTCCTCTTTGATAAGGCAATTGTCAGTTGCTTTCTGCATCGCTCAAACCAGTGGTGTTTTGTGCATAACACATGTTTTGCAGAAAGGCACACTCTGAAGTATTTTTCCAGGTTTCTGTTCTTCATGATACTGTGCTGATCACAATCCAGATCAGACACACTCTGAATCTTCCAGGCTGCATGCGTTTGAAGTTCATATGAAAGTGTAAAAATCTGAAATAACAAATCCCTGGTGTGAGTGTGAGTCGTTCTCTGAACATTTTCAGAAAGGTGTCCAGGGTAGGTTACCAATTTCCCCCCTAGCTTTACAGTTTTTAGCTGATAACCTCCTTCAGCCAAGCATAGATTTGTTTAGTATGATACTTCAAAACTCTACAGCAAGCTCTTCCAAGAAGTGTTGTTTCTTTGTGCTGGCGCATTTCAGGTTCGGAGTCAAAATGTTGTTTTGTTTCAAGTCTTCACCATTCACTTCCCGGTCCATGTAACACATTATATTTCTCTATGCAATGAAAATGGAACGGGGTTCAACCCTCTTCTCCGATCGTTATTTTTTTATTAATCTATTCCAAGATTAAATCAAATATAAAAGAATATGTAGTGGCAACAAGAACAAAAGTGGGATGCAGCTCAACAAATGCTAGCGTTTATCTATGCATGAAAAAAGTTACTAAGTTGAACTCCTTACATCTCCTAATTGTTACTACTTTATTATCTATCTTCTAATAAGGCCCCCTTTGGATTGTACTGTAGACAGAGGATAGGAAAAGAAAAATCATAGGAATGCAAGCGCGTGACTTTATGAATCCTGCACGAATAGTACACATTGGTTACACGCCCCCTCGCTCCCTCAGGATAATAAATGTAGAAAGACGTGGTGCTGTAGAAACTCCACCGACCCACCCGTCCCGCGGCTCTCTCTCTCCGTCCATCCCCGCTGCTCTCCCTCTCCGTCCGGTTCACTCGCTCGCTCAGCACGCCCTCGGCACCATGGCCGGCGGACGGCGGCGGCCCCCATCGGATCCAGCCACTACTCTTCATCAGTTCGTTCTGCTTCTCTGTTTTTGCTTGGAGCTGCAGGCTCCTAACGCCAGGAACAGCCCCGCCAAGCCCGTGGCCAGCTCCACATGCTTTTGCGGCTATTGTCTGCTCGCCGCAACCATCCCCCACCCCCAGATCCTCCTCTTCCTTGAGTACAGCCAGTTAGCAAGCGGCCCTGCGGCGGCCTGCAGGCTACGGCGAGCGGCACGGTAGCACCGGCGCACGGCATGGTCGGGACTGCGGTGAGCGGCGCGGGCGTGGGCAGGGCTGGGGCGAGCGGTGCAATGACAGCAGTTGCCGCTGGGAGCCTCGGCACTCGGGATGCTGTGCGGTCCCATGGGGAGCTCCGCCTCCGACTTGCTTCTGATGTGGAAGACCGGAAGAGTAACGCACTTGCAGGTAGATGGGGAAAAAGAAGGAAAGTACTTGGAGGACTGAGGAACATGGGATGTATGGTTCCGTACGGCGTTGTCGCTACGAGTGCCGGACCTGTTGGCCGGGGATGGGTTCCGGCGGATTGGGTCGCCGATGTCGGAGCAGGCCGACTCGATGGTCGGCGATGGGAATGGCCTCGCGCTGTCTCGTGCAGAGGTGATGGGGCCGCCGATGCGTCAATCGGTGATGGGGCGGCCATCGCCTGCGCCGCCGACACCATTCCGGCGGTGATGGAGGTGGCACAGGTTGTCCCTTGGCCCGTGATAGGGATTGGGGAATTATTTTCGTTGACCAAGCGGTGAATGGGAGCGATACTAGGGAGTGGGAAACGAGCGAGCGAGGTGCGCGAGGCATCTGTTTTCGCGCCAGAAATTTTTCCAAGAGCTCGGAGCTCATGCTTCGTTTCATGTAAAATTAAGCCATAGGAATCCATAGGAATCGATTCCTGAGGAATTGTTCCTTCACTTTTCTTGCCAACCAAAGGACATGCATAGGAAAGAATCCATAGGAATCAAATCCTTCAAAAATCCTGTGTTTCTCCCCCGATCCAAAGGGGCCCTAAGATTAAATCAAATTTGAAATAATCTGTAGTCACAAATCAAACAAAAAATGGTGATGTAGCTCAACTGGTAGATTGTTTATCTATGCATGAAAAGTACGAGGTCCAACTCCTCGCATCTCTAATTTTTTTTATTATCTATCTTATAAGATTATAAATCAAATTTAAAATAATTTATAGTGACGTTTTAAATAAAAATTGGGGATGTAGCTCAATCGGTAGAGCGTTTGTCTATGCATGAAAAAGGTACATGGTTCAATTCCTCGCATCTCCAATTATTTTTTATTATTTGTCTTACAAGATTATAAATCAAATTTAAAATAATTTATAGTGGCTCATTAAATTAAAATTGGGGATGTAGGTCAACTGGTAGAGCATTTATCTATGCATGAAAAAGGTACGGAGTTCAACTCCTCACATCTCTAATTATTTTATTATTATCTATCTTACAAGATTATAAATCGAATTTAAAATAATTTATAGTGGTATGTCAATCAAAAATTGGAGATGTAGCTCAACTGGTAGAGCGTTTAGCTATGCATGAAAAAGGTACGGGGTTCAACTCCTCGCATCTCCCAACTGGTAGAGCGTTTATCCATGCATGTCCCAACTGGTAGAGCGTTTATCCATGCATGAAAAAGGTACGAGGTTCAACTCCTTGCGTCTCCAATTATTTTATTTTTTTATTATCTACCTTCCAAGATTAAATCATATTTAAAATAATTTCTGGCTGTATATATTAAAACATGTTGGAACGTGGCTCATATGGTAGAGTGTTTATGCTATTTTGGATTATCTAGCATAAAGTGTAATATCGACTTAGACTAATGCTAGCAACAATCACGCCCTATATGCCTCACTGATTTTCTCTCTTACAAATAAAATTGAAAGAAACAAGAATCAGGTGACTCGCATTAACTCAACCAGTTTCAACTTTAAGCGCGTCCAGAGACAAAGGTGTGTGTGGGTGGGTGGGGGTGGGGGAATCGATTTGTTGATACCCATGATTGTTAGCGCGTGCAACGGCGGTGTAGTCGATCGTTTTGATAATAAAAAAATCAAAACAACTAATCCTTGATTCGTCAAAGACAGTTAAGTTAGGTGACCCTACTCTAAGCTACACGAAATCATCATCCATCACATCTTTTTTTTTTTTCTAGATAAAAGGAAATGAGTCCGGTTTCATCGCTCTTGGAACCAAGAGAATCAGACCAAAAGACACATTAAAAAGAAAAGCCACAAGTGTCCAACCCAAAACTTTATTCTAAATTTGCTTAGCCATTCTCAAAAGTCGACAAAGAATGGTAACATACATTCAGTTCGAACACACATTTAACTACGCCGCCAAGAGTAAATATTATATATCGTGGCATTTTCAACTTATCATGGTACATATATATGATATTATTGTTGTTGGTGGAGACATCAATGATAGAAAGCAACTGGAAACTTGTGTGTTGTTCCCTGGACTGTTATGCTTAGTTATCAATGACAATGACAATGACAATTTCTCTGATTTATTAGTGCAAGTGCAAAACGAACACCAAAGAAATGTATTGTCATAGTACAAAACTAACAGGAGTTGGGACGTGTTTTGGTTGAGACATATATATAGCTCATTTGGTCGTTTCTTAATCAACGCATTGTATGTACATATACAGGGAACAACAACTTCATTCTTAGCGTTCCAGTTCCATTATATAGTAAAATAATCTAGAGGGAACCCAGAAAACAAAAGATGCAAGCAAGAATACAAGATCGAGTGCGTAGAATGGCCAGTTAGTCTTTCAGTATAATTTCATATATCTTCGGCGTATGAAAAGAACCAAAATGGGGATGTAGCTCAAATGGTAGAGCGCTCGCTTTGCATGCGAGAGGCACGGGGTTCGATCCCCCGCATCTCCATTTTTTTTTTTGCTTATTTCCATCGAATTTTTTTGTCTTCCTCTCCACCTCCGGTAACCTGGCCCACAGGTCATCCTCAGCCAGGCACACGACACGGCACCACCACCC
The DNA here is from genome assembly GCA_023333625.1 of Bothriochloa decipiens. Classification (NCBI taxonomy): domain Eukaryota; kingdom Viridiplantae; phylum Streptophyta; class Magnoliopsida; order Poales; family Poaceae; genus Bothriochloa; species Bothriochloa decipiens. The sequence continues at coordinate 52,862,503 of CM041636.1, forward strand.
CCGGCCACCGCCCCCCGCGGGGGGCGCGGCGCCATTACCAGCAGCATCTTCGATTTCTCAGTTCTCCCGCCGCTCCCATTCTTTTCGCATTTCCCTCCATCCTCGCCGCTTCGGCTTCTTCCCTTGTCGCTTCCGCCCCGCCGCGCCGATTCGGACACCCGCGGATGGCGTCGGCGGCGTTCAAGTCCACCACGCGCCGCGCCCTCCACGCCTCCACCACCTCCTTCCGCTCCGACCCGCCGCCGTGCCCGCGCCGCGCCCGCTCGCGCTCAGTTAGCGCGGGGCCCCGGGGTTCCCGCGCCGGGGTCGCGCACGAGAGGGACTACGACTACGCCAACACGCGCACCAACCCGCTCTTCGACGCCGCGCCGGTGTCCTCCCCGTCCGCCTCGCCGCCTCCGCCTCCGCCTGCTGCTGGTACCACTGGTGCTAGCTCCGGCCGCGGCGGGGACGGGGCGGGGCGGGAGAGAGGTCATGAGCCGCCGCGGCTCAAGGGTGGCGGGGGGAGGGCGCGGTCGGCCTCCGTCGCGCCGCCGCAGCGGCGCCGGCAGTCGGTGGCGGACTCTGCTGGCGGTGTCGGCGGGGGGAGGGCGTCGCGGGCGCGGTCGGTGGCCGACGACGCGCGCAGCACCTACCGGGGCTCTGAGGTCACTACTCTCTACTCTATGTTCCACACTTCACCCGGAAATTGCGTCTCAAGAAAAAGCTCCCCTTTTTTGCATATAAGCGCTTGTTTAGTTCTCCAAATTCACTTCCTAAATTCTATTACGCAGAATTCCTATTCTCCGTCACATCAAAATGCCGGCACATGCATGGAGTACTAAATGTAGATAAAATCAAAAACTAATTACACAGTTTTGTTATACTTTGCGAGACGAATATTTTAAGTCTAATTAATTAAAATTTAGACAATTTTTACCAAATACAACAAAATGCTACGGTGTTCAACAGTACCAGCACAGTTCGGTGACTCCCGATTCGGGAAACTAAACAAGGCCTAAATAAGCTTGGGCTTGCGAACTTTCCATGTTTTTCCATTTCTATTTATGGTCAAAGCAGTATAACGTGTGGATATGCCGACTAGTCTGACACATAATCTGCATTATCTCCATCAATCCGACAATCCGGTTCTCACTCACATCAGGGAATGCCGATGAATCTGAAGTTTTTGTCTCTCTTACATCTGACAGACCGATGCAGAAACCAGGGATGTGGCAAGGAAATTGCAGTCATGGAGGAGCCGGCATTCCGTTCCAGAGGTATCTCTGCTCTGGTTTTCAATGTTAGATGTTAGATGGTTTATGTGTGTATATGTGCTCAGTATGTGCTGTGTGACATAACTATTTGTACTCCAAAAGGAACTTGTATTCTCATAAATTCACATATCTCACAGGACAAGCAAAGGGGAACTGACGCAAGTTGTTCATCCCAGGGGTCAACACCCATAGTGGTAGGTGAAAATAGTTCGTGGGATATACTGACAACATGAATATGTGACTGACTACTCACTACTAGTGTTTATTGTACGCAGGGGTGCCGGCAAATGGATGAAACTACCCATTCAGAGTCTAGCACTGTTGTTTCTTCATCTGGCCATCTTGATCATGTAAGAATTAGAGAATCTCTCGTGTTAAAGCTATTGTTGTTGCAATTCATTGGTGTAGCTATGAACTCGAAAAAAGGATTACTTTTGGACATTTATGCGTGCTTATGCCATTATGCTGACCACTTGTGTCTATCTGAGTTCACAGCATGGTCTCTTTCAATAAAATATAAAATATTGTCATGTTGAAAATGTGTTTTAGAGATACTTGGCTAGTCCTTCTTTCACTTTGTAAAGGAGAAAAGGTAGCCTTTATTTCCAGCTTTTGCTTTGAACTTATACTATTTTTTTGATCTTTGGGGAAAAAAACTTTCCTTTTTTTCCTTTATTATGTTCTGTCTAGACCTTTCATTCATATTTTATTCCCTTGTGCTAAGTTGTTAGTCATGCTACTGTTCTTATTTGACCATTAGACCATTTGGCAGCAGAACCATGCAACTGTCCCAGTGGATCCAGTTCTGGAAATTCCTCCTGAGTTCGATCCAGATTCTGCTGAGTTTATCTCTGACATAAGTGATTATGTGACAGAATATGGAAAGAAAGATGTTCTGGAAATCCCTATTGATTTTGACACAGATGCTGCTGAGCTGGTTTTAGAGTCCAGGAACAGTTCAGCAAAACAGCACTGGAAGCAAATGGAAATTTCTCTTGAGTTTGATACAGATGCGTCTGAGCTTGTTTCAGACATATGGCACCATGGAGCAAACCAACAACGGGGGGAATTGCAAGCTTCTCTTGAGTTTGATCCTGACACCTCTGAGCTGGCTTCTGACATAACAGAATATACATTAAAACTCAAACAGGTCTGATAACTGTTGCCAACTGTGTCATGCCTTTAGTCGAATATAGCCATCAATTATAATCTTTTACTGCTGGATTGCAGTCACATGAACGTGCTCGAAAGCTGAGAGCAGATTTGGCAGTTGAAGAACAGCGGGAACAGGAACTGAGCAGAATGCTGAAGGGCATAGTAACAGTTCCAAACTTTACTGAGACACATAAAAAACGGCCAAGAAGAAAGGTAATAGATCTATTATTCCAGACAGCAATAGAACCCATTTATATGTTCCGTGTAGAGATTGATTTGTGTTGATAATATTCAGTCTTGAGCTTACCTGTTATATCTGCTTTGGGATTATTACAGAGTAGCATAGAAAGATTGAAAGTGTCAAGGCATTTAGCTGAAGAGGCAATGAATTATTTTGAGGAATGTGTTTCGATTTCAACAATGGATAGCACTGATTTCTCATCACCTGAGGACCCTCAACCAAATTCAGCTCTGAATGGCCCACCAAATAGCAATAGTAGATTTTTCCACAAAGGGAGATCAATGTTTCAAGAACCCCACACTCCGGCTGATCAATATGGATATCATGTGGTTAGTGAATTGATTTTTCTCTTTGCTTGGATTTTGTAGTTCAAGTTCGCCCATTGAGGTCCTTTTATTTTAATATGTTCTTGATTGATGATTATGCACGGTAGTATGAGCCTGTACAGAGACTCAGAAGTATTATTGGGACATGTTATGCATCATTATTTCTTTATATAATCTCTAGCATATTAAGTGTTCTGGATCAGGGGAGCACGGAAAAATCTCATTATTTTATTCTGAAGCTGTATATATTTTCATGTTTTTTAAAAAAAGGGGAAATGTAAGCACCTTTTAATTGATTTTGCATATAAAACATGCTGTTTTCCTGTTTCTTACCATAGATTATGAGTTACGATGGTCCCATGAGATCAAAATAGTACCAGAACTGTGGATCATCCTGAAAACCATAATAATATACCATGTTTTATATCGATTGCTTGTCATAAATCAAAATGTGATCCTTCATAATTGTCACCCTCATGTTCTCGTATTATTGGGTTATCTATGTTAGTTCTTTCAGTATGGTGTATAGATTTATAGGATAGTGTCACCTTGAATTATCCTTCGCATCTTGTTAGAATACATTTTTGATTTCCCCCCTTTTCCCAGGAATCCGACAAGCAAACTCAGTGCTCAATTAGCGCAACTGGATCTGATGTGTCTGACAGTGTTATCTTTAGTCACACAAATGACGCTGGTTTGAAAATTAGGAGCATCTCCAGTGATGATCATGATGACTGTGACACTCCACGGAGCAGAAGTTCTTGTTTCTCTTTCGCCCATGAACCAGTAAAAAAAGTTGAAAACTGTGATGTTCGGCAAGAAGTGACAGTGTTTCTCTTTTGCAACTGGGAATTTTGGAAGGGGAAACAGAAGTAGAGAGCTAAAAGAGACAAGGTCAAGTTATTTTGCTGATGACTATGCCTCGCAGAAAGTTAATCCGGACTTACTAAAGGACATGGTGACCTTTCAGAATCGAATTGAATATGGAGGGCTCGTTATATGTAACATTAGAACATTCTGACAATGAACAGAGCCACTGTCCAAAGAAGTTAATTAAGTATATCATGTGTTGTAATTAAATTATAAAGAGACTAGAATTGTGCAATTATTTGTGTAGTGGGCATAGTAGTCCATTTATTTTTTTTCTTGGCAAATGTGATTTTTTGGTATCATGATGTAATTACGAAGAATTGATCATGGTGTTTGAGCAGTTGATGCAAGAATTGTTCAGGGACGAGAATGCCACATATTATTATTTTTTGTTTATTAAATATCTGTCGGTCGTGTTTATTAATTGTTATTATCAACATTGCGAGTCACTACGTGCTATTACCGATGTTTTGTCTGTAGTGATAGGCTGATAGCATGGTGCCACTTATTAATAACATAGAAAGGAAAAAACAACGACCACAGATCAAGCCTCACTAATCCCCATCTGGCACCAAAACGAGGAGGTGATTGAGTCCTCGAGCTCCAGCCAGATCCAGGGAAAACTTTCATCACTAGCCGACAGCAAAGCTCAAGCGACACATCGGTTATGATGGTTCCAATCAGAGAATTCAGCCCTTTCCGAATGAGATCAGGAACACTGCTGGAGCTAACTATCTGTCCAACCAGAACAGAGTTGAAACCCACTTCTGTCCTCATAGCTATGGAGAAAAAGGCCTGAGCACATTTATAGACTGAAAAATTGAAGGAAGCCCAAGGTAGGTTTCTTTTCCTTTCTATGTTCTTAATAGGTGATCTCTTCCTGTACTAGAGCAAGAGACCTAGGATGTGTTGGTTGTGGATGCTTAAGGGTTCCTACCCTTTTTTTCTTTGTAATATCATGATATGTAGCTCTCTTGCGAGTTCGATAGGAGTAACATCGTGTCGATTTCTGATGTCAATTCTAGAATTGCTTTCTGGTCAAGAAATGATATGGAGGGAAATAGAAAAGGTGAAGTTGCAGATGCGAGGTGTGAGGAGCTTCTGTTCCGATCATTCATTATTGAAGAAAGAACCTAGCTCGTCGGCACATCATTTTGATTAGACAAAAACTTAATCACGCAGTACAGTAATCTTCCTAATAATCTGTATACTTCGACCTTCCTTGTTTGGCGATTACTCATTGATATTATGATATACATGACTCATGCAAAAAAGAGGACGTGAAATATGTATCAAAAAATTCAAATAATAATTGGACAAACAAGGCAAAAGTTTGGGTTGAATTACTGGTACGAGTATCGTTTGACGTTCAAGAAAAAGAAGTAACTAACAGTGCAAAAAAAACAGAAATTGGGAATTAATCTATTATATTTTTATTGACATTTCTAAAATGATTATAATGCAAATATACATATAAATTGGGGATGTAGCTCATTTGGTAGAGCATTAATCAAAGCATGATAAAGGTACATCTCCATTTACATTTTTTTGGTGGGGTCATGGGATTTTTCTTAGGTTTAATAAATTTGTCTTAATTTATTTACTGGACCGGATTTGATTGATGATGATCTAGTGGAGTTCGAACAAAACTTGACTAGCTATGTGTTGGTCCTTGTACCAAACACAGGGCCATATTTTGGGCCAAATGTTAGTTCCAACCAGCTAACTCACTATTTCTCAAAAAAAAAAAAAACTCAGTCACTGTTTCGCCCCTCTCTTGTAATAAGACTAACCTTTTGATGCATTATCTAATAAACCAAATCATAAAAGCGTGCCAAAAAAGTACCAAAAGTATGAGTTTACCAGAAAATTAGTATTGTACCGGTGCACAAAAATTTAAGGATGCGAAGAATTAGTATTCCAGTTCCAACAGTGCGAATTCAACTTATAAGATGTATAGACGATAATAGGTTGGTTCAGGCGGAATGACTTTGTGAACTCAAATTTGGCAGCTAAAGGTAGATGAGAGACGAGGTTAACTACCAAACACTAAATCACTACAAAGCAAAATGCATGTTTACGATTTCAAAACGAAATTTTTGCCTTCCCTAGCTGTATAGTATCAGTGTCGGGGGTTTAATATTCCGTGGACATACTTTCTCATGCGTCCAGTCACGTACATTTCACATGAAGAATCTTGTTTTTGTTTTTGAAAGATTCATCAGTAATGATATTCAATATTTACAGATATGCAATCAATGAAGAATCTTGTTTATTGGCATATTTGTTTGGGAACGCCCATAATCTTATAAAATCTGATGCATTGCTCAATTAACTGGTCATTCTTTATGTCCTTATAAATATGAAAGTTTGGTGTTACTTATAGCAACAGAGGTGGTTCGTGGTGTCGTGCTCCCAATGGCTGTTGGTTTTGTTAGAGTTCTTATAGTGTTTCAGTTGTGTTCATCTATGTAGCAAGACCAGAATGATGTGTACTGCCTTAGTGCCTCTGGAATTGGGAATCATAAGCAAGCAACCATGCTTATGTGAGAGACTAACGATGAGCGACACCACCACGCATGCAAGGTGATCTCTTTTTTTGTTAAGCTCCATGGATTCTTAGGTTTGCTATTGCCAGTAGTAGTTAATATAGTGTGGTTTGCCAGTAGCAGTCTCGAGCACTGAAGCATATGAATGAAGTGGAGTGGAAGTTTACCCTTTTTTTTTAAGATTACAAAGTACAACGCAGATTCCTATCTCTTATGTCTATGGATAACTGTAATTTTTGGTAAATTCGGTCCATTTGAGACATAATCGAGCCCATATGACTGTATGAGACTCAAGTAATAGCGATGGTTGACTACCAATTGAATGTTGCAAACATCAATTTGTACAAATTGTGTTTTTAACAGTGACACATGTTCAAACTTAAAAAGTTATCTTGTTATTTTTTTTCCGTAGCAACGCACGAGCATTTACCTATACTCACAATGAAAAAGATGAGATCAACCTCGGAGAAATTTGGTGGCTTTTTTATTAAAAAGAGAAAAGACACCCAAGTTCATTTCCTGACGGAATTTGCCACACCTTCACTGAACCAAGTGAGCTAGGCTCAATTTCCTAGTTGCTAGTCGCAATCATGCCTGATAAGCTTGGTAACGATGACACACAGCAAACTCTGTCCTTAGAGGTTTGCTTGTTGCTGCTGTGTCTCGATTTTTGTCATACTCTGGGTTGTCGTGCCTAGGTTTCTCGTCATTTTCTATAGTAATTAACCGTGTTTCGAACAGACTCAATCTATTGTTTTAGTACGGTGCATAATTTAAAATTGATTGGTTATCATGTTTCGAATCATGTTGCCTTGGTTCGGGAACGACGGCTCTGTCGTCAACTCAAATTTGGCAGGCACAGGTGGTAGATGAGAGACGAGGTTAACTACTAAACCAAACACTCCATGCTCTACAAGCAACACGCATATGCATGTTTACGACTTCCTCTTGGATTGATTCGATTTCACTCGAATCGAATCCAAGAGGATCGAGCCTTGCATTGGAGGCCTGATTGGCCATTAACATTGATGTGTCTCACTCATCTGAATGACAGAATGAGAATGATGGAGGAAAATAGAACTTTTTCCTCTTGGATTCGATTCGGATTGGAACCGCAATCCCTCTTCGAGACGAGTTCCAGCCACGGCTTCTCGAGGCTCCTATCGCTTTTCCCGTCCGACGCTGGCAATTCGACCTCTATCGGATCAGTCTCCTTCCATCCGGAAGCACAAGCTCCGTTGGATTTTGTCTGAGGTAACTAGATTGGGGATCGCCGGAGGACTGCTTCGCTGTGGAAAGGCGGAGTCTCTACATTGGGCATCTCGCACGGATTGGAATAAATAAGGTGTAGTGGTACCACATTCATCACCTCTTTTACTAGAGGCTTGCGAGGTTGTTCGATTGAACACATGTATGACACTTAGAATCTTTAATTCGAATTTCGGGACTAAACTCATATCAACTAGGCGTTTCATACAACCAAAATTAATATGACAGAGCCATAAATACCAGACAGTAGACTCATCATCATTACACATATGGTTCACAATTTTATCACAAGAATCCATCAAAGAAAAGTGGAGCAAGCCCTGGTTCTCATAGCCCTTGCCAAAAAATGTTCCATGGACATGAGATATTCGTCAGACGCAAAAGCAAGTTTAAAGCCATCTCTACATAGTAGAGACTGGTTGACGAGATTCTTCTTTATGCAGAGGACATGATGTATGTTATTCAGCTGCATGGTCTTTTTCGAAGTAAACTTTAGATTGACCATACCAACACTATGAACAACTACATGCGATCCGTTTCCTATCAACAAGGAGCAACCTCGTTCGATCTGATAAGATGAAAACAAGGGAATGTTAGCACATATAAGAATATTTGTACCAATGTCAACTCATCACCACTCAGATGAATGACAAACCGAAAGGACTACATGTAAATAATTACTGTACCCTTATCCTCTAGCCTCACTAATGACCATGTTAGCTGCCTTCTTCTTGTTATCCTTGCGTTCTGGGCACTCAAGAGTGTCCTTTGTCCTCGCCTTCTCAACACCAAGTGTAGCAATGAGACCACAGTCACACTACTCCTGCCTCCTATGTTTGGTAACTTGGTGATAATATAATACCACTGATCACAAACTTGTTCATTGCTCTTTTACACATTTGCCCATTGCTCTGAGCTGCAAATGGTGGCCTAGCACATCACGTCCTGCTAAGGTCCCTCGCACAGCTCAGCATAACGCCGTGTGCGTGGGCCCCCAACTCTTCGCCTCAACTTGTCTATTGCAGCACACTCTAACTTTCTATTTAAGTTGAGCATCTTCCTTGTGGATTTCTCATATGTAGTTCTAATCCCACTCTTACTTGTTGTGCAAGACTATATATGGGTCAAGCCTATTATATAAGATGCACAATAAGTACATCTATCGAAGTTAGGCACTCACTTGCCTAGATCTGGATGAGTAGAGGAGGACGCGTTGCAATTTTGCCTTACTATCGCTAGTATCCATCAAATAACCTTGCTCCCCCCACACGATATAAAAATCTTAGGAAGACCTAAGTATTGGATCTTCTACAAATTTTCACATGCCAAATATTTATAATGACTGACATTATTGTTGACCGGTGCCTGAGGGTCTCGTACCTACTCATTATTAGAAAGCATAGTGTGGTAGTGGTAGCTTTCTGTGGTGTGTCATCGGTGGTTGTATTGTACGAACAGAAAGCTCTCTGGTTGAAGTTCATTGGTCAATCGATCGACCTTATCTTTTCGTTTGCTACTTTTAATGAAAAATATAACACTACCTAAGCATCAAAAAATATATAACATATCGCCTATATATTATTGGCCTATGAAGCGAGGCACGGAAGTATATAAAAACCTAAGTTCACCTAATGACTTGATCCAAGCACATGGCACAACTTGCTTGCTAGTCGATACAAAATTTCCAAAGATTCCGTGTGTCGCCGTTTCAAGTCAAGTAAACGTTATTATTTAAGACTGTCAAGATTTGTTTTGTGTGCAACAAACGCTTTGCCTCCCTGTATTTAAATGAATGCTGGATGGGTTCTCATCGCCCAGGAGCAAACCACTCATTTTTCCTTCAATCTCTCACTCTGCAGTCCCCAGGTTAGTGGTATTCTCACTTAGTTGCTTTGTGTAAATGGAAAATATAGCTGGTCGATGTATGTCATGGAAATGGAAGTAACCTGTCCAATTTGCCTCTGCTCCACTACGGTGCTTTAGTTTCAATAATTTCCGAACAGGAAAAAATATTTCATATATCTTCGTGTGGTATATGTTAGAATTTCCGCACCTCTATGGGCAGTCGTTGGTCGTAACCTCTGCGAAAGGCCAGCTACTGTCATGGCGCTCTTGCCTCTTTGTGAATGTCTTTCGTCTTACTTTTAAGCGAAATGTTTTCTTTCTGATGTCCCCGAGGAAGCAGCTGATCGAATATAAACCTGTGGCTGTGGGAGATATATATATACAGCAACATGAATTTTAAGCTCCATGAGCTTGAAACTATTACAAACGAGTTTTCTGATGATCAAATTGTTGGCCGTGGTGGGTATGGATCTGTCTACAAGGTATGCCTTATTATCATCATATATTTTTTCTAGTTTTCTCTTTTACTAACAAGTGATTTCAATAGGGAGTGTATAAAGGGGACGAGATTGCCATTAAGAGGCTTCACGCTTTGCAAGGACTTGATGATACGGAGTTTCATAATGAATTCCGTAATCTTACTAAGGTCCATCACACAAATATTGTAAGGTTAATTGGCTACTGCTATGAAACACGGAAGAATTATGTTCAGCACAAGGGAGAACTGATTTTTGCTACAACAATGGAGCGAATTCTTTGCTTCGAATATATGCAGGATGGCAACCTTGACAAGCATATTGAAGGTACGATCGATATATGATTAACTATATACCGAGATAGATACACCATTCACTATTCAGCACCCCTGTTCATTATATGCCTTTCTTTTTTCCTTTTCGCAGATGAATCTTGCGACCTTGACTGGCACACATGTTATGGGATTATTAAAGGGACTTGTGAGGGAATAAATCACCTTCATAGTGCGCATGAGCCTATCTTCCATCTAGACTTAAAGCCTGCCAATATACTGCTTGATAAGAACAAAGTGGCCAAAATTGCAGATTTCGGTTTGTCCAAACTTGTTGCTAACACAAAAAACATACAAAACAGAGACTGTCAAAGGGACAACGTAAGTTGATGCATGTTCTATGCTACTAATAAGTAAGATAAGGTTTCATATGTTTCACAATGAACTTATCTTTGGTGCCAAAATGATATGCAGCGGGTACATGCCACCAGAATACATTGACAGTGGCTCTGTAACAAAGAAGTCCGTGTGTAGCTTAGCTTGAGACTATATATTTTGTAGGAGTCCCACATTTGATTTCTCATTCTGCTACAAAACTTCTTTCCGCACTTGTTTTTTACTGCAGAAATATGAAATATAGTGGCCGGTGGGCGATCTACCATAATCTAATACTCCGTGTGTATTATTTGCATTGCCAGCGAGAGAGGAAATGAAAGAATTATGAAAATACTTCATTTTTTTCTGTGGGGCCTCAAACCTAATAACGTGATTAGGTGACTGACTCTCAAACACAAATGCTAAGTGCCATGCATTCAAATAATTTTTTATGTGAAGTTTTTTTTTCCTCGGTCACACAAAAGACTTACGTGTATTTTCATTAAGGAGAAAAATAGTTTAGTACATCAGGGTGTGTGTCATACTCCACTTTTAAGGATAAAAGTAGAATGCATAAATAGCCTTATATGCGTCCCAAGAACAGTCGCACATATAGGATGACAAATTACAAAGAGTATTATTACCCTGTTTATTACATAGCGAACCAATATTTATTATAGAGTATTGCGCATAAACAATAAATAACTAAGATATCTTTATTGCGGAAGCTCCACACAGGGACACGTCAACTGGTGAACATCAAGGCTAGTACTCATCGCGATAGCTCTTATTCCAACCTTCATCTGTTAACCATCCGGGATTTTCCCAAATTGAAAGTAAAGCAAGCATAAGTACACAACCATACTCAACAAGCATAACATGGGTTAATGAGGCTCAAATAAGCTGACACGGTTTGACTGCATTTAGCTTTTATAACTTAATCATATTGAAACATAGCATCAAGGTAGTGATAATTCCCATATACTCATGATCAAAATAACATTAACCAGTGTATAGCAATAACGATATTAAGATGCACACATTAACAATTTAAGAACCATTATCTTTTGTAAATGTGTCAAGGCCGCCCTAACCGAAGGGCACGGACAATATATTGATTTAAACTCTGATCAAAGGTATACACTTTCACTGTGAGCCATGTTTTGCAACTGAGTGGACTTATAACTTTCAAACCACCACAAAACATATAAAGCCTCCTATAGGTTCTCCTAACCAATCAGAGATATGAAAATACGTTGTGTGTAGAAACTCCCCTTTCAATATGGCACGATCCTTCCCGGCTATACTCATAAGGACAGAGGCAGTTCTATACCCCAACTTTCAGACCACTAACCAGCTAGAAAAGGGCCTACAAGTGACTAGAGCCAGAGCCATATAGCCCTCATAGCTGTACGAATTCTCCATGATAAATCACTTACAGATAAGAGTCCATGTTTATTAAAAGTCATCATTTTCGTTGATAGCATAACACACATCAAGTTATAAGATCATGACCATTAGAATACTAGCATCATAACTACCCAATGCAACCTAAAAGGTTTAAGGAATCAGGATATGAAAGCTAGTTATAATCTCTAGGTCATCAAAGACACATGCAAATGAATTGTTATTTATAGTGAATAGGTAACAAGGATGATCCATGCTGTACTTGCGTTGATTCATAAAGTCCTGCTGATCCTGCTGATCTTCAAAGTAGCTTTGCTCAGCAAAAACCTCACCGTCTGAACTCGACATTAACAATCAACACCAGACAATCCAATCGAGCATACATACACGAAGCAACAAAGAATTATTAGAGGAACAGTACATCAATCTCATCAAAACAGAATAAAAAGTTTATAAAACTATTCTACTCGCTTCTACAATCACACAGACGTCAAGTTCACCGAAAACGGAGTTATAACGACAAAGATATGAATTTTCAAAGATTTTCTATAGATAAATAAATACTTTAAATATAAACTAAAAATATAAAGTTTCTAAAATACTTCAACAGTAGCACCACTACGTAGATTATGAAATTATGAATCTAACAGAATTTGAACGGACCAAATCGGAGTTAAAACGTGAAAGATATAAGCCTTTGAACATAATGGCAAAACTGTAAATAAGTAAAAGCGTATTCTAAAACTGAAAAGAAAAAATACGTTTTCTAGTGAAGGAAACGTATTCTGGAACCTGTTACAAGGAAAATATGCTTTCCAGTGGACAAAGCGTATTATGGATCTGTTAAGCAGAAATTACGTTTTCCAGCAGATAAATCGTATTCTGTTGAAACCGCCAAGGACTCTTAACAGATTAGATCAAGGTTCAGGGGGATTTTGGCAATTTTGCCACACGAAAGGTTACGGTGTGTTTCTGGCCATTGAAATTGAGATGGACGGCTTAGATCGATCGGAGCAATCGGTCTCGCCGGGGACGACGGCCGACACGGCGGCGGACATGGCCGGCGGTGAGAATTCTCGCCGGAGTTCATGGACCGAGCGATTCTGGCCACAAAATCGAACACGGCCGGTACCATTCGAAAGCGGAGCTCACGACGCACTCACCTGACAAGATGATGGAGGCCGAGAGGTGTCGGGGTCGGCGAGTGGCTCGGAGAGGCGGACGACAGACAACTGCAAATAGTGGGGGCATGGGTTAAGCATAATTGCGCCAAAAGACAAGCACCAGGGTGCTCAGGAGATCCAGACGAGGCTTGCCAACCAGTTAATGGCGAAGATGGTCTGTCGGTTGCAGCGAATTGCGAGCTCCGGCGGACTTTGGCAATGGCGGCTAGGGTTTCGCGTGGTGGCGGCTCAAATCAACGAGGCGATGGTGGAGCTGGCGTCAGGGTTCGGTTCGGGATTGCGGCGCTATTTAATTGCTTAAATAGCCCCGAGGGCATAGAGCGAGCGACCGGGCGGCGTCGGCACGGAGGTGGCGCGGGTCGGAGTCGGGCTCGAGCTCGCGTCCCGGTCGGAGGTGGAAGGGGATGATGCGGGCTCCACCTGTTAGTGACCCAGTGCGAAAGACGGACGCGGACGCGGCCGACCGACGCGTGCTTGATGGGCCTCGGCTATCGGCCCAAGATGGAGCGGTGGCGCGCGGACGGCGCTGCTGTCGCGGCTTCGGCCTTCGGCCCAAGAGGGAGAAGAGCAAGGCGAGCGGGCCACGGCGTGGAGGAGAGCTGGCCGGTCGGGCCAAAAGCCAGGAAAGGAGGAAGAAGGAAAAAGAATTGTTTTTCTTTTATTCAAACCCCTTTTCAATGCAAATTCAAATATATTTTGGAATCCAAATCAAATTCAAACATCACACAAGAAAAATATGCACCAGCATGAATGTTCAAGCAAGTTTTTACCATGATTCAACTTTATTTTCATAAAAATATTTATTTTGCCTAATTATTTAATCACCATAAATTCATTTCGCCGTTTTGAAAATTTATAAAAAATCTAGGGTGTTACAGTGTGGTTTACAAATTGGAATTAAGCGCACACCCCCTGCTGCTAGCTGAACTAAACACCCAAGATGCTTTGTGCTGGCCTGGATCCATAGCTCAGCCTTATGCTCGATCGACTCCTTGAGCACCTGAATCTGGGTGGCGGCTCCTCGGAAGCACCGTGCGTTCCGTTCCTTCCACAACTCCCATGCGATGAGCGCAAGCAGAGAGTCGACTCCTTTGACGTGGAATTGCGGCCATAGCACTCGCCAAGTCTCCCACAGTCAACAATGGACCCTATCGGTAGTTGCTAAATGTGTGCGCCCAATGCTGCCGCAGCTTCGACCCATAGCTGCCTGGCGAAGGGGCATTCGACGATGATGTGATCGATCGTCTCCGTGTCCTGGTCGCACAGGAAGCACTTGTCATGCGACTCAAGCCCATGTCTTCAACGCCAATCTGCTGTCCAGCAAATCACGAGCCAAAGGAACAAGTTGACTCGCAGCGGCGCCCAAACTTCCCATACTCTGATGCATCCCGAGATAGAATGAGATCCGAAGTGCATGGCCTGGTATGCTGATCTTACCAAGAAGCTTCCGTCTGAGGCCCATCGCCATACGAGGCGGTATGGGTTGTCATTGAGGACACCACCATTGATCGCATATGCCAGACTTGTAGGTATTCTGCTACGGCAAGGACAGTGACTCCTCCGGTGATAGTGCGCACCCAATGTCTGCCGGGCAATGCCTCTGCGATGCTGTTGACGATTCGCTTGGAGACGAAATGCATCAGGCGCCATCGATCTGATCGAGACTCCGTTCACCCAACTGTCCTGCCAGAATAGCATGTTCCTGCCATTGCCGATGATCGTGTAGGTAGATGCTCGGAAGAATGCCTTGGGCTCGCTGGATTGCTTGAGCGGAAGTACAGCCCAGGCTCTGTCCGCGTCGGTCTTCTATAGCCATAACCATTTGGCTTCGAAGCCTGTGGTTAGGAATTTGAGATCAGTTATGCCCAGGCCGCCGAGCTCCTTCGGCCTTGTGCAAGTTTTCCATGCCACCATGCATTTCCACTTGCATCCCCATCCTTGCCACTCCAGAATCGCCTGCAGATGGAGTCGATCTCTGCCCATGCCCAAGGAGGTAGGCCGCCCGCTATCATGCTGTAAACCAGGATCGCGGAAAGTACATACTTCACCCATATGAGCCGCCCGCTCTTCACCATGAGTGGCCCGTGGCAGTCTGTGTGCGACGGAGTCCACCGTGCGTCGGACATGTTCCTTCGGGAGCTTGGCTGTGCTTAGAGGCAGGCCCAAGTATCGAATGGGGAAAGGTGCCAGCTGACATCCAAGGACCTGTTGAATTTCTTGAATTACGTCTTCTACTCCGAAGATGTTCGTGATGAAACACTTGGCCATGTTGGTCCTTAATCCGGATGCTTCCATGAAGATCTGCAAGATTTCCTTGATCGCTGATGCTTCCTTGTGGTGTCCCGTGTCCGGGTGGGCGAACAAGATAACATCGTTAGTGTTATATGCTGCATTGGAACTTGATCCCATCCTTTTACATTCTCTAACCTTACTAATAAAGTTTGCCTCCACTATGGACCTCAACTCATCCACCATGCTGCCAACGGAAGACTTAGAATATGCACCTTTTTCTATAAAATATATAAATATTGTTTCACTCAAGTTAATAGGAAAGTTAACTGGATTAGTCTTTTCCGTTCATCTATACAAGCTGCATTGAAGTTAATAGTACAAGAGTCGAGTAACTCTGAATTTGTTTGTGCGCATCATATTGGCAGGGGCACAAGCCATTTCTCAACTGATTTATAATTTGAGGGAACACTATTGGCAGACAAGGTGGAAATAAAAATAGTGAACCCAGGAACAAATTGACTTCACAGCTATGAGACTGACAGTCACTACTGTACTGTGGCCTGTATTTTTACCTTGCAACAGCCAAATAACTTCACACCTCGAAATGTTAACTTGTTTATTGTTTTATTGATTTCGACAGATCCTGTGCATATGGGTTGCGGTTAACTGGTATATGCGCTTTGAATATTCTCGTTTAGTGCATCCAATGTGCTCTGAAAACAAATGTACACTGTCAGATAAAGATTTTTGTTTAACAACGTTTGTGGATACTGTTTATCTAACACACATGGAATATAGGCAAAACAACACTTATGCTATTAGAACAGGGAAGCAATCAGAAAACATGGCTTTGTAATCTCATGCACAGTCAGGGTCAGTCATCCTAGTTTCCGAATTTGTCAAAAGATATAGTAAACTCAAACTTCTCTATAAGTAACCCCATTCACCTGCTTCTACACCTTCATCACAGGCAGACCAGTACATGCAAATCTGTTGGACTACATCTTACGGACAAGAAATCGAGCTCTGGAACCTCAAACTTGATCCCCTTGAACAGGTTCCTACTAACACAACACATAGACTTGCAGAAAGTACACAAATCTCCTATGCAACAATCACATTAAAGGATAACCAAACAAGAACAAACTACGATCAACTCCGTAACTGTTTTGACCTCCAAACTGGATTCCATTTCTTCCTTCTACCTTCACCGGCTAGTCTGGTGAAATCCCTGAATGAAAACACAAAATTTCATAAATGCTTCAATGTGAGAATGCAAACATAAGCTTCAATTTGAGTTGTATAACAATTGAAAAATGTCGCAAAATACCACATATACAAGAAACAAAATTGACCAGGTACCTGAATCGAAGGGATAGAGTTGGTCAGTCATGCTTTTTGGAGATCGACAATACCTGAATCCAAAGTCTTCTCAGGCAAGTGGCTGCCTAGCTCGTCATGGCCACTAGGAGATTTCCAGCACCGTCCCTTCCCTGGAGCCTACACTATCATCAAGTAGCCACATCAGAGGTAGCAGTTTCCATGAGTAATTGTGATAGTATATACCAGGTAACAGTATACCAGGAAGCTCACCCCAATCAGCACCATAGTAACAACAGGCTGCACAGCCACATCAGGGGTCCACTGGTCACCGCCGCACTGGTCAGCTCCATATAAACTCCAGCAGGAATTCTCCTATAATCATATATGCGTGCACAATTTATCCATCCTAGTTTGCTTAAAAAATTATGGGAACAGGAAAAATAAAGAAACAATAAAATGGAACTGCACCCAAAAATAAATAAAAACAGACCATGAATCAATTGAACTTTCTGAGATGCGTCCAAGGATCCCAAAGCAGAGCACCGTCAGACAATTCATCTAAGCAATACGAGACAAAGCTTAAATCTCTGAGTTTACCAAGACAAATATGGCAAAAAATTTAATAACAAACACAAAGTAGAGAGTAATGGAACAGACACTCAGGTCCTTTGTAAATATCTGAGTGGCTACCATGGGAAGAATTAGGCCCTGATCCAATATCTGAGTGGGCATCTATATGCAAATGTGCAGCGATGATGCTCCCCTTGACCTGTACTCCAATGACCTGTTAGAGCCATAATAGCTGGAACCATAGATTAAGAACAAAATCGATCTGGAACCCTAGATCAAGAACCAAATCAAGCTGGGGACGTAAGAACCATCGATGAAGAATCAAATCAATTTGGGGAGCTGAGAGAGTCTGTACTCGAACCAAATCACCGGACCATCCCGGGCGACTCAAACCTCGAGCAGCCGAGCAGGAAGGGCGCATGCGGGGAGGAGGCGAGACCTCACCTATGAAGACGGCCGCGTCGTGCATCGGCGCCGTGCGGCCTCGCGGCACTGGCCCACTGGCGGTGTCTGCGTCGTGGATCTGGACGGCGCCCACGAGCGCCAGCCGGACCAGGCCCCTCAATTTGGCAGCCCCATGCCGTGGCCACCCACGTTTGGCAGCCGGCGGCCTTCGCTTGTGCGATCGTCGTGGTCCTCCTGCAGGGCGCCTCCAATTATAGTAGAGATTGAATTCAGGGTTTGCAATGTAAGTATATTCGGTCATGGCAAGACAAATAGCTCATCAATTAAACATGCACAACAGTAAAATAATAATGTAGGTACGGAGTCAGTTCGAAACATCAAAATTGAAGCTGAGTAAAAAAAAACTATTCATGGAGTAAAACAGGTTGTCAGCTTCATTACGTCATATAGGTCTGCCTGATGATGAATCGAATTAAAAATTGCAAGACCCTATATTCCAGACATAATGTCAAGCACGAAATAATATATAGAGTTGCAAAAATTAAAATGCTAAAATTCAGATTCACGTACAACTAGAATTTCTGTGCGGGTAAGTGTATAAGTGGCATGGCTCTGTCTGTCTCTATTGCAATCCATGACTGCCTGCAAAACCTACAGCAAAGGATCACACACGAGATTGCAGGAGAGGTCTGGGCAGTGGGCACCTGCAAGTTCATGAGCCATCGTCCACCCAGACTACTGAATGTCTAGCTAATAGGCAGGCAACCACAAAGAAATCATATTACTGCCTTCAGAAATTAGATTGGATGAACACAGTAGCCTTGACTCCCATCCCATACTACACTTGGAAACAGAAATATCTTGGACCACAACGTCAGATTAATGCGAAGCTCAGTGTGTGCATAACTGCATATATAGTTCTTGAGAACCACAAGCACAATAGCAAGTCGAATGATCTGATCAGAATTGAGAGCAAGCAACACA
Organism: Bothriochloa decipiens; assembly: GCA_023333625.1. Taxonomy (NCBI): domain Eukaryota; kingdom Viridiplantae; phylum Streptophyta; class Magnoliopsida; order Poales; family Poaceae; genus Bothriochloa; species Bothriochloa decipiens. Next base: position 52,881,242 of record CM041636.1, read on the forward strand.
CCTCATATAGAGCAGCACCCACGGGCCATGGCAGAGAACAACATCTACCATGTCACGAGCTGTCTGACGTTGACGTTGTGGCTGGCGGACTTGCTCCTCCTCCCGTGCTTCCTGTGCCAGGAACGGGACCGCTGCAGCCGTAGGCACCGGGGAAATTAAGGCTGGACGCGCGGATGCACGGCGGCTGGGTCAGAGAGGGCGGAGGGAGGCGGACGTCTCGCAGGTACATGGCGGCTGGGTCGGAGATGTCTGCAGGCGGCTGGGGCGGGAGGCGGACCACGGAATCTAGGGCGTACGTCGCGGACGTCGCGTGTGGCAAGGATCGCGAAAGAGGAAAGGGCAGCGTTGATTGTGTGCTGTGTCCCGCGCGTGCATGATTTGATTCCGAGTTAGACGGGTTAGTTTGAATCTACGCTGTGGGGTAGGAAATTGAGTTTGAGTGCTTCAAACTTTTTTTTAGAATAATTCATTATTACATGAAAAACTTTTGGACAGGCGCGTCTCGATCTAGTCCTACTGCTCAATTATAACACACCTCCACTACTACGCTATACACTCATTTATAACTATATATAGGATGCACTATCATTTTTATATCAATATTTTGTAATCTTGTATAAAATGTTTTAGCTACTAAGTGAACTCAAAGAAAAAAGGTTTCAGCTACAACTTTTAAATCTTGTCAATCACTACAACTTTGGTATATGATGTGTCTCCACTGAAGAATGTTTAAAAGACAAATCAAAATTTTGAATCTCAAAAATATGTATATTTAAAACAAATATTTGAGACACTTATGAAAACTTCAGATAAAAAATTTATCAAACAACGAACGTAGATTAGATTGGCCACTACTTTGTACTAATTATGTGTACATTCAAGATATAGAAATTTAAAATTTTGAATTTGGAAATCTATGACCTTAAAACATATGGAACTCTAAACAAATTCAAAAGTTTTAATAAAAATATTTCTAGCTAAAAGTTTGTATATTGTATTGAGGACTACAACTTTGATATTGACCATGCCAAGATCCAAGATTTTTTTAAAAAACAAATCAATTTTTTATGCCTAAACAATTTTAAATAAAAACTTCTCAACCACAAAGATGTATATTGCATCGAGAGATACAATTTTAATATAAAATTATTATATTCAACTAACTTGTATGAATAATGAATTATTTTTGGATGAAACTATTTTAGAGACAGACATCTTATGGCATCTGCCTCTAATGCCCGCCTCTGGTAATAGCAATTTCGGACTTCCTGAGACAATAATTAATATTGGCGGCAGCCTTAAGATGTCCACATTTATAAATGATTTCTGAGGCGGACATTTGATTTTCCTATAGGGCCTCTAGACGTGGCCGCCTCTTTTAAGCAAAGAGGCTATCTTTAAAAATCGTATATATACAGGGTGATACTATTGGAAGCCCTAGGCTTTCAATAACTATTGAAGGCTCCAGCCAATTAGTCATCCACTCATCCAATCTAACCAGCCAGCCAATCACATACAGGTGCTGACACGTGCATGTGGGAGACCCCTCCAGACCCAGTAGACTGGACGTATATAAACCCAGGTCAGAATGCGTACAGACTTTTTTGTCACGACGATGCATATGAACCAATAGTTTGAGTGTATTTAAACCAGTTCTACGACGTCTATAAACCTCTATGAGCTGGCTGTTTCACCTGACAGGGACTGACGCAGGCTGACACATGCTGACATGTACACATCCACTCGAATTTCTTCTATTTTTTATGATATTTCCTCAAAGAAGCATTCGATTCGAAAACGGTTTTCACCATTCAACTCCTGACATTTTTGCGCACGATTCAAGATCCATTGTGAATATATTTTTTAATTCTTTTTTAAAATTCATAGATTTAAAATTTAAATCATGACATGTGCTGACCGGTTGGATGCATATAATCACTGGTCAAGATGCGTATAAAGGAATATGGATGGCCAATTAGATGCATATAAGCACTAGTCAAGATGATACATAAAAACATAGAGATGATATCATCTTCTTCAAAAATTTGAAATTTGAATCATTGCTCGTGTTGGGCAATTGCATGCATATAACACTAGTCAAGATGCGCATAAAAGTCATTTTGCGCCAATGTTACCTATTCCCCAATAATACATAGGAGTGTGCTCCAACAATGTATATAGACTTGTTTGGAATTTAAAATTTGAATTCAGTTGGGATGAAGACAACATATAGAAATATTCGGAGACACTACACTCCTATGCATAGAAACATACAAAAACAGTACCGACAATGAATCATTAACCGTTCCTACAAATATATGATCCGACAATGTATAGAATTGTGTCAAAAGTGTTCTAACAATGCATACATGTGCACTCCAACAATGTATACAAACTTCTTTTGAATTTGAAATTCGAATTCAATTGGCATAGAAACCTATGCAACTAAGCATAATCACAATTTTCACCATGCTTCTAAACCTATCCTTGTAGTCGCAATCCGCTCGGCCACCCCAATGCAGTAGCCATCCTCGCGGTCACCGTCATCCGAGCACTCTTCATTTCCTGCAATACAAAAATACAACCAAATCAAATATGCATATAAGTGTGTTCCAACTATGTATACTGACTTCTTTTGAATTTGAAATTTGAATTCAATTGGAGTACATTAATTCAACATTAAATACAAATGTGCTTCAACAATGCATGGATTTTTTTTTGAACACAACAGTGCATAGAATTGTGTTCCAATAATGTATAGAACTATTTTGCATAAACTTGTTATACCAACAATGTATGGAACTATGTGCCAACAATGTATAGAATACATACCAAGTTACAATTTAACCATGCATAGAATACATACCAAGTTACACACAATGTGTAAAATATTATACATGCAATGTATAAAGTGTTTCTATGCAAGAGGACAGACAATTTTAGAGCAACAATTTCATTACACAATGTGAATAGACGTGTTGTAAAACTGCACATAAATCTAACAATAGCTTATAAAATCCCCCTATTGCTACATGACGATGGCCTCCTTGGCATTGGGTTGTGCTATCCACATCGATTTGCTGGGCAAAAAAACAACTATGCATGAAAAACATATGGCTGCAACTAAAATCAAATAAAAAACATAAACATTCATGTCATACAAACCATGGGTCAAGAAGCATAAAAAACTGTGCTCGGACAATGTATATAAATCTGCATTAATAATGTATAGAAATCAATTCCACCAATGTATAAAAATCTGTTCTAGCAATGTATATAAATCGGCATCAATAATGTATAGAAATCTATTGTAGCAATGTATAGAAATCTATTCCAGCAATGTATAGAACCCAAACATTGCTTCCTGCTTGATAGGATGTATAATAAATAGACAAACAATGCATAGAGCCAAATAAACCACCCTCAAACTTCACATAAAGCTAATCTAAACATCCTCGACCATGACAAAAGATCAATCTGTGCAATGAGCATAGAGAACCATGTACGCAACGCATAAAAACTGTTACTTTTTCCTTGGAATTTGAATCCAACTTCACATAAACCTAATTTATCCCTTGAATACTCGACAGTAGATCGATCTGCACTGAATATGCATACACACCAATATGCGTATAGTTTCACCTTTCATATAAACCGCTGTTGATCGTGCATATAAACCGATGCAAACAACGATGCATATAAACCACGATGCATATAAACCACTGTCAATCATGCATACAGTTTCACCTTGCATACAAACCACTGCCAATCGTGCATACAGACCCTGATGCATATAAACGATGATGCATATATACCGTGGTGAAGCCATAGCAGCCGAGTGCCCCAGCTCCCCTTCACGCCTGTGGTTGGGAAAGAGCAGGCCACCGTCGACGTTGCCATGGTTAGGGATGTTGAGCTCGAGTACATGGCGGTTCTCGCTCCAAGGATCCGGCCAAGGAGCTCCATCTCACCATTGTCCCAGCCACCGCTATATAAAAAACAAAATAAGAGGCGCATACAAACCACCCATGAATTACCATCATGTGTAGCATCCACGGAGGGGGAAGGCACTGCATACAAACCTACCTGAAGATGCATACAACACATGGGGGAGAGTGGAAGAGCTGCAGCAGGCGCCTACGAAGGAGGGGTGCCGCCGTCACTGTGGAGCTGCTGCTGGGGTTGCCATCGGCTGCCCATGGGGGGCCAACCCCACCGCCATCCACCGCCATCCACGCTACTCGATCTGCACGCGCCCGTCGCCGGGGAAGGGGTAGGGCCGCACCGATGAATGGGTGGGCCACGCTGGGGAAGGGGCGAGGCCATCCCGCCATTTGGGGATGGGACACCGCGGCCATCTCATCGCCATTGCAGGTCGTCTCTGTCCATGCGGTCGAGCTCGCAACTGCCTCACCGCACACCACCATCACCGCCGAGATCTGAGGAGGGCAGGGTCGTCGACGGCGAGGGAGATGAAGGGCCACGCCGATGCTCGGGGACGAACGAGCCGCGCCATCATCGGCCAAGGAGGGAAGCTCTAGGGCCGCCGCTGCAGGCGAGGCCCCTGGCCGCGCTGCAATCCAGGGACCGCCGTGGTGGCGCCGCCCCCACGCATGGCCGGGAGGGGAAGAGGGGCCGCGCTGCCACTGGACAGGGAGGGCGTAGGGCTGCGCCGTGCCGCCGCCGGACGTGGGAGGAGTGAAGCTGCACCGCGCCGCCGCCGCTGGACGGTGAAGGGAGAGGCCGCACCGCTACCAGACGGGGAGAAGTGAAGCCGCACCGCGCTGCCGCGGCTGGACGGGGAGGTCGCGGGGCCGCGCCGCGCCGCACCGCCGCCGGACGTGAAGGAACGGGCGGGAGGGGAGGGCTGCACCGCGTGGCAGTGGATTCGTGAGAGCGGGCCACCGCCGCTGCTCACGTGGGGGTGCCATCAGGCCGCCGGCGATGAGGGGCTCTTGGCCGCGCTGGGGTGTAGAGGTGGGGGGAGGGACCGACGGCTGGGACAGGAGGAATGGGTGCGTGAGATTAGGGTTTGGGGGTATTTATGGGTGGGCCGGCAGGTTGGGCTGATGGGCCGATTGGACTGGGCCAGCCTGGGTGCCTGGCTAGCTGGTTGAACCAGCTGGACTGGCTCGGGCTCCCCCTAGTTATTGGAAGCCCGGGGCTCCATACACACACACACACACACACACACACACACACACACACACACACACA
>CM041636.1:52886468-52992165 GCA_023333625.1 Bothriochloa decipiens
ATATATATATATATATATATATATATATATATATATATATATATATATATATATGTATGTATGTATATGTGTGTGTGTCCACTTCTTAAACACCGTCATCCGTAGGATTTACACTCTTTATCCCTTTGTTAAGTCTTTGAGCAATAAGCAACATAATGGCAGTCTTTGTTTCTAATTTTGTACTTTCTCAAGCTTAGGACTTATAATGCAGTGTAATGGGGAAAATAGGAAGGATAATGGAAAGCATGCTGAATTTAGCATCTCTACATAACCCACCTACATCTTAATTTGTGGCAGATAATCAGTTGTTCGAATCAGCTAGTTTAGATCGAACCGCTTGAGCTATTTTTTCCTTTCGAGATTAACAAGAATATATCATGCTCCCTAGAGCTAACCAACGAGACGGATGCTTATATTGCATTTAACATCCAAACAACAAGACCCCTATGGAGCATGCAGCCAGCTGGAAAAGGCATTGTGGCACCACGATCCAAGTGTAGCATCAGTGTAACATTGCAAGCACAGAAAAATGCTCCAGAAGATATGCAATATGCCGACGAGTTTGTCGTGAAGAGCACCAAAATAAATGAGGGTGTTATAGCTGAGGATATAACTGAAGAGATTTTCAGTAAAGAGAGTGGTAACGTGGTTGAGGAGGTGAATTTGGATGCTGTTTTTGACGCACAACTACTCCAATGCATGCTTCTTGAAGAATCCAAAGACAATAATCTGTCACTCACAAGGAATCTGAAGGCATCTGCATCGTCTCAGGTAGAATGGTTGTTATTGTTTTTATATTTCTAACTATACATATATTGTTTCTAACTATACGCAGAAAAAAATATACAAAAAGAGCTAATTCAGGCAACTACAGTATGTATTGTTTTATTTTTCTAACTATACATACTGTCCTGTAGATTACCTCGTTAGCTGCCCATGATGAGCTAATTCAGATTGAACCCCTTGAGTTGTTCTTCTCATCTGAGCAAAAGGTGGGGGACACATCACTGAAGATATCCAACATTACAGATGACTATGTGGCTTTCCATTTAGCACCACGGGGTGTTGTCAAGGCCAAGTATAATACCATACCGTTGCCCAGAGGAGTTCTGTCACCACATTCAGAGGTGGAACTTGTCGTAACAAGGGTTGCACGGGAAGCAGATGTCGACGTTGACTGCATGGAGGTACCCGTTGTGCAAAGCACGGTTGTGAGTGAGGATCTCAAGACAAGTGATGTCACTGGTGACATGTTCGGAACACACGAAGGTCAAATGGTGCATGAAGTGGAACTGAGCGTTGTTCTTGTAACATCTTGCCAACTCAAGTCCTCAGAGGTGAGTGCCCTAGCTAATTAACTATTCAGATCGAATTTTCATTCCTTTTAATTGCCACTCTTCATATGCTTTTCTAACCATCTAATAATCTTGCATTGGGGGTGTGCTACACCGTGCAACTAGGTCATATCCGACATGAAGCCTGTGTGGCACTTGGATGTGCATCCAACAGAGCCATGGTGAGTGCACTGTGTTCTTGGAGTACATAAACTAAACTTGTTGCTTGCATTACTACGGCACTTATATTTTTTTTTCTTTTTTTGTCACGATCTGCAGGATTGTGACAGCTACTGGGGACCCTGATGTTCGTATGTGGAATTATCAGACAAAGGCAAGTGGTTGGATTTACTAGTTAGCCAAGTATATACATGCAGGAACAGAGACCATGTGCTACATTGAGGAGTCTCCTAAGAATTATGAGAATTAATTTGGATTTTGAATGAAAGAAAATTAGGCATTTTTGGATCCATGTATTCTAAGTTATAGATGGCTAAAGGTGGCTCATACTCATTATATATTATCTTCAAATGGTAGGGTGGAGGTAGATATGGTTTACCACAGATGCCAGAGGGAACCCTCGTGGGTGGAGGGGCAAAAGCCCAAGTTTGTTAGATTCTTATAATAATTTGATAGTTTGGATCTCATTGTCATTCACCTATCTCATTCTCATAATTTTTAGGATTTCCAAACAGAGATTATAGCCTATAGCCCTCTATATCTGAACAGTTCTTTTAGAACACACAAGTGAGACTATGCTCACTTGTGTTGGAACCATCCTCTCAGTACTGAGCTACATGTCTGTGCCCACATGCACAATAAGTTACTGAGCCCCTGGAGTTTTTAAGTTAATATATATGGATACAGAACATTTTCCTTTACACATAGATACATAATAATAGCATTTCCATATACATGTTACCGCCAAATTTGAAATTCAAATTCTTTGGTTGTATATATGCATGTTTGTATACATGTGGACCTACTGACATGTGCCCATATATTTACCCACAGGAAGTGAAATCGGTTAAACTCGGATTGCTTCAAGGCATGCTGCTTACTTCTCCCGCATTGACCTCATTTTCTTTTTGCCACCACATATTTCACTATTATAACTCTATTGTTATATCTCATTGTGCAGGTATTCGCGTAAAATTTGTTGTACGCAAGCAATGGGTTGTGGCTGGTGCTACTGATGGTCAGATCTACGTGTATGGTTATGATCTAGTAAAAAGAGTCCGTGTTTTGAGAGCGCACAAAGGACCAGTAAGGTCTTTGGCTATTCATGCAACTGAGCCCTAAATGTTGTCAGCTCCCGATGATGGCACAATTAGGCTATGGGACTATGAAAATGAGTGGGAACTAATGAGAACTTTTGATACAAAAATTCGTGCTGTGTATCACGTCGCGTTCAATCCAAGGGACACCAATATATTTGCCAGTGCACAGTTGAATGTAGTAAAGGTTTGGGCTCCTTCCATGCACTAGATAATTACAACTTGCGTGTTATTAGTTTTCCATAACATGTGTACATGCTTGCAATTGCAGATTTGGGATCTGCATTCTGAGGAATGCAAACATGAAATATTTGCTCATCATTCGTCATCGGTATACTGTTTAGATTATTTTTGTCACGAAGACAACTTATATTTGATCACCTGTTTAGCAGATCATACTGCCAAGGTATATATATCTGATGAATATGCTAGTACGGCCAGGATATTATGTTGTTGCGGTATTGCAGTACGAGTTTCTTCTTGTTCACACAGGTCTGGGACTGCACGACTTGGACTTGTGTTCAAATGCTGCAAGGGCATATGGATGCTGTTGGCACTACCTTGTGCGATCCTGAGCTTCCTGTGTTAATTACTGGCTCAGATGATGGGTCAGTATGTCTCTGGGACTCCAAAACCTTCAGGTAAATATAAACACCCACACAGACTCTTTAAACATGTGTCGTGCATGATTTTATTCTTATTAGGAAGATGAAGTACTCCCTCCGTCCCTAAATAAGTGTCGCTTCGCTTCCCGAGAAGTAAATGCTGGTAATTTTTATAAATAATAAGTATTATCGATTAGTATCATAATTCATATCATTGGAAAGATCTTTGAATCTAGTTTTTTAATAAATTTATTTAGAGATATAAATGATTTTTCTAGCTAGAACTGACTACTCCTGGCTCAATTTCTTATAATAATTTTTTTATCATCACAGGTTTAAGCAGATTCATAATCCACTTAAATAGCTTTCCAGATTGTCCAAAACTTGGAGGAAAATTGCTCGAATTGGTTTTGCATTTCTGTGATTGTCGAAACCACACACTACAAGTCTACAACCACCTAAGCTACTTCTTTCCCTGTTTGCTATCATTTCCATGCATGTTTGCTGTTCTTATACGTTGCTTCTTCACTGATAATACATGCCCAACAAATTTCTTGCCTGTGTTTTTCGGAGAAATAAAAAAGTAAAGGCTACACACCAGGTGCAAAATTGTTAACAATATGTCTCATGTTCTTCCAGGCTTAAGAGCATACTCAACTTTGACCTTGGAGAGGCGAATGCTATAGCATGTTTGAAGGGGTCAAGAAGGTATGTGGACGGATAGTATCATCTTCTCCATATTTATATTTCGTTGCTTGCAAATTTGGAGGTGCAAGTGAAAAAATAAAACGACTTGCATTGATATATCCTGCGAATTTTGGTATGGTATTGAAATATGGACTGGCGTTTGTTACTTGGAACTTCATTCGTTATTTGATTCGAGGCCTGCATTCTTCAGAATTAGATAGTTCCAGCCTTGCTACATTTTTGTTTGCATGAATATTTGTCTCAACTAGTCATATCATCTTGTATTACCCACATAAACTGAATACATGTTTTTTGTAACCATCTGGAACCAACATGGATATTTAACGTACAAGGTCATGATTTATTTGACTAGGCCTTGCTTCCTCCAATGCTAAACGTAAGTAATGCAATAGTATGTTTATTATGATGTAGGATTGCGATCGGATATGACAATGGATTAGTACTGGCAGACATTGACGCTGAGGAAGGCAATGAATGATACATTGAAGTAACAGAACAAAAATAATACCAATCCTAGCAGGGCAGACAAAATTAAGATGCTGTTCGGTTTACTGGAACTATTTCTTGAAATTACTGAATATGTTGGAGGAGGTAGTCTACTGTAACATTTCTGTGAATTTGATAGGGTCGATTTGAGTGGCTCTGGGCCTATATATATACTGCATAATAATAAGACAAAAAAATAGGCTGAAGAATCGCTACTCCGTTTCTTTTAAAAAAGAAAATCTGAAGACACATTGGTTGTGGTGACTTTTTATGTATAGTGATGGCTCCATTATCTAAAAAGAAAGTACGGTGATGGCTCATATATAGGTACTAGTTGAATTCTCCGCGCGTTGCCGTGAGACTTGTTGGACAAATTTTAAGTTAAATTCTCATGTAAAAACATATTAAATTATAGTCTGGTTGTAGAAAAGAATACATCTGCTTGAGCATAGAACAAAAAAGGTGATGAAATGTTTGGAAGTTACTTGAAGACATAATTTTTAAGTAATAATAATGCTATGCGAGTGAAGGTATCTTACTCCTAATTAAAAAGGATGAAAATAAATCGTCAAACCCGGCTTTCACTTCACCTCTCCGTACGGCTTCACCTCGCCCCCGATATGTGGCCCGGCGATCCCTCGACCCTCCCTCCACTCGTGATAGTTGCCCGACACTACAAAACCGACGCTCGCTGACCAATCCGCGCCCGTCCCCCACTCGTCCACCCACCCCAGCCACACCGCCGCGACGCCGCCGCAGGGCCCGACGCCATCGCCGGCGAGGAACACATCCAGCTCGCCGTCGCGCTCTGCATCCGGCGCCCACTTGCGATTTAGGCCCGGCGCTCCTGCAACCGTCCATCGACCAGCCTGGACACAATCTCCCCCGCCACGCTCTCTCACGGAACAGCCGGTGCACGAGTCCCTCCCGCCCACGACTACAACCCCGTCGACCCGGCCCCTGGCCGCCGCCGCCGCGACGACGCTGACAAACCAGCATGCGCTCTCCTCCGCTTCAACACCGTCCACCAGGCGCACCTGGCCGCCGCCGCCCGCGACGACTGCTACGACCACGGCGCTGATCCCGGCAAGGAGAACCACCAGGTGTGCCAACCCCTTCTCTTCCCTTCCTGCTGTGCGAAACGGAGCAGCTAAACCTTCGATCACGACTGCTCGTTACCTGCTTGGTAGAATGCCTGCCTTTGCCAGTCGTACATGTTTTACAGAGAAAAAAGGATCGATTTTGTGCCCGTAACCTGCTCGATAGAACGCCTGACTCATTGTTGTGTGTAAGTTTCCACAAAACCATTCATTCTTAGACATGGAATCCTCCAACTGCAATTGTCCATGTTTGTGCTTAGTCGTTTCCGAGTAAATATACTAGGTTCCAGTTTGCTATTCACTCAGACACCATTAAGATAAAAATATTGTGATCCACCATTGAACAATGAACAAAATGAGGACAGTACCTGGAGTCTGGACAATGCCTGGTTCTGTGCTATAGTTTGAATGGCCTATTTATTTCTTTCCAGCAGTGTCATTCTACTATTAGTTCAGTAAACAAAAATTTTAGTATTATATAATTTAGTTCGGTAGTGAATTTTCTGTCCTTCAATATGTGATTCTACTATTAGCCTCCTATGGTAATTCAGTGTGTTCCCTAAGTGTTGTGGATCCCAATTGCAGACATGTGTCCAGGTCATTACTCGTTATTATTAAAACTAAGAAGGTGGACCAGTTGGAAATTCTTAGGTGAGATATTGCATGATTTCGGCTGTAGTCAAGAAGAAGGCAAGTTTGGCGTGGACACCTATTGCTTGCTGGTTGATGGCAAAGGTCCTTGCTTGAGTGATCAGTTAGTTGAAGTCTGACATTGTTTTGTCTATTTGGTTGATTCAACGGTCACTGCCACTCTCGTTGGCAAAGGCAATAGGAGATAGGCTTTACTGTGTTTATGTTGATAATGATCTATTATGGTAACAATATGCTGCTTTATTTCTGTATTTTCTTTTGAATAGAACTTGTGCTTATTTCTAATCTGTGTGCAATGAAACTAATACAAAGCCTCATTTGCAGGCACAAGGAGAGAGAACGAGTAATGACAACCTTCGAAAGCAATGCTTTGGAGGTTCTTTTCGTCAGTACAAGCTTTCTTGGCAGTACAACCTATTAGGGTTCAGGGTGACCAGTGAACCCACTCCAATGCCATTGTTTTAAGGGCAATCATCAGTGAGGATGGCATGACTACACATTGGTATGTACCAGTGAAGTTCCCACTCTATTCCACTTCTTTTTCCTAGCAAACTTTAGGTATGTTTTAAAGCCCGATTTATTGACGGTCACTATTTGGGATTGGAAGGCTGACCGATGGCCGATGACAGTTGCTGAAGCTGCATTGTGAAACTCTACTGAAAAAAGGGGAAAGGTACCAGAGGTGTACATTCGCTGTGAAAACAATAACGACCTATTGTTGATCTGTTTGAGGACACATGAGTTTCCCTGCTATGAAAATTTTATGTACTCCATAGTTAAGTGTCAAATATCTTCAGACTTATGTAATATGTAATATTGATATCTCAAACATCGTGTTCATTCTTTTTTCTGTAACAATACAACACAAGTTCATGTTGACAGGATCATGGAATTATTGTTCCCCATTACAACGCACGGGACACAAGCGAACAACATGAGCCTATTGATTCATGAAAATATCTAGTGCAAACCACAACCTTCATAAAAATCGGTGTAAACCATGGCAAAAGGATCGTCTAAATTCACTAAAAAATTCACACATGTAGATGATATGATGATACACATCTATGTAAAATATCTTATCTAAACTCAACTTTGTTTGTGAGATATAAAAATAATAAATTTATAACAAATCATTTGGACAGCTTTCTGACTTGAAATTTGTTATTTTTATATCTCACAAACCAAGTCAAGTTTGAACATGATATTTTACAAGGTTATGTATCATCATATCATCTATATGTATGAATTTTTTGGTAAATTTAGACAACTTTTTTACCATAATTTACATGGGTTTTCTTGAAAGACGTGGTTTCCACCGGATATTTAAATCCAATGGCCGCCGTCCTTCCAAGTGCTCATCATCTGGGGCATCGGCGGCGGCGGCGATGGCGGAGGCGCGGAGTGACTGGGCGTCGCTCCTCCTAGAACTAACGCAACTCATCGCCGCCCGCGTACTATCGGCGGACGTGGTGGAATACATGTCCCTGCGCGCCGTGTGCGCTTGCTGGCGCGCTTCCACTCCCAGCCCGCGCGACCCTAGCTGCCTCCGCGACGCGCGTCTCCGGCCGCGCGGCTGGGTCGCGCTGTGCGATTGGCGACGGCGTGCGCCCGGCCGACGCGTGCGAGGTTGCCTTCCTCTCCACCGCCACCGGCAGGCGCGTCCGCGTCCACCTGCCGGAGGAGCTCCGTGGCCACCGCATCGCCGGCTTCACCGACGGCCTCCTCATCCTGCTCGACAAGGAAACCACCGCCGTCCGCGTCCTGCACCCCTTCACCCGCGTCGCCGTCGAACTGCCGCCCATCGGCCCCATCGTGTACTGCATGGTCAAGAGAAAGGACCAGCTGTCCCGCGCCTGGCTGAGAGCCGCCGTGTGCACGTCCCCCGACGACTCCAACTCCATCGTCGTCGTCGCTTGGTTCCCCAACGCGCCGGCGGTGGTCGTCGCCGAGCCTGGCTCCCCGTGCTGGCGCATCGTGCACCACAGCCTCGAGCTCGCCTCAGCCGTACCCTTCCAAGGCCGGCTCTACGGCGTCGTCAGAAGCAAGACGGCGGTCCTGCAGGTCTACCCTCAATGCCTGAAACCTTGCATTGCTGGTATCCCAATAATCGACATTCCGGAAAACAATTCCTTGTTCCTCGTGGAGTCCGCTGCGCGGTTGGTGCTTGTTGTCCGCCATTTTTCCCATGACAATCCCACAGAGGGATACGGACCTCGCCGGTTTGCCTTGTTCGAGGTTGGCACGGCTGAGCCTGAGCGGAGGGCGCTTTCTCCGTTGAGCAGCCTCGGCTATCGAGCTCTGTTTCTCGGCGGTGAGCGCTGCCTCTCGGTGTCTGCAAACGACCTGCCTTCCATCAGCGGCGATGCCATCTACTTCTACTCTGAAGATCTGTATCCTCTGCTGATGTACTCTGTCAGCGGCAGCACGTGCGAGAAGTTATCGACGCTGTCCATCATCCATGACGGCTGGAAGAGGATCCGACCCTCTGTGCGGCCCTTCACGCTAGCAGATCATCTCTTCACCTTTTGCAACCATCGTTGTTGGTAGGTTCTTGAACCTGTTTCACTCTAATGTGCTAACTGATCTGTGCTTTCTCATTGTTTGTATAACTTTAATGTTCTATGTTATTGATCTCTGCATTTTCTCTTGCTGTAGGTCAAGGGGACTCATGTTTCATGAATACCACTACATACCAACATCTTGGAAGCATTTGTCCAAGAAACACAGAGCCCAAGATTGCGAAGTTCAGTATCCAAGCTCAATAGGTTTGAGCTGTTAGAAACTTGCTACTTTCATTGAGAATAATAACTGCCCTAGCACATGAGCCAATTTTAAAGCTGACTGATGCTCATGTGCCTTTTTGTGCTAACGTAAACTGATTGATAAGCACGTAAACTGATTGATAAGCATCATATCTATTTCAGATAGAAAATCACTCCTATAGGTGAACGGATTACGACGCGGGCGCCCGTCGAAGCACCGATGCTTCGCGGAGCGGTGACGCCGGCCGTAAGCGCCTGAAGTTGTCGATTTCGTTCAAATCGAATTTTTGCCTTTTCTGTCGGGGTTATTATATATTCCACATGGAGAGAACTCTAATTTCTCATGCGTCGTCCAGCCACATTTCACATGATGGATGGAACCTTGGTTTAGAGGCCTGATCGGCGGCCATTAACATTGTTGTGCCTCAGTTGTCTGAATGACTGAATGAGGCCTGATCGATGGAATTTGATCAATATCAGCGGGCTATTGGCTCAAATGTGTCACCTAATCAATAAATTAGTAGTAGTAGTAGTTCTGTTCCTATTTTTTCCTTTCCGATATTCCTGTAACAAGTCGGTCTTTACAGTAGAGTGGTCTTCCAGAGGTGTAGTAGCTCCTATGTAACTCTGTTATTTCTGTTTATTTTCTTTTTTTTTCCTTTTCTTCATTTGATAAAAATACGGCAAAAGTTCTTTTCCGCCTTTCGAAAAAAAGTACATGTACGGTGTTCACAACATCGTGTTTCAGGAGCCTAGGCTTTTCGGTGAATAAATCATCAGGACAAACCCCTGTACTTTCGCATCATTTCAGGGTTTTTACTAGCTAGCTGCTGTTAGCTCTGGTGTCCACGACCTGCTGATGCTCACTCAGTGGGAGAGGGACAGGACGCTGTGGGGAACAACGATCGAAACGGTTAGCAAACAAGAACGCAAACGCCCAAGAAACCCAGATCCCTCTCACTCATGGAAGGGAGGACCTAGTAGCGTGGCACTACAATCGGAATGGTCTCTTCTCTGTCCGATCTGCCTACCGTGGCCAATGGTTACATAAATTTGGTGAAAATAGAGTTAATGAGCAAGCAAGTGCAGTTGGTGAAGTGGAGATGTTTGGTCCAAGTTGTGGAATCTGAATATTCCAGCAAAGATAAAAATTTTCGGTTGGCGTGTATTGCATGGGTTGCTGCCGTGTAGGGGCATACTTGCAAACCGGCATATCCAAAGATCAGGGAGCTGCCCATCTTGCAATGAAGGATGCGAGGACATTAAACACTTGCTGTTTTTATGCAAAAGGGCACAGGATATATGGCAAAAGATTGGTGCTTGGCAGGAAATTCAGAAATACATGGCAGTGGATCGATTAGGGTCAGTAGTGATGGCAGAGATAATTAATAGATCGAGATCACTAGGGCATTTGAATGACTTGGGATTGGCAGAATTAGTATTAACAGGTAGCTGGTATATATGGTGGGAAGGAAGAAAATTTGTCCATGGTGAGACAATCCAACCTCATATGAGAAGTGCCTTATCTCTATTGTGACCTTGACAACAAACTATCAACGAGCTTTGAAGAAAAATGCCAAACGTGCTGACGGATGGAAGACGCGGCCAGAAGGAACTTTGCTTCTAAATATAGATGTTGGCTACAGACCAGAGAGGGGAGATGGAGGCACAGGAGGGGTTATCAGAGACTCTGCTGGTATGTTTATAGCTGCATCATATTGCTATATTGATCACGTTGTGGATGCCCCAACAGCGGAGGTGCACGCTCTAAGAGAAGGGCTCCTGCTAGCCCAACATATTGGTCGCCAACAACTCATCATTCAGTCTGATTGTTTGGAGGTGGTAGAGACAATGAAGCAAGGAGGTTTTTCAGCAACAGTGGGTGCGCCAATATATGATGAATGTGTAGTAATCTGGCAGGATTTTAATTCTATCTCTATAGATCATTGTAATAGGGATATCAATAGAGTAGCACACAATCTAGCGAGTATAGCTATTTAGTCGAAGAATTCTTGTATTTGGGTTGATGAACCCTCTAGCTTCATTATTGAAGCCCTGATGAACGATGTAACTCTGTTTTCAAATCAATAAAGTGTGCCAGATGGCTTCCCTCAAAAAAAAATAATTCATATGCACCTTCAATTCACTAAGCAACCATGGACTTTAGATACCATGTTACTAACCTTGGAGAGTACGAAAGACAAGTCCTCATTAGTGGAGATGATCATATATAGAAAGCGCTTTATGGGCTATATATATAGGCCATAGGATGGGCCTTGACATACAATTAACAACTAATGATGTATCTCTATTTTTTAAGGATGCTCACATGTCACTTCCAATTTGTTTTACTGAATCTTGCAGATGTAATGTGCAATGCTACTATGTAAGTATGATTTTTTTGTTTAGTTTTTAATAAAGTGTTTTCCATATATCTTAGTTGTTAATCGCAAACAATCATCCGTAGCAGGCTCCCTAGGGTTCTAAAATCAATAACTTAGGACAATACTGTATCTGTTCTTATATGGTACTGATAATACAAAACACTGACTTACTCCCTCCGTTTTAAATTGTAGTTCACTTTGATTTTTTTGGTTTATACATTTTGATATATATCTAGATATAAATAATATGTCTAGATATAGCAAAATACATGAACCAAAAAAGTCAAAATGAACTACAATTTGGAACGGAGGGAGTACATGTTTAGTTTTCTTTTCTAAGGCTTCCATAAGATTTCTATGATTATGTGTCGTACCTCAAACTTAGGCTTACTTTTTTTTTTGATAATGGAACAAAAGTTCTAGCCTCTACTATCCGAACTTAGGCTTACATGCTTCATTTTCTTTTCCTTTTAGTTTGAAGCTAAGCTATTCCAAGTGCATGAATTTTGTTCATTTGTCTGGATTTTTATTTGGTTTTGCAGGAGCAGCAGGTAAGCAGCTCTTTGTCACATCTCTATCGGTAGGCAACAGGAACTTAAGGCATATCAACAACAGTTAAGTCCAGTTTTGATGTGCGAGCTGACCTCATGAGTTTAATTGCAGAGGAACTGATGGCGGCATTGTATGACTGGTTTTAACCATTCAGGCACGAATTTAGTATATTCACCTGTCTTGATTTGTTCATTACTTCATTTTATAGCTCGCAGTCTCGAATACTTAATTAACAAATCATTTCTATTCTAGCATCCTCTGCTTGCTCAGTTAATACCTCTACTGCCTTATTTGTGTTATTGCCCGGCCATGATCTGAAACTAAAGCATCTCTACATTGTTTTTTGACCGAAGGCATCTCTACATTGTTTTAGCAAGCTAAGGTCAAAGAGTGAGTAAAAGGTCTTATGTTTAGCAATTTTGAGTTATGTTAGAGCTGCATCTCTATATTAGAAATTTGCAGCAGCATGTCTCACGGTAGCTCGATTGTGATGCATCTTTTTATGAGGGTAAAACAAAATATTAGAAATATCACGCTCAAAATATTATTTGTTAATACTATAACAAATGTTGAGATCCTACAACACGAGCATGATCCTATCCTACACTACAAATAAAGTGAGAGGAATATGTGGAAGGAAGGACCAATATATACTATTGCTTACTAGCTGATGATTGCCTGATTTGGGAAGAGATGGCGAGAGAGTGGGTTGCATATATAATTAATATAACCGTATTTATACACAGGCAGGGATCAATCTGAGCACAGGACTGCAAAGGAGATTAGATTAATGGCTCATTAATGGCTCGTGCCTCGCGCATTGCGATTATCTATGATATTATATCAACTTTTGCGTTTACTCCAGCTGCTATACGTACATATACATGATTTGATTTATAAAACAATAATCCCTTTTTCATCAATGCAAATTGTTCAGATCGTGCCCGCAGCATGCTGCAAATTGTTCAGATCCTGTAGTGGCGTGAACGTGCAAGGATGTGTGCTTAGTTTTAAAGGACCATGCATCTCCAAAATCATCAATGCAAATGCAAGGACAAGCGCAAGGAGCTGACTTTTCATTTTTGATTTTAAGTTTTAATTCATCAATGAAAGGACAAGGAGGTGTGAGTTTTCACGTTCTTAATGCGGGTGCAGCACGACTAATCAGATAGACCATATGCTGGTGATATGGTGAATCAAAAATATACCAACATGTGAGCCTTTCACGTAATAAAAAAATGGGAAGAAATCGACTTGCCATATCATGTGTTTGCCTCTTAGTTTGGTCTGCAAGACGGAGTCAAAGTGAAGTTTTGTCTTTATATGTGACGATTAAGATTATGCTCGTGCATTGCAACAGAAACAGAAAATAACAAAATCATAGCTGAAGTGTTTCAACATACACAACGATGGTTTTGCACTAAGGCATCCTAGCTCCATCTTTTCAAAATTTCTTGCACTAAGGAATCCAACTCCGATTCTTCCACGAGCTAATGTATGTCTCTATCTCTTCTCTACCACTAAAAAACATCAAAAGCAATCGTTCTCATCTGGCAGACCCATTTACTTCTCGAAAAGAAAAATCTTCCGGCCATGAAAACATCCAATTAAGAAACCCACACCTGGGAGAACCATCCACTCCCTCGACAAAAAAACTCTCAGATGTGAAAATACTCCCACAATATTTAGAGATACTTTTAAGGGGCAATCATATCATTTAAATCATCATTAATGTGTGCTAGCATCCTACAACATCCAACTTTATGAAATTAGAAGAGTAAACATTTTTTTATTATATCTCTAAATATTATGTGTTTTGTAATGGAAACTTTGGAAAAAATTTCCTACAAAGGAGAAGATGGGAGGAAGCTCCCCCATCCCGCGCTAGCGTTCGTGGGGAAGGAGAAATTCTTTTTACCACAGGGACATGGATGAGGAGCTTTCCCCGCGTCCCGCTGACATTTCTGGCGATGGAAGTTCCGATGGGACGTATGAAACAGTTATGGACATGAAATACTAAAAGCTAATTGTTAGTTAGATAAAAATTAGCCTAGTCCATCTAAACAGGAGAGCTAATAGCAATGCTGATTTTTTAGCGAGTCTCTAACTAGCTTTTTGTCAAATTATAGCTAATCAGCTATGTTTAGCTCCAATTAGTAAGCCTTAGCTTATCCAAACAACCCTCAACACCACACCGTGTGCCATGATTACTTTTTAGGGGCAATTATGTCAAATTAAATCGTGGCATCCTGCAACATCCTACTTTATGAAATTAGGAGAGTAAACATTTTTTTATTGTATTGCGGTTGTCCTATGAACGACTTCTTCTTGTGCAAGTTAACAAAGAAGATAATGTGGAGATGTAGCTCATTTTGGTAGAGCACTAAAGGGGTTCAAGTCCTCTTATCTCATTTGTTCTTATAATTAGGGTGCCACGGCAAAATAGGGACGTAATAATCTCGATTATATTAGTGCAGTATACTATTCTATTGGATTATAGAAGTACGAGTTTTGATTCCTCGTATCTCATTGCGTGTCTTCCCTAAATATAAATCCCAGAAGATCAAGAGCTGGAGATAAATAATTAATTATTATAGTACATACAAAATTTAATAAAACTGGAGATGTAGCATACTTGGTAATAGCGCACATTCTATCTATTATATAGTTTTTTATAGTACAAAATTGAATAAAACTGGAAATGTGTAGCTTATTAATTGGTAATTTGTAGTAGAGCACTATCCTATAGTACTATTATATAGAGATACGTCGTACGGTTTTGAATTCCTCGCATCTTCCAGTAATGACTAAAATATACTAGATAGAATAGAGGCACATATGCATGATTTATTATATAATATATTCCTTGCATTGCATCTCCAAATAATATTGTTATTTTTTGCGTATGTTTGCTGAAAATAATAGCTGTATAAAAATACTAAAATCAATGCAAATGCAAAATTGGGTAAAATATGGTATGTAGTAGCTCAGTTTGGTGACGCATTATTATACAAGGTAAGGTGTTTGATTCTCGTATCTCCAAATAAACATTTTCCTTTTTCCACGTGTGTCTTCGCTAAAATATAGTCCTAGAATATTGTTATAACTAAATAATTGTAAAATTAGTGACAGTGCAAAACTAAATAAATAGTACTGTAGTTGGTGGTCACAAATAAATAAATAAATAAATATTCCTTTCATCTTGTAATATGGTGCATTCTAACATTCAAAATGTGTCCTCAAATAAGATGCACTCTAGAGGGCAAACACTAATTTAACATTAAATACTTTCCATTTATCATTCAATAATCATTAATCATGTTGATAATAGCATTTGATTAGGAAATAAAATGAAGATATATACGTGTCTTTTATATTCTCTCTTAGTTTGTCTCAATTTTTCTAAAATGCATTGTATTGCAGTATAGTAGTTGGGGAAGCTCTCGGTAGAGATCAGAGGACTATTCAAGTTTCAACACATGATAGTGACATGGTGTTCGATTTCCAGCACACGTCGTTGTGGTGTTTTGCTGTCGACACTGCAACTGAAACATATATATGCTACGTACGTATATATTACCGAGAGGATCCAAATTTTCAGATCGAGGGAACATTTCATGCATGCTCTTACTCCTCTCTCTGCTTATATCCAAGTGTGTAGAAACATTGAGTGATGACTGACGAGTACATGCTCCATTTGCCAATGCTCACAAAATTTGCAGGCTTGACTTGTGCCATCCGACCATTATGCTATATATACTACTATATGTCATTAGCACTTCCATCTCTGTCAGAAAGGCAGGATTATGGAACCATTGGTGCATGGTGACAAAATTCTTTTAATTTAGTTCACCCTCCATGCCGCAGCTAGCTAGCTGTGGTAACTTGCAAGCAATCAACAAGCAGTGCACACACATGTTGCTGCATATATTCATATACTATAATATAACAGTGGAGTGAGAGCTGGTTAGGTTATTAGATAGAAAGGTTTGGAATTTCCTTGTCGTGGCTGATGAAGAATCCGGCGACCTAATCACACCGTACGTTTTAGTTTTCACTTGACCAACTCAAATCCATCAAGCAAACTAGAGTAGCTGGGAAACCAGGCATTACGGTTAGCTACTAAACCAAACACACGCTTGCATGTTTTTACAAGCAACGCGATGCGATTAGAGCCTGCAAATAAACTTGTCTGACTAATTCAATTCAGAGCCGATCAAGGATGATACGTGTACTACGTGCCCAATTCAGTGCAAGAAGCTGCTGCACAGCACAGCACAGCAGTAGCGAGCTGATCGAGCGTCTGCGCTGCGTGCGTCCGGTCGGCATCACGGCGATTTTCACGGGATCGGAGAGGCCGGTAGCAGCCTAAGCTGCCTGCCTTGGGTCTGCAAATGTTTTCCACCCAATTGGCCAATTCCCATGTGGCCGCGGCCATATGTTCCACATGATAATTGATCCGAGGTTTGTCAGTCTAGTGGCCGTCAGTTTTCTGAATCCGGCGGAACACGTTTTGTGCTGTGCCAATGACCGTACCGTAACCTTGGGTGGCTGCAAATCCTCCACAAATCACACAGCTAGCTGCTCTGATTAATTCGTGGTGAATTCGGTCCAGCCTCCCCTGCAACCACACACATGCATCCTCCTCGCTTTAGTTGTGAGATGAGATTTTTTTAAAAAGAGAATGGCAAGAGCTCTGCCGCTCAGGAAGAGAGTTTTACTTACACATGGCACCGAGGGTGCTTGACACCATGGTGTCTGTGAGACGAGACCATCGTTGTCAGTTTATTAGTACTTATTATCATTCAAAATTTTAGGCTGTTTTAGTTGTATAAGCTAAACTCCTCTAAATTTGAGTAAATAAAATCTATATGTAACATTTAGCGCAATGAGTTCCTTTTTTTTCGAAAGGACGGCAAAAGCTTTGCCACGGTTTCTATTAAACGAATAAAGAAAAAAGAAGCCGCACTAGGGTCGACGCGCCGGCCACGCGAGCAGCCGCAAAGCTGCGCCATCACCCAGCTAGACCTCTGCCAAACACCAGCCTTCCGCCACTGGGGCCGACCACCAAAACGCCCGCCGAAAACCGTAGCCGCCATCGACCACTGCTACCGGCCGAGCTTCCGTCACGAGCACCGCCACCCCCTGAAGGTACCGGGTCCAGAGCGAAGCCCCGAACCAACACCCCCGAAGGATGCCATGGCCTCCGTCTTCAAGCCAACCACCCCACGACGGCGGTCAGAGGCATGGGGGAGGGACGACATAGACGAAGACCACCCCTCAACGCCAGCACAACCCCAGCCACCGCCATGAATAAAACACCATGAAGAGAAGGCGAGGGACGAGCAGAGGAGGAGGGAGCCCCCCGCGGCCCCCCACATCCGAAAGGGCAGCAGCCCCGCGACGCCCTGCCAACCTCCCCACCGAAAAGAAGCAGACACCACCTTGCCCGGCACGGACAGCAGCACAGCCCTGCCAAGGACCACAGCCGGCCACACCACCATGGCGCCACCGAAGAACTGCTCCTCCACTGCAAAGCACCCCCACCCCACAGCCGCCCGCAGCGGCCATGAGCAGTCAACCAGCAGAAGCCTGGCAACACCGTCGAGAGGGGGGAGGAGGGGGAGAGGAGGGAGCCACCGCCGGGGAACCCCCATCGAGGGAGGCCAGGACCCGCCGCCCGGGGCCTGGACCCGGAGGCTGGCGCCACCGGTGCAGACCCGTCGAAAAACCTCCACGGGAGGGCCCCTGCAGCTGCCGCCGCGCCAAGCCCTGCTGCTCCCCACCACCGCATCGTAGATCCTCGCCAGCAGGCCGGATCCGGCCGTTGAGTGCCGGATCCGGGCCTAGCTGGCCGGAATCCCGCCGTCGGCGACACCCCCCTCGAGAAACAGGGAAGCCGACGGAGAGGGGGGCGGCAGGCGCCGCCCAACCTCAGCCCCCGCCATGGCGCCCTGCCGCCCTAGCAAAGGAGGGCTCATGCCTTCCCGCCGCCACCGTCCCGGGGAGCCGCGCGGGCTTCCCGGCGGCGCCCTCCAGCGGCGGCGAGAGGAGAGAAGAAGGGTGGGGGAGGGCTGGGCGGCGGCGGGTGTCGAGCGCCGCCCGAGTCGCCCAGACGGGGGGGGGGCGACGCGGGGGCAGTCCTTAAACACCTCATAATGAATTCCTTTTGTCCATCCGTCACTCTCTTTTTCGCATGTTTATCTTTTGATCCATCATCGCTAACTCTCACTTCTTTCCATCGGCATCAAATACAAGGCATCCCGGCCCTCATTGTTGCCATCCTGTGCGCCAACACTGACTCCTATTCCTCGCATCAGCAACTGCCCCATGCCATCGACGAGCTCTGCGGGAGGCGAAGACGAAGCCGAGGAAGACGAAGTTGTGGCTGCAGCCCGCTGGTCCCCCGAACAATATGATTCTTGCCATTGGATTCTCATGGAAATGAGTTGTGAGGAAAAGCTAGTTTTGATTCAAAGCGTTGTGAAAAAAAAATTGTCACGAACAGGCCCATTATCCTAAGAGCAAAATCAACAACGGAACAAAATAAAATGCATGGAATTGAACAGAGATGTACACTTAGAATGGAGCTGTCCTAAGGAGACTCATGCGTCCTCATATTGTAATATTAGTTAGCTAACTAATAGCTCATACTATTAGCTAGCTAACCAATAATTGCTATTAGCTAGTTTGATCCAACCAACTAGTGAGATCACTGTTGGCTGGATATTTAACTAATAATTAGTTAGATTGTTAGCTGCATCCAAAACAGCTAATTATTACTGGCTAACTATTAACTCTATAAGTTCGAAAAAGGACTTTAATTTCTAGTTTATGGCTCAAGGTCTATTTGGAACGTAGGAATTTGACACTAGAACACTATAGATTTAAATCTAAGATTTGTTTGAATCACAGGAAGTTCAAATAAATCTGTTTGGTTTTCTAAGAACAACTCAAGGACAAGACAAAAAAATCGTGTTCCAAGCACTACTTTGTCCTTTTCGTTTACCCAAGCACCTGGGCTGGGCAGCACATTCATGGTCCGGCGACTACGGTGAAAGCCAACAAGCAGTGATTGAATGAATGTTGATGATTGTTCTTGGCAACTTTCTCGCTTTCAGTCCTCTGCCTTTGCTCTGCTTCGACAGGTGTCGCCGCCGGCGAGCGGCGTCGGGGAGAGCAGAGGGTTCAGAGACGACAACCTGCCTGAGCCTTGGACTGCAAGCGCGGCGCGCGCCGCCAGACACGGCCCGTCCACCATGTGTTGCCCGCTGACGCCACCACACTGCCATGCCATGCCAATATGCCATGCCATGGCATTGCCATCGCAACGCTTCGCTACTCCCGGTCCTGGCGGCAGGCAGTCAGCAGGCAGAGGTTGGCAGGCAAGTGGAGGCGCGTCCGTGTCCGTCCACCTGTCACCTGCCTCACGGCGGCGTGCCACGTAGTCGGCACAGCGAGTACCGAGATGGCGGAAGTGCCAGGCGAGCATCAACGGACGGGAAGCAGAGCGCGCACGCACGCAGGCGCCACGCAACAGGGCAACAATGGCTGTTGGCAGAGCCCGAGCAAAAACCCCCGCCCGGCCCCCATCCCACAGCCACACACTCTATTTTAGATAAAAATAGAATATATAATAGTCCTATTTTTAAAGATAAAAATAAAATATATAAATAGTCTTATATGCGTTTCAGAAATAGTCGTACATATAAGAAGACAAATTACAGAGAATATCATCGCCTTGTTTATTACATAGCGAACCAATATTTATTACAGAGTCTTGCACATAAATAAATAAATAACTAATATATCTTTATTGTGAAAGCTTCCCACAGAGACACGTCAACTGGTAAACACCAAGCCTAGTACTCATGCGATAGCTTTCATTCCAACCTTCATCTGTTACCCATCCGGGATTTTCTAAAATTAAAAGTAAAGCAAGCGTAAGTACACAACCGTACTCAACAAGCATAACATGGTTAATGAGGCTCAATTAGTTGACACTGTTTGACTGTGTTTAGCTTTTATAATATTATCAAGTTGAGTAATTAAGTAGCATCAAGGTAACGAGTGTTTCCCAAAACCATCATGATCATTGTCACATAAATGAATAATAAACACAATAGTAGATGAATGAACAGTTTAACATGATCAAAGAGATCATCATTAGTGTAAGGAATTCTAAGCCAGAGTCATATAGCCCTCACAGCTGCACTGTAAATCCCGGAGGTTCTGTTACAGATTAGCCCTCAGGTTGTTAAAAGTCATTATTACTGTTCATGACACAATTACTCATCAAGCCACAAGATCATGATATTCATTAAGCACTAGCATCATAGCTACCCAATACAACCCAAAGGTGTCAAGAAATCAAAATAACAACATCTAGTTATAATCCCTAAGGTCATCAAGCGGACACATGCAAATGTAGTATTTGTTTAGTGTATAGGTAACAAGGAAGGTCCATGCTATACTTGCCTTGATTCACAAAGTCCTGTTGATCCTGCTGATCCTCAAAGTAGCCTTGCTCAACAAAAACCTCACCGTCCGAAATCGACATTACCAATCAACACCAGACAATCCAATTGAGCATACATACACGAAGCAAACAAAGAGTTATTAGAGGAATAGTATACCAATATTATCAAAACAGAATAAAATGTTTATAAAACTATTCTACTCGCTGCTACGATCACACAGACGTCAAGTTCACCGAAAACGGAGTTATAACGGCGAAGTTATGAATTTTCAAAAATTTCCTATATACAAATAAATACATTAAATATAGACTAAAAATATAAAATTTCCAAAATACTTCAACAATGGCATCACTGCATAGATTACGAAATTATGAATCTAACGGAATTTGAACGGACCAAAACGGAGTTAAAATGTGAAAGTTATAAGCTTTTAAAGATAATGGCAAAACTGTAAATAATAGAAAATGTATTTTAAAACTGTAAAAAAAGAAAATACGTTTTCCAGTGAAGGAAACGTATTCTGGAAGCTGTTAAAAAGCAAGTACGTTTTCCAATGGATAAAGCGTATTATGGACATGTTAAACTGAAATTACGTTTTCCAATGGAGAAAACGTATTCTGTCGAGGCCGCCAAGGGCTCTTAACAGAATAAACCAAAACCCAGGGGTTTTTGGCAAATCTGCCAACCGAAGGGGTACGGGCTGTTTCTGGCCGTCCGTTTCAAGATGAACGGCCGAGACTTGATCGGAGGGGCAAGCGACGGCGCGCTGCCGGAGAAGAAGGACAAACGCGGCGGCGGCCATGAACGGCGGCGAGAAAGCTCGCCGGCGTAATTCAATCCGACGTTCCCGCCCACCATTAGCAACGAGACCGGTACCATTCGAACGGGGAGCTCACGCCGCGCTCACCTGTGGAGAAGATGGAGACCGAGGCGAAGCGGGGACGGCGTGCGGCTCGAAGAGGCGGACGGTGGTGATCTGCAAACGGAGGCGGCACGGTTTAGGTCAAATTGAACCAAAAGAACGACACCAAGGTGCTCAGAAGGTCGAAGCGAAGCTTGCCGGCTAGTCAATGACGAAGATGACCCGTCGGTCATGGCGAATTGCGAGCTCCGGCGGTCGGTTGCAATGGCGGCTAGGGTTTCGGCAGCGCTGCTTGTTCGAGGCGAAGGCGACGCTTGCTAGGGTTCGAATGGAATCACGGACGCATATTAAATCCTTAAATAGCCCGAGGGCGGGGAGGGGCGGTGCGACCGGGCGTGCGGAGGATGGAGGCGGCGCGGGTCGGACTCGAGTTCGACTCGATGTCCCGGTCGGAGGAAGGGGAAGATGATGCGGGCCCCGCGTGTCAGTGACACCGAGCGGGAGACGGACGCGAACCCGGCGCTGCGTCTCGATGGGCCGGCGGCCTGCGGCCCAAGAAGAAGGAGGCGACGCCCACGGTTGCGGTCGGGCCGGCCAAGGAGAAAGGAGGGCGGGCCGGCCAGAAAGCAGGAAAGGAGGAGGTGGGAAAGAAAAAGACTTTTCTTTTATTTGAAACCTTTCCAAATACAAAATTCAAATGTATTTTGAATGCCAATTCAAATTCAAACACCACAACAAGAAAATATGCACCAGCATGAATGCTCAAGCCTGTTTCTACCATGATACAACTTTATTTTTATAAAAACATTTATTTTGCCTAATTATTTATTCACCAAAAATCATTTTAACTATTTTTTTTATAACTTGAAAAATCTTGGGTGTTACGTAGCCACCACCACCGCGCTATAAAAACCCTCTCCTCTCCCGTGGCCCCCGTCGTCTCGCCGCCAGATTCGTTCGCCACCGTCTCTCGTCGCCCCTGCACCGCGGCACCACCGGGTCCACCGTCGTCGTTCATCAAGAAGGGAGACCGGACATGGAGAGATCTCAACAGCAGCAGTCTCCGACGCCTTCGCCTTCGCCGCCGCCGCCACCGTCGCCGTCGTCGTCCTCCTCGTCCGTCTCTGCGGACACCGTCCTCCACACTCCCGGCAAGAGGCGGAGGGCGGCGGCGACGACGGCCAAGGCTAAGACCGGCGGCGCCAAGAAGCCTAAGAGGGCCCGCAAGGAGCCCGCCGTCGCTGATCCTCCTCCCGCCGCCGGGAAGAGGAGCTCCGTCTACAGGGGAGTCACCAGGTACGCACGTACGCACGCATATCTCGCCGCGCCGGCCAATCTCTCCGCTGCATGCCTTGGATTCCGGCCGCCGGCCCACCCACACTCGCCGACCGCGGATCCTGCATTGCCGCCGCCAAGTTCGCTTCTTTGTTTGTTTCTTTCCGCCGCACTTCACTCGCAGCCGCCACCGGAGTTCCGTTCCGATCCCATCTCCACTCCTGCCCCGCTCTGCCGCCGCCGCGCTTCCCCCCACCACCTCCCGCCGGAATTGCTCCCTTCCTTCCTCCACCCTGCGATCGCCTTGGAGCGCGAAACCTTCAGTTGCGCACATGCATGTCACATCCGCCGCCCGCCGCCGCCGCCAGTCCCTGCTCGTTCCACGGCTCGTCGGTCGAACATGGCGCGGCTGGCGGCTCCTTCTCTGCTCCCCGTTTCGTCAGCCGAGCCCAGTACACGCCGTCTCTGTCGTCCCTGTTGCTCCGGCTCCATTTCCACGCATCGCTTTCAGCAAGTCATGAGAGGACAAAAACAAGTCGTTTTCTGATCGCTGGTAACGAGTAGAGTAGGAAAAAGTAGTTCATCTGCATTGCTGCTCCTGCCATCATCTTGTGGTGACCGATTCATTTCTTAAGAATTGGAAATTTTAATGCATCTGCTGCTCACCAACATTGATTCATACGCGTCTGCATGTGAACAATTCCACAGGCACAGGTGGACGGGCAGGTTCGAGGCGCATCTCTGGGACAAGCACTGCCTCGCCGCGCTCCACAACAAGAAGAAAGGCAGGCAAGGTGTGTATGTACTCTTGTGTTGCTGCCACTTCTTTGCTGTACTGTACTCTTTTGCTGCTGCCAGTTCTTTACTGCTGCTACTACTGCTACACACATAATATTTATTTACATGGAAAAAAATGGTCTCCAAGCGGTGTGCTTTTGTCGTAAAATACTTCATTCTTCCTGTTGAAAAAATCGCTTCTTTTTCATCTTATTTATTTAGTATTTTCTCAAAATAGGAACAGAATCAATCTTAATACGAGGATTAGTCGTATTACCATAACAAAATCAATACTAGGAACCCCAACTAGAGGTCCTTTGTCCTGTGCAAGGAAAAGGATCCTGAGGCATCGGCCAGTAGCACACAGTACATCGATCCGTTTGTTTTTAAGAAGTGCACCGAATTTCTTAAGGCTGACATTCTGATCAGGCTTTGTTTATCTCCTCTTTTTTTCTTCCATCTTCTGCCATATTTGTGGGGGGTCCTCTTTGCGCTGGTGATCTGCATGTGGCTGTGATCTACTACTCCTGCCTGCATCCATCCCTCAATAGTCTATCTGGGTAAGTCCCACACAACAAGCCCCCTACCTCTCCCTCCCTCCTAAATAGTCTATCTACTTGTTCGTGCTTGGTCATGCTTGCCATTGCCAGATTTCGTTTCATGTTACTTGTCGCCAGATCGTGCTGTGATCCGCGCCCTTGTCTTAACGCGGGATTAGTTTGGTCAATTCTATATAAATGCTTAGCGTTGCATGGTCGATCTGCAGGGGCGTATGACAGCGAGGAGGCAGCTGCTCGTGCCTATGACCTTGCAGCTCTCAAGTACTGGGGTCTTGAGACCCTGCTCAACTTCCCTGTAAGTTCCTCCTGCACTGCTCCTCTGCTCTTATCCTAGGAACACAAAACTGTCGGCCCTGCTTGCTTGTACTCTGTCTCTGAAGAATTGTCTGTTCCTTATATACACATAAAAAGGCAAGAATTGGCATGGTTTGCACCCAAAATGAGTTAGTGTTGTGTTCCCCCATTTAATTAGCACAAGAGCCAAGCCAGGATGTTATGTTTCCTGTTCACGCATGGCAACAGAACACATTTGACTGAAGGTGAAATGGATTCTTTTTCCTCTGGGTACATAATTTTATTATGTACTACAAGGGACTGAAGGTGAAACGGATTCTTTTCTCTTTTTTCCCCCTTCTTTTGCTGAAATATTTATGAACGAGACAGGCAGCTACCAGTAGTAACAAATGAAGGTGACGCTGAGCAAATGAGCTCACAACCCCTGTCGGCTTGTTGCAACCACTTCTACTGGTAGGAAACATGGCGTTACAGATATCATAAAAACGCGGACAAGACGAGCCTCCATTAATGTGTGGTCGTAAGAAAGCAGTAACTGGCCGTCAAAGTTTGTTTGCGGTTCCTATGCGTGTTAACAGTAGTAGTAGTAGTACTAGTATATTAGATGAAACCAGTCGGCTAATTAGGCATGATGGTGATTTGACTGATGGATGCAGGTGGAGGATTACTCCAGCGAAATGCCGGAGATGGAGGGCGTGTCCCGGGAGGAATACCTGGCCTCCCTCCGCCGCAGGAGCAGCGGATTCTCCAGGGGCGTCTCCAAGTACAGAGGCGTCGCCAGGTGCTCATACTCGCTAGCAGTATTAATCTATTGCACTATACGTACTAATCTTGATTTGAGCACCTACATTGTGACTTGATCACCTATTGTTAGTTTATTAAACCCTCTGACTAGTCACTACTCGCCGCTTCTTTGATCACGTATTGTTAGTTTAAACCCTCTAGCTAGTCACTACTCTCCCGTCCTGATCACATTTTTTAGTTTAAAACCTCTCACTAGTCACTACTCTCCCCGTCCCATAAAAAATATCAATATCGCTAAACATTATAAACTTTGACCAAATACATATATAAGAAAATCTTAATATTTATAGTACATAATCAGTAGCATTTTTTTTTGGACAGATTAGTAGTTGCTAGTAGGATCTATCATAACATTCATGTAGAGTGTAGTAGTACTCTGCTAGCTCAGTTAGCACATGCACTGACCATGAAACACACCTGGCAAGAAGCTGTGCAGCTCCGAGTGCCAAAAATGGCACTGATTGTGAAATGGGGTCCAGGTTGCACACTGAGCTAGACTCACGTTGGTGTTCTCTAGTTGGGTGACCATGAAACACGTTGATTGTGAAATGGCACAAGATGATGTCTACCTGTAACGTCAGAGCCATGCATCACCTGGGCCTGTGACACGTCACACACGCCAGCCATGTTCTGCATGTATGACTCATCACTTGTCAGGCATTGTGCTGTGCACCTAGAAGAATGCCAGCTCTGAACTGCATTCATCACAGACTACTTATATTTTTGAAACCAGTGCATCATTCTTCAGAGATTCATACCTTGAATTCATTCGGTTTATACAAAAGATTAAAAAAGAAATAATTATTGATGTTCTTGTTGTTTTGATTGATGGTCTAGGCATCACCACAACGGGAGGTGGGAGGCACGGATTGGGCGAGTCTTTGGGAACAAGTACCTCTACCTGGGAACATTTGGTATGGATGGACAAGCAGTGTACTATATTCCTCAATGCTATCTATAGTTTCATGCTCTTTGCACTTCTTTTAACAAAATCAGTTTATGCCAGCATTTAAGTGCAACTCTTATTTGTTGTGGAATTGTCCTACTTACTGCAAGGACCACCTAACATTAACCAGTTTTTATGAAGGTTGATCAACCTAACTCCTACACAATTGAATGGCTCCTATTTCTTAGTTTCCCTTCAATGCAGGCTTGGCAATTCCTTTTACTATATTGTCCCTATTCAGACATGGTGATCCTAACTGCTGTCACCTTTTTTTTTAAAAAAAAAAAGAAGAAAGATAAACACTGGATCTGACCATCCATCAAATCAGATCATACTACTGGAGCATAACACTGATGCACTTTTCCTGCCCGAAAACATTGTCCCTTTCTTGACTGTCAAGATCTAGACTATGAGACCAAGATACCACTGTCCTGTGAGCAATCCCCAGACGACTGATCCTCAACAGTCCAACTTGCCCTAAAATTAGTGGCAAACTGTTGGCTAATTACCAGCCAAAACTACATGACCCTCCAAGCTCATGTGCCAAGCACTCACCTGCCAGGCACTGCTAGTGGCAGTAATAATAAGATGGTACCTAGGGATCTTCAATCCCTCAGCGCTGCCGACCTTTTCTTTACTTTTTTTTTCACTTGTCTGCGTGACTCAGCAATAGCAGCGAGTGATCTATTCACGTGCATCAAGCATGCCCTGTGTCAAACTAGATCAAGATTCAAGATCCAGACCACAGATTTGCTTTCACCCCTATTACCATCATAAAAAGGTCAGTGACAGAGGAAAACAGCGACCCTAAAAAAAACAAAAGACAGAGGAAAACACAAAGGTTAACTAACTAGTTGCACTGAGATTGGACATGTCTAGTGACTAGCACATGTGCAAGTAAACAGCTACCACCGTCCATTCAGATTAGTTAACAGCCATTGTCTGCATCTCCCATTATTGACTGCAATTCAGTATCTCCCCTTAAGCATAACCGTTCCCGAATATATGTGCATGTTGTTTTTATTAAACCAACAAAACTATACATTTACCAGAATCGAATCTGTCACCAAATATTTTGTCTTACTTTTCTAGAGGAACTGTACTTTGAGAATAATGGGACTTGAACAAACTTTGCATTGTGGAGTGTCTCAAGATATTTCGGTTTTCTAAACTTCTGCTTTTATCCTCTTTATAAACAAACTTACCATTCGTTCTCTTTCTGCAGACACTCAAGAAGAGGCAGCCAAGGCCTATGATCTTGCGGCCATTGAATACCGAGGTGTCAATGCTGTAACCAACTTCGACATTAGCTGCTACCTGGACCACCCACTGTTCCTGACGCAGCTCCAACAGGAACCACAGGTGGTGCCAGCACTCAACCAAGAAGCTCAACCTGATCAGAGCGAAACGGAAACTACACCCCAAGAGTCTGTGTCAAGCGCTCAACCAGACCAGAGCGAAACGGAAACTACGCCCCAAGAGTCTGTGTCAAGCGAAGCGAAGACACCAGATGACAATGCAGAACCTGATGAGAATGCAGAGCCTGATGACAACGCGGAACCCCTTATCACAATCGACAACAGCATCGAAGAGAGCTTATGGAGTCCCTGCATGGATTATGAGCTGGACACCATGTCAAGATCTAACTTTGGCAGCTCGATCAATCTGAGCGAGTGGTTCACTGATGCAGATTTCGACAGCAACATGGGATGCCTGTTCGATGGGTGTTCTACAGTTGATGAAGGCAACAAGGATGGTGTAGCTCTGGAAGATTTCAGTCTGTTTGAAGGTCTGGCAGATTTCAGTCTTTTTGAAGCAGGTGATGGTCAGCTGAAGGATGTTATTTCAGATATGGAAGAGGGAATACAACCTCCAACAATGATCAGTGTGTGCAATTGATTCTGAAACCTATGCTTGGCGTGCGTTCCTATGTGAGATATCCAAGGAGGTTTTCACTTTTCAGGTGTCCTGTCTTGGGTATACTTGATTTGTCCAATGCCACAGAGCCACTGCTGCAAAGCAGCTGAACTTTCTTGTAGAAAGCCCATGGCAGCTCGGCATTAGACAAGTGTGTTAATGTTCCTTGATTCTTTGAATTTGTTCCAGGCTGCTTGACTAACCTTAATGTTTGTCATTGTCTCGCTTAGCCTAGATTCAACTAATCACATCCTGAATCTGAAGTACCGGTGCAGTATCACAGTTTTACATGGCATGATCTTGGCAATGCTGCTAATGCATGGATTTGTTCGTTTGAGCATTTTACAAGGATGTAATCATGTAACTCTAGTAGCTCCAGATTAAGGAACGGTTCTTTTTTTCCCTTTTATATTTAGTCTTAACCAAAAAAAAGTAATTTTGTCCATACATATAACATGTTTTTCAGAAGCAGATAATTTACCCTAAGGCACAGAAATATTTTGTCGCCGGTTGCCCAGAGAATAAAAAGATGTCTGAAAGTCGTAGTTCTTTTTGCAAAGATATCATATATGGTCTGTAGCTTTAAACTGGACGGTAGGACCAATATACACCAGCATCACATCTTGATGGCAGGACTTGCAGAAAGTTGTTTCTTTTCAAGGCAACATACATGAACATGCACACTATCACATCTTCAACATCCAGTGAAAGAATGGATAAACAACCTATTGACATCTAAATGTATCGCTTTTCCTGTGAAGTACAAACAGGGCTACTTTTTCAGCAATCCGAATGATGGCATGTCTCGAATGCAAGAAATACCTCCGATAGTTAGCTCTTGCTCTAACTGAACCCGTGTAGACTTCAGAACCTCCTGATGATATGGACATAAAGATAATCAACTCAAACTAAATGATGAACCATTAGCATGCATAAATTGTTGTCCTCGTAAGAATGCTCACATTGAATTCCATATAACTAGCTCGTCTTGCAAGCCATTGCGAATCAAGCACCTGGAATGCTACACAGAAAAGGTTATCGAAAGCCACATCGTCATCTTCCAGTAGTTGAACAAAGTGAACACCAGCTTTTGTTCTCAATTTTCCTACAAAGAGGTATAAAAGATAAGACTTCGTTCTCCATAGATTGACTGCTTATAAAAAGGGCGTACCTAGTGCCATAGATTCCCGCACTGCGGGGTCTGGAGAAGGGAAAATAGCCAACAGTCATCCCTACACAAATGTGCAGAGGCTGGGGCTTGAACCCTGGACCTCTTGGTCACAGGCGGTAAAGCTCTACCGCTTGCACCAGGGCCGCCCTTCAGATTGACTGCTTATATGAACCAAAATCTGAAGGCAGTGCGAAGGGAAAATGAATCCGAATAATACTGAAATATTTTACCTGACTGTAAATCCAGCATTTGAACTAACATATAGGATATGTTTATGCTGCCTACTGCAAAAGGATACTCCCACTCGGCTCTCTTACCATCAGCCTTATGCAGTAGCCTGTGAAAGGAATCCTGCATGTAAAATCAACTGCAGAGCATTAAACACAACCGACTCACCCACTGGTGGACGATTTTTATTATAGAGTAAGTGCCCAGGATGAATAAGAACATACTGGGTAATTTCTGGCAAAATATATTAGATTCTCTAAGGACATGAACCCTGCTGCCCTGCAAGCATAGGATAGTTTAAAATACAAATCATGCGGCTCAAGTCATGTCAACATAATGCATGATAGTTTATCAAGAAACATCATCACTGAGGAACTGAACCTAAAATATGTTGATGGATCCGAGTTCTGCCAGCCCATCTCCTTCCAGAGATCTGACTTCAGAGGAGGAAGTTGTCTGTTAGGGTAAGCTAACCTCCAAAGTTCTCTCAAGGCATCCTGTAACAAAAAAAAGATAGGAAGTTGTCTGTTAGGGTAAGCTAACCTCCAAAGTTCTCTCAAGGCATCCTGTAACAAAAAAAAGATATTATTTCTTCTGAATCACATACCAAATTTAGTTACATTTATCCCATTCTTCCCAGGGATAAAATTGGCATTCACTTGATAAGAAAAGGGATGCCATAAAGGTAAATAATATACAGAATGGGAACCTGATGCTTGACAGAGGAGCAGTCATATGGCACATCTATCCTTGTTCTCAACAATCTTAACCTTTCTTCCTACAAAGTGAAACTGTCAAGCATCAAATACCAGAATGCAGTGTCACAACAAAGTTGCGCAATGTCAACAGAACTTTGGCAACCCAGAAGGGAAACCAAGATTATATAAAGCTGCTCTCCAAAAAGGTTAAACTAAGGGAAGAAGGATTCATTCGATTTCCTTTATAAACACGCATGTCAGAAAGGAGAAAAAAACAACTAAAAAGAAATTAACAACACTGACATGGATACACCATACACCGATAGTTGTCTTCATGACTGAGGTAAACAAACATGAACATCTGTTTCTGCACTTATCTAAAAAGAGACATGCAGATGCATAGGTAACCAAAGGTGTTTAGTTTAAGCACCCGCCAACCAATCCAAGATCTTAAGCTTATATAGGCTATAAGGGGAATACGGTAATTTAGTCTTATACTAATATCACATTTCTACTAACACTAAGAACAAAATCTTGATGATAAGAGACTGCAAGCTTCCAATGAAATGACTCCCGTCCCTTGTTGTTGTATAGTAGTTCAAATGAAAAATAAGACTTTTGCAAGCACCGCCATACCTGTAATGGACTGAGAATAACTGGAACTGTCTGTCCACTTTGTGAGCTTTTGGAAGCAGAAGAACAACCAAAGAGTCTTGCTAGCAAAGATCCAAATTCAGAAAGAACATTTACTGCAAGTGAAAAGTGGGGCCTTTTTAGGACACTGGAACATCAGAATGGAAATGATAACAGTAGTAAGCTTAGCCGTAGCGTATAACTCAGAAGTGAAAGACAGAGTTGAATTTCAACACAGACAATACATAGTTGTAGTAGTAGAGGATTTTCTATACAGAATCCAACAGACATTTGCTTATTAATACCTATCCTGTAAGACCTGGTGTCCAAATCACTAAGGGAAAAAAGTGATGGGTAGATGTTTCCATAAACAGAATCATTTTTTGAAGGTCAGAAACAGAATTATCAGCAACACCCAAGTGATAATCCATAGATAGTTGGCTAAAGATGACGGATTTAAGCACTAGGACTGTAGTAGTAGGTTATCTGATATACATAGGAAAACAAATAAATTATCTAGTTCTCTGTGGATTAAGGTTTCATGAAAGATACCTATGTTCCTTGCAGACTGAGCAACAAACGTTGCTAGAAGATGTGCCCAACGAAGACACTCCTGTCTCGTCCCATCCCACAAGCCTGACCGTGTAATAGGCTCATATATCTATAATCAAACAACAGAAAGTGCTTATTCAGAAGGCATGAACCAAACGTTGGTCAACGGCCCTAACTTTTCAGGAGAAGCAACGAACCTTGGATTTCTCTTCCTGAGGAGCATCTACTAGAAGAGGTTCTGTTATAGGATCTGACAGTGTAGTTTCCATATTTTTTTTCAGCTATTTTATCAGTGTCAGCGCTGTAAGGCCTTCCTTTTATAGCTTTTGAGGCCATACTAGCCGTATGTATGAATCATGCCTGAGAGGAAACGTAGCGATATCACAAAGTCTCACCAGAAGAATATACATTGAAAACAGCTGACCAATGGATAAAGAGCAAGACCAAACTAACTACCGAATATGCTCTAGGTCCACAACGATCCCAGGAATAGCTTTAGAAGTAAACCAGAGAATGCTGACAGTCAATCCCAGTAAAGGACAAAATCGGTATCCACAGCTCCTAATGAGATACAGTAAATTTAACCCGGCGTGCTGGACAACTGGACCAACAATCTACGCCCAGCCAATCAAAACGCTGGGAGCAATTTTCACTAATTCGTATCTACTTGCCCAACCCCAACGAGCTCCCAGCCTACATGGAAACAAAACCAAAAATTTAGGCGCTTCTCTTCAAACCGAAGGTTAGTTTCTGTTTCTGTGGGAGGAATCTTGGGATGAAAGGTCGCATCCACCAACACATCAAATCCTGTCCGCATGAAATTCCTCCAAGAAAATAAAGAAAAGAGAGGGGCAAGCAGCTGAGGCATTGCAGCACAGCATCAGATCGCGATTCGCGTACCTCGCCGATTCCGGAGACCGACGCGGGGCGTTCACCGCCCGATTCCCAGTCTCCGCGCTTCCTCCTTCCGCCCGATTCCCGAGGAGACGACGAAGCTGCTTGGGCGTCAGAGATTCAGAGGTCCCGCACCTGCACGGCATCTGCAGCGAGCCCACAGAAGTAAAAAGAAAAATACCGTGGGGTGTTCGTGCAAATATGTCCGTCGCTAGACTCGCTACCACTGTAGGGCCCACCGTGTGCGCATGTGGCTTTGACCTTCGGCCTTGTTTATAGATTATAAAATTAACGCTGAAATTATTTATATAGGGTAGAAATTATTTAAATTTTAACTAATTAGATTTAAAATATTTATCTTATAAAATATAATAAAAATATATAATTAATTTTTAATTTTATCTATATTTAGAACTCGATATTTTAATACGAAGGAGAATACAAATTATATGGCCCGGGATGCCTTCGGTGAGGAGGCGAGCACCGGGACCCACCTGTCAGTTGGCAGCACGATTCAATTTCGACCTCGCCGCGAACACGCCAGCTACCGGTTCACGCCACAACGCCGCACGCATGGCGCTCCTCCTCCACCTCCTCCTCGTCCTGCTCCGCTTCGCCGCCGTCCCTGAAGCAGGCGCCGAACCGCCTCGCTCCCCGGCGACCGCGCTCTTCGTCCTGGGCGACTCCACGGTCGGCTGCGGTGCGGCGGCGACGACGTCGAGCGGCATCCTGCCGCTGAACCTGACCACCGCCGCCACCGCGCTGCCGTCGGGCGGCCCGTGCCTCTTCTTCCCCGCGGTACGACGCCGGATCCCGGACCTCCTCGCGGCCAGGATGGGCCTCCCTTCGCCACCCCCGATCTCCGCGCTCAACGGCACCGCGTCGGAAGCCGCGCGGGGCGTCAACTTCGGCGGCGGCGGCGGTGGGCAGCTGTTCTACTACGGCGGCGGCGATAAAGGGTCGTCGCCGTTATCGTCGGTGTTCAGAATGGGCGCCGTCGTCGGGCAGCAGGTCCGCCTCGCCTCCGAGACGCTGCAGCTGCTGCAGCTCGAGGCCGCCGCGCCGCCGGGGGAGGGACCGGAGTCGTCGTCCACCTCCGGCCCGGCCGCCGCGGCGGTGTTCGTCCTGTCGTTCGGCGCCGACGCCTACGCGCGCCTGCTCGCGCGCGGGCCGGCCGAGGCCGACGCCGCCGCTCCCAAGCACGGCCGCCGCGGGTTCGCCCGCCTCCTCGCGGACCGCGTCGCGCGCGCCGTCTCGGAGCTGTACGAGGCCGGCGTGCGGAGGGTGGCGGTGATGGGGGTGCCGCCGCTGGGGTGCGCGCCGCGCGTCATGTGGGAGCGGGTCCCCGCCCGCGACGGCGTCGGCTGCGTGGAGGAGGCGAACGAGCTGATCGAGGCGTACAACGCCCGGCTCGCGGCGAGGCTGGACGACCTGCGGCCGCTGCTGGCCGGCGCCGACGTCGTGTTCTGCGACGTGTACAAGGGGATGATGGAGATCATCTCCAACCCGGGCACCTACGGTAATAAACGTCTAATCTTTCACTTTATTCCTTCTCGTGTTAGTTTTCTGAGGAAACTAATACGGCATCGTAGTTGGGGAGCTGAAGCACATGTCTGAAACTCTGAAAGGGATGCAGCCTTTTTCGATGCTCAGAAATTAATCGGTTACCAACATTTGCTTAATCAAAGAATAAGAAATGACAATACAACAGATATTATCTGATGTCATTGCAGAAACCTTAAATGTTTAATAATACTCTTGTGATTCAGAAATCTTAACCTATGCAGATTCTTTTTAGAATTTTAGGACAGAGTCCTAGTCTTATAACTGAAAGCCAAAAGACGATTTAAACCGTTAAAGCATCGCGGAATTAATGGCATCCTATCAAAAGTCCTACGCAGTTTCTTCTCTAGACTATCATGTTTAATCAAGTATGAAATCTACTAGCTAACATTCCTGAACGGCTGAACCCATGTAGCGCGCATATGGAATGTCTTCAGAGTTCAAACTTGAGAACTCAAATAAATTAGTACACTTCCTAGAGGCCTGGAGCTATCTTCAGAAAGTGGTAATCTTGGCATTTTGTTTCTCGAAAAATCAAATAATTGAACATATATATATTACAAAAAGGTAGTAAAGTAACAAGTACCAAATTGTCCAGGAAACTACCCTGATGAACACTGAAAATTAAACCTGGTAACAAAAATAGATAAAGGCTAGGCTTGTGAAACAGCAGGTGGGCCCTTAGCAGCCAGGAAACGGGAACGTGCCCACGTTCCCCGTCCCGGGAACTTCGTGGAGCGGGGACATCGCGGAACGTCGTACCAATCCGCGATGGAACGCGACTCTGTTTCAGGAACGTCGAGTCCTGATTTCGGGGACACGTGAAGCGGATGCAATTGGCCTGAACCTGGAATTGGGCTTTAATGCATGGCCGACGGCCCATAAAAAACAAATGAAACAATAGACAAAAATGTGCCCGGCAAATAGTTCGAAATTAACTTCCTTCGAGGAACCAACACGTACCCTTGCGCGTTCCGTGATTGCGTGGTACGTGTTCCGATACTTGATGGAAAAAGTCTGAGCTGTATACCCCATCCACCCACCATTCGTGAAGATGTGGTACCGCGTACCATGTTCGTTCTTCCAGGAACTTGGCTGCTAAGGGTGGGCCTCGGCCCGTTATCACCCTAAGCAGGGTAGTAAGCCCACAACCTAACCTGACTGCTGATTTTGAATAATATGAGATTTCCTGCTACTGCTGCAAAACGTGCTCAAAACTCTTCTCCTCTTGTGGTCACCGCGACCAACGCCTTGTCCAAGGACCTTGTTTTGGTTTGTCATCGAAAATACATACGACGTGAAAGTGATGGATCTTGGTGACTTTTCTCTATAAAGGAAAACAAATCATCCATGATACTAGGAATAATTAACCACAATTATTCACCACATGGGCTAAGTTGTTGCTTGAGCTGGAGACATGCCAAACATGCTCTAAAAATTAAATTACTACGCCTTCGCTGCTTTCTTGCCTAAGGGCCCGTGGAATTGTTGAGAAGACCCTAGTGTCTACTTTCCCATGTGGTTCTATGGTGGTTGTCATGTTGTACTTTGTTTCTCTGTTAATACATGCCCACCAAATTTCTTGCTAGTGGCTCTCAAATAAATATATAATGAAAAAAAAAATATATCAATCCAAAACCTAGATTTTTATTCCAACGAAAAAAGAGAGATGTCGGACCTATCGAGTTCTCAGGGGAAAACCACATACCTTGTGGGGCAGCCTTGTAGTTGACATTGTATTATCGACTCTAGATAAAACAATCATTCGCATCACAATTTATAAATATATCTTAGTATCCTCGTTATAAGCACGTTGCATATTAACCAAGAGGTCATTGGTTCAAACCCATGCACTCTCATTTTTATTTTTATTTTCCATTTTATAATCAACCTCAATTTTGTTTTTACTTTCCATTATATTGTCGCATACCCTGTAGTGAAATCATAGGTCTGCCATTGTAAGTTCTTATTTCAACCAAGAAAACTTGTTCGCGTGAATTCGAATGGTATTTCACAAATGTTCTTTAACGAGAGAAGAAGTGAATATTAACTAGAATAACATTTGACCGTAATTCTTTAGCCGCCAAAAAAAAAAATGGACTGTGGTTGTGCTCGTCGTGTGTCACACTGTGAAAAGGAAGCGACGTGACGTAGCAGAGCAAAGGACGAGATGGATGGCCCTTGCTGATCAATCAGGGGAAACTTTGCAGTGTTCTTGCGTTTGTTCCATGTGAGATAGTACGGTACTACGGCTTGTAGTAGTACAATGACGACCGGTGTGGCTGCGATCCGGCGAGAGGAGCGCAGTGATGCCATCATTGCTTGCGTTGCGCTGAAAATGACGTGATGAGGAGATGCTTACCGCTGGCTGCCTTTGTCCATTACTCCCTCCTTCAAAAAAAAAAAAGTCAAACTTTCACAACTTTAATCAGATTTGTAGAAAATACGTACAATATTTTTTATCTTTAAATAAATTTGTTAAAAAACTAGACTTAAAGATCTTTCCGATGATACTAATTACTTAGCATAAATATTTATATATTTTAATATATAATTACTGGTATTTTAAAAATGTTAACTTCTCGAAAAACGAGAATGACAACTATTTTGAGACGGAGCGAGTACCGTGTATATTCTACAGCTGCCTTCAATCAGGAAAGCAATGGATGTCTATATCAGGTCTTCTTTGCATCTGAGATCCATGCACACAAAATATGCTAATAAATAAATAACTATATTTGCCACTCATATATAGAAGATAATATTTTTTATATATAACCAAATAATGACAAAAATACGTTCAGTCCTTCGAAGGTGTTTATAGAGATAGAGGTAACTTAATTTGCGTACGTATATTTATAGGGGTGAGTGTGTAGTATTGCGAGCGTGTGCGTTGTACTGTGTAATTCTCAAAACAAATTAAGTGCACATAAGTTTGACTAGATATATACACGTCGTTACATGACTTCCATTCTACATTCTATACTTACAAATGTTAATAGCATTTTCTAAAATTCTAATCAAATTTGAAAATGTTTGACTTCCTAAAGTGTGAGAGATGTGCATTTAGTTTGGTGTATATATGCATGCGTGAACACTGAAGTAGTGATTGCCTGATCGGCAAACTGAAGTCAATAGCTTATTAGGTACGTATACTTACTCTGTGATATGATGCTGGTGTGCTATGATGTGTGTGTGCATAGGGTTCGAGGAGACGAGAGGGGCGTGCTGCGGGCTGGGCCCCTTGAGGGCGACGATGGGGTGCGTCAGCAAGGAGATGGCGTGCGGCACGCCGGAGCGCCACGTTTGGTGGGACCTCTACAGCCCCACGGAGGCCGCCGACGCCCTCGTCGCCAACTGGTCCTGGACGTCGTCATCGTCGGACTCCGGCGCCGGCGCCACGAGCATCTGCGGCCCCATCTCTCTGCAGCAGCTGGCTGCCCGGTCGCCGCCTGCGGAGCTGTAGGAACCATCAGCTGGAGTCCAGGTCACGCAACGCATGCCGGCGTGCTACACGACTTGTGTATACGCAACGGCAAGCTATAGCTAGATGCCAATTCCCAGCATGCAGGTGCTGTCACTTTTTTTTTGTTTTTTGGAAAGAGGTGCTGTCGCTTTGTATTGCAAATAGGATGATGCTCGTGCGACGAGATGGCGGCTATGGGGGTAAAGTGATACTGTAATATGCACATACGGCACGGCACACGACCACACGTGCTAGCTGTATCTTTTTCCTCGATCATGTAAAGGCTTGCGTGTGTTTTCATTAAGCAGAGAAGAG
Organism: Bothriochloa decipiens; assembly: GCA_023333625.1. NCBI lineage: Eukaryota > Viridiplantae > Streptophyta > Magnoliopsida > Poales > Poaceae > Bothriochloa > Bothriochloa decipiens. The sequence goes on from CM041636.1 coordinate 52,923,766, forward strand.
TTTAATTACAGCGGGGTTTTTTACAAATATAGGTTAAGCGCTTCCCTGCGGATCAGATTGCCTATCCTACTATTCTCTGAACCAGACTCCCAGGTGTTTGGCGCCGGCCATGATCCAAAGCTCGGCCTGCCGCTTGATTTGATCATTGACGATTGTTGGCATTTCTTAGCATCGCTACTAAAAATAGACTAAAAGCTCATCTCTAGCAATGATACTAGAAACATGTGTTGGCATCTTTAACCACCATTACGTCAGAAGAGTAACTCTCGGCCCTTAACGGCGCCGGCCGAGGTAATGCAGTCTGGTAATAACAGTTAGAAGTGTCTGATTGGCCTTCCTAACCGTCATTACTTACAATATGCAAAACTGAAGCACGGCGCCTTGGGGTGCACAAGAATTACAGTCCTTAGGTAATGGTACTTATGTACGCCAATCATGATAGCTCAGTATGAATTTATAATAAATCCGTAAGCGCACGGAACTACCATTGTAGCATTTCAACCCGTGAGTATTCAAGGGTGTCGTATTTATAATTTCCCATAGGAGGGCAGGATGAATGCATCTAGCTTTGGTATAAACATGACCACTTATTGAATGCATAGGTAGACATAGCATGGGCAGGGGTAAATCATAGATCAAAGATAGTGGACATACATCTGAGCCAATCTCAAGGATAAAAGAGAAATAAAGAATAAAAGAATATATCTAACTGAGCAGGCATTGGTCTTATACAGCTATGCAAAGAACTATTAGTAAACATCTAACTAGCATCTCTAGCATCAGGACTAAATCTAGGATGACAGAGAGATTCCCGCAGCTGGTCTGCCAGCCGATAGAGACTTTATGATTCCTACTCAATACCCGAACGTGGGGGATTGCTTGGGATGGATAGGGTTGACATGCGGACAGAGAGATCTCCGCATACCAGGGCACCACGCCCCGTGTAATTGGAAACAACTCCTAACCCCCTAGGACCCCACCCCTTTGGAGTGACAGGCTAGGCTAAGAGCAGCCGAGAAGGCACGACGAACCGAGAAGGCACGACGATGAAGAACAACGATGAACATGTCAAGAACATAACACATAAACTATATGCTAGCTCATATATCATAATCATAACATGAACAAGACTATACTCTAGTTTATATGCATTGCTATATAAATAAGATAAGAACTTGAACTTGGAAGAGAACTGCATTGTATTCGTACCAAGGTGTTCTTCTTCTTTCAAGGAGACAAGCTCTCCTTGCTAGTTTTTGCCTTACTCTACTACTAAAACTAATCTAAAGAGTACAAGTGGGGAATATGAGGTGAGTGGCTCTAAATGATGGTGTGTGTGTTGGGGGAAGCTCTCCCTCTCTTTTATAGCTCAAGTAGGACGGTTCGGGCGTCTTCACATATGGAAGCAGGTGAAACCGCCTTGAGGGAACCGCCTATGAACCGCCTTCGCGTGGCCGGTTCATCTCTGGGCCTAGACCGCTCCTGTAGTCAGTTCAATGCTGAGGTGGGCCTTCTTTATTATGTTTGATTGCGCCTTTTTCTAAATGTGTTTTCTAGAGTGCGCTTTCTTGTAGAGTTTCATGCATTTTCACATGTCAGACCTACAAGTCACATATACACCAAAGCTTGTGGAAATGTTATATAAAAGCCCTACCTACTACTTATTCTAGTATCATATTGGCGGTTACAAATAGACTTTAAGGACCGTCAACAACGGCGTAGAGCTGGGAGGCGGCTCCGCGGAAGCGTCGTGCGTTCCGCTCCTTCCATAGCTCCCAGGTGACGAGGGCGAACAAGGAATCGGCCCCCTTTTTTGCAGTCTTGAGGCCCAAGCGCTCGCTAACTCTCTCACAACTCGTGCTAGCTGTATTATTAGCTGGTTATTAGCTGGCTGGATAAAAACTCCGATGGCGATTGGGAAGCAGGTAGAGCTGATTGTATAACGCTTTCTCTCTAGTTCGTCATCAAGGGTAGCTCTACAAGTCTTGAAAACACATTCTTGGGTGATTAATGAGCTTGTTCAGTGGTGCACTTTTCGCAAAGAAATGGAGCAACGGTGCATCATGTTACAAGTTTAGGAATGCATGTGCGCCGCGCACCACTCAACAAACTTATTAATTTAGAGAACTATATAAAACCATTTTTTATTCAATAAGAGTCTATTCAGGATATTGAACACCGGCTCATTCTCTCTAGCTCTCTCCTTCTCGAGCCGCAAATCGATTCATGGGGATGCCACATTAGCAGATGGGTTTGCTAAGCCAACTACACCGGAGAAGCCCTAAGTGCATGGGCGTCGTCAGTCTGATCGGATGGTAGATGGAGTTTGATTACCGGTCCATGGTCGTCGCTGCGGCCAATCACAGTCATGATGCGCACCACCGTTGATTGTACGATAATATATCCATAATACTCGTGAATAGTGTTAACGTATAGCTAAATAAGGCTAGCTCCTCGATCAATAATAAGTACAGATACAGTAGGTTTGTAATTAGTAGAGATATATTGATAAGATTAATCAATACTTGTAATTGTAATAGTAACTAAGACTCGATCTCGGGGAGGCTCCGATCCAATACTATATACAGCATGTGGACAGCATCTCCACGTGGCTCCGAAATGGATCCAGCTGCACGCAAACGGAGCTAAAAAGTGTGACCGACGACGACTTCTGGGAGGAGCGACGTCGTGTTGCACGGATCCATGCATTGGATGCCGGGCCGGACGGGGCAGCAACCACTTGTTAATTACTACTTGTTGCGTGCTGCTGTTCCCTCGTGATCGTGCATTAGCAGGCAAGGCCACATCGATCTCCATTGTAGTATGTGTAATGAGTGGATCATAAAAACACCATAATATCTTTTTTTTATTAAAAGAACATATAATCACCTCATCTTTTATATACAGTTATTATTAGTGGGTTAATTAACGAGCTAGTATTATATGTAGATGGATGCGCTACTAAAGTGAGAAACTGACAATTGACAAGAGAAGACAAATGTGTGCGTGAAAGCTGCAGGATTGGATCCAGCGCGGGAGGAATATATTAAATTCTCCTGTCCCCGGCCGCCGGCGTGTTTCACGAGCCGCCAGCCGGACGTCGCCCGACGCCCGATCGACGCCCGGGCGCAACGGACGAGAACTGAATCGAGTGCAAATTATTGCATATATAGCTCGGCGGCCACTTGCACGCTCTGACAACGACATTTTTTCTTCGTATAGGAGGAGGAGCCGTGTTGGGACTTGGGAGAGACCAAGAAAAAAAAAAAACCTAGTTTCACATGCAATTCATGTACTATACAATACAAGCATGTACAACGTCGCTCCTGCTGCGTGTGCTGTAGCGTGTTATTATTATTATTATTTGGATTTGGTCCGGTGGTCCGACCGTCCGTCGTCCGTTGCTATAGTATAGATGTGGCAGCAGCAACAGCAGCTTTGTAGCTATATATGCTGCCACATGGGAGAGTTGGCCGGCCGGGGCCGGGCTGATCACCTGATCCATATGGCCTCAGTGCCCCCACCGTCCATGATTGCTCATCGCCGGTCGCCGCTGCATTCCAGCGACAGCAAACGAGAGAGAAGAGAGCTAGTCCCCTGTTGCAGGGACTCACGCCGGCCGGCCATCCTTTGCTTCCGCCGGCCTGCTGGGCAAGGTAAGGTCGATCGTTTCGGCCGCAGTGCAGCTGTGCTGCCGGTAATGCAACGCAAGCTCCGATCCGCCCGATTCCCACCATTTTCTCTCTCTCAAAAAAAGTTGCTACTCTTTTTTCGTTAAATAAAAGAAAAACATACTACGTGTATTCTGCTCGATCGGTTTCCATGTTTCCGGCCGTCCCGTAGTACGTGCTGGAAAAAGCCTATGGACGGCATAGCCCTTAACGTTAATGGCCAAGGTTCATTCAGAAGAGGAAAGGCTTGCGACGAAATGCCCGAATAGGTCAACTTTGAAGTAGCCAGGAAGGGAAAAAGCACGAGAACCAAGGAACAGTACACGTGGCCTCACGGAGGCCACAGGATCCATCCGTCGGTCCGATGATTACTGACTGTGCAGCCTCGGCCTAGCGCTGCACCTACCAGAGCAAAGCACGCGCATGCATTTGCATGTGCCCGTCGTACCCTTCCCTACCAACGCAGTTTGCACACCTGCCGCCACGGCCGCAAAGGGCAATCCCGTCCTTCCCGGCATTGATTAATGCACAGCAACAACGACGTACCATGCCACACCAACCTCCCGTCCCGAGAAGCACACGTCTCACGGCTAATCTTCATCATCACGAGTATATAACAACCAGCGCTCATCATCATCACGGCTAATCAATCCTCTTCTTCTCATACACAGCTTGTCCACGCTTGCCCGGCGGCGGCGGCGAGGGGACGATACGGCGGTTATGGACGAGCAAAGCAGCGGTGAGGCGGCGGCGGCGGCGAAGGTGCCGCTGCTGGAGCCACGTGCGGCGGCGGCGGATCCGGAGCACCACCACTCCCACCACCACAAGGCGGCGGCGGACGAGGAGGAGGCGGAGTGGACGGCGCAGCCGCTGCGGCGGCGGGCGTGGGAGGAGAACAAGCGGCTGTGGGTGGTGGCGGGCCCGTCCATCTGCGCGCGCTTCGCGTCGTTCGGGGTCACCGTCATCAGCCAGGCGTTCATCGGCCACATCGGCGCCACGGAGCTCGCCGCCTACGCGCTCGTCTCCACCGTCCTCATGAGGTTCAGCAACGGCATCCTGGTAAATACTCCCATTATTTCTCTCCAATCCATGTCTCTCTCTCTCTCTCTCGCTCGCTCGATCCAATCTCCTCCATTGCCGTGTAGGATTATATATTTGGTCGATCTTTGTACGTATATATATATATATATGCATCGATCGTTGCTGAATCGACGATACACACTAGTATATCATACACATAACTCACTATAGATATGCATCACAATACAGTACATGCATGATTTCGTCGACTCATGCTAGCACAATCTCAGCAACATACATAAGCAAACTCTTGTCTGATTTCATACATACACATGTAAGTATATGACATTTCTTTAATTTTCTAGGGGCAAATGTATAAAATATTGAAGGGGGTCCAGCAAACGAAACAATGACTTGATGATATTTTGCGAGGTGCAAAAGGCTACTTTAAGCACGTCTACTAGTCTCAAGTCTTGGCATTCCCCCTGTTACCAGTCTTCTTGCCTGCATTATGCATTATGCATTATGCATTCATACATAGGACTAGGTGCATAACAGTGTACAAGGACCACAGGTCCACAGCACCGCCAAGCACAACTTGGCCACAAGTGAGAGTAACGTGAAGCACACAACAGACACAGAGCAAGAGTAGCATGCTGCTGTCTAACCTTTACCAACGAACTCCAAACCCACCATGCTGTTTTCTCATATGCATCCGTCGCCGTCGATCAGAGTAGAATTCATTGAGGTTGAATATAATCCCAAAAGACTTGAACATCTCCGGTTCTCTCCAACCGTATTTCGGGACCACGGTGTAAGTTCGACCCCACTAGTTTGTTTGGCACCAACCCAGCCGTTGCAGCCATCAGAAACATTGCTGCATCATTTCCGCTCCTGTTCCTGGGGACATGTATATATGTCGCCCAAACAAACCTCTATGAGGATATTTTACTTTTTCACTTGCAATGCAATGCAATGCAAATATGCAATAGAGAGACCTGCTCTGAATCGATCCGTTCTTCTCTTCGTCGTCATCAATGATTGCCAAGTCATCGTCCATCTCTCCCCAAAGTCATGGTGGAAAATGCACGGACGTCGATCTCAGTGGTCTCCAGTGGCTTTTACTTGCGTGACCGTGACCTGACTTCGTCCTTTCTTGCCAACTCAAACACTACTTCCTTTTCCTACCTACCCAAGATCGATGAACAAATCTCCTCTGGTGTGCCGTGTTCGCCGTCGTCCACTGCAGCGCATCACCATCGCATCATTGATCATTGCTAACAAGAACAAAACACATGTAAAAAATGCATCAACAGGTGAATGAACACAGCATGACCTCAACGGGACATCTATCTGTAAATGCCAACAATACAGTTACCACTCTATACTAGAAGCTTAATTAATCGACAGATCGAGGATTTTTTTTTCATAGATCTTACCGCTGTAACGAACGAACCGCATTGCAGCTGGGCATGGCGAGTGCGCTGGAGACGCTGTGCGGGCAGTCCTACGGCGCGAAGCAGTACCACATGCTGGGGATCTACCTCCAACGTTCCTGGATCATCCTCTTCGCGTGCGCCGTGGTGCTGCTCCCGATCTACCTCTTCACTTCGCCTCTGCTTGTCGCGCTGGGCCAAGACGCTGACATCGCGGCGGTGGCGGGCACCATCTCGCTGTGGTACATCCCGGTCATGTTCTCCTACGTCTGGTCCTTCACGCTCCAGATGTACCTGCAGGCGCAAAGCAAGAACATCATCATCACCTACCTCGCCATCCTCAACCTCGGCCTCCACCTCCTCCTGTCCTGGCTCATGACCGTCAAGTTCCAGCTTGGTGTGGCCGGGGTCATGGGGTCCATGGTCATCGCCATGTGGATCCCCGTGTTTGGGCAGCTTGCCTTCGTCTTCTTTGGCGGATGCCCTCACACGTGGACCGGGTTCTCTTCGGCGGCGTTTGCTGATCTCGGTGCCATCGTCAAGCTCTCACTGTCTTCTGGTGTCATGCTCTGGTAAGCGGCAGCATTTTTTTTGGTTCAGTAAGTATGCATTGCACTGAAGGGCGGCCCTGGTGCAAGCGGTAGAGCTTTACCGCCTGTGACCAAGAGGTCCAAGGTTCAAGCCTCAGCCTCTGCACATTTGTGCAGGGATGGCTGCTGGCTATTTTTCCTTCCCCAGACCCCGCAGTGCGAGAGCCTACGGCACTGGGTACGCCCCTTTAAGTATGCATTGCACTACATTTTCTTAAGGGATACTGATAACAGTATCTTTACATTTTTTATCGATCTTATCAAGGTTCTGATACACCTGTAATACATATTCATTGCTCTGCTTTGACTTTACAGTTTGGAATTGTGGTACAACACCATATTGGTGCTGCTCACAGGGTACATGAAGAATGCAGAGGTTGCACTCGACGCCCTTTCAATATGGTAATAATATGCATTATTGCTCTACACTTCACTAATTACTAGTATGCTATTCACACTTCTTCAGTACACTTTTTGTCCTTCTACTCATAATTGGCTGCCATGCTGCTCCATCCTGTTTGGATCTCGTCTCACTAGATCTTTAAATCATCTCACCAGATCTTGGAATATGGCTTCGATAATTCAGTTTGGGATCCAAACAATTCAACTTTTGTTCTATATTCTTTACCATCTATAAGCGGCCTCGCTCTAGTTTTTACCAGCTTGTGCCTGTTGAAAGCTATAGCTGATTCGAACAGGACATCTTGTGCTCTGCATTTTACAAATCCACAGGCCAAAGGCTTTTTCTTGTTGAAACCCAGTGTGGATCCAACAGGCCCTAAACAGTGTGCTAACTATTTGTGAAATGTGCAGCCTCAATATCAACGGTTGGGAGATGATGATTTCTTTTGGGTTTTTGGCTGCAATAGGGTAAATCACTTTTCTTTAGCTTTTTATTCAGTAATAATGTCTACTTTCAATGTTTTTCATATGAATGCAATAAATCTTCAGAGTGCGAGTGGCAAATGAGCTTGGAGCTGGAAGTGCAAGAAGGGCAAAGTTTGCCATTTACAATGTGGTCATCATCTCTTTCTTGATAGGATTTCTGTTATTCGTGCTCTTCCTTCTCTTCCGTGGAAGCCTTGCCTACATATTTACTGACAGTCAAGCGGTAGCTAAGGCAGTTGCCGACCTTTCACCTCTGCTAGCCTTCTCCATATTATTGAACAGTGTTCAACCAGTGCTATCAGGTATCCTTCTAAGTTTTACTGAATGATAGAGATCACTACAATGTACTCGCCACCAGTTTTATATTGACACTAAAATAACCATTGTGATCATCTATAGGAGTTGCCGTCGGCGCAGGCTGGCAAAGCGTCGTCGCCTATGTTAACATTACTTCCTATTACCTGATTGGCATCCCTCTTGGAGCAGTCCTGGGCTATGTGGTGGGATTTCAAGTAAAGGTGATATACATACAGGATTCGATATTCTTGCCATTGTGCAAATCTAGAAGAATGTTTGCTTTAACTCTTCTCTCCTTGGTTGTGCATTGTAGGGCATTTGGATTGGCATGCTGCTCGGAACACTAGTCCAAACTATTGTGCTTTTGTTCATAACATGGAAGACCGACTGGGAAAAACAGGTTTACCTTGACTCACTGTTTTCTCAATATTGCAACTAACTAACTAACAATGTTATCTGCAGCCTTCAAACAATAGCTAAAAGGTACACAACTGCTGAATCACCTCTAACGACCCCGTATCTGCAGGTGGCGGTTGCTCAAGAGAGACTGAAGAGATGGTACATGGAAGAGAACAGAAGACTTCAAGGGTTGAGGGGAGACTCTTAAACCACCCTAAGGCCTCACCTCCATCTCTGCAGGCTGTTAAAGTATCTGCTCGCCATCTGATACCCTTTGGGCAGAAACACGTATATCTAATTTTCCATTCACTGTCCCTTAAGAACGAAATGAGGGAGCTCTTAGTTAGCCTATCCAGGATTGCTTCTCAAGCCCGGAATGATTGTCACTTGTCAGCAACAGTAGCAGAAAAGACACTCTATTATTTGGCAGCGGCATGGCAGATGTGCATGGCAGATGTGCGAGTTTGGCTCAGGTTTGAGCAGTATGGCAATGTCCCTTGTCATCAGAGGCTCAGAGCAGCGGTTGTGGTGTGTTGGGGATGTAATTCGTAACAGATTTTCTTCTGTATGTACGTTTGCATACAAATAATCGTATGGGAATTTGTTCCATACAAACAAATAATCATCTGGGCATGTAGTGGCGTGTGTCCCGTTGAGGCCACTTTGTCTTGTTTATCTTTTTATTACTGTTCAAGTGTCTTGTTGACTGAAATCCTATTGTCATGGCTACTGCTTTGCAATCTGGGCCTAACTGTTACGCAGCTACGGCTACTGCTTTGCAATTTGGAACTCGGGTGTTGTTTTCGAGCGAAACCAAATCGATTTTTTGCATAGTTTGAGGAACTCATAAGTGCGTGATTCGACGAGGCAGAATGAGCTAAGCAAACTCGAATGCGGGATCAGAAGAAATGATAGGGGAAGAGGACGAACCGAGGTGGATTGGGCTCTGTAGTCGAATGATGAGCGGGCGGCTCCATTTTTGTCCAAGAACATTTCGGCTAAGGAACTCGCCCCACAAGCAGATGGTGCTACTCAGCCCTGGTCAATCCTGGAGGCCGGAACTTTGCATCAACGTTGGAACTTTAAATTGATCGTGGACACCTTGATCTGTTATAATATCATCAGATTGAAATGGTCCTCAATATTAGCAAACTACTAATCAGGATTGATGACTTTTTTCTGATGAACTGCTAAGATATAAACTGGAAAAGACTTTGTGCAAGGGATATTAAATTGAATAAGAAGCAGAATTTTGAATCACCATACAATTGTCTCGTTGAAGAGGAAAATATCCATATCGATACCCTCATTCTATCCTTGGCCTGTTTCATCTCCACCTCAGCAATCTTCCATTGAACCTCTCTGCACACAAGATCCACATTGAGAGGGAGAGAGTGAGTGAGCTTACATACACTGGATTTTTAAGGCCAAAATAAATATAAATTTAACGAAGTCTCATTACATCTTAACATACTATTTTTTACCAAACAAGGTAACTCTGCTATGACTATTCTTATCAAGGATCCACAATAGTTAACGTAAGCCTTTTTGTGCAGATTGTAAAAGATTCAGGCAAAAATCCTCGGTCAAAAGTTTTGACATAAACTCGGTTCATACCACTGCACTCTAAACTGATAAAGGAACTGAGGAAAAAAAATATTTTATAATTCTATGCACTACTAAAAGGGCAAACCCAAACTTGTGATTAACAATCATGACAGGGACATCTAATAATGCGGATTAAATTGAAAACAAAAGCAGATAGGCAGTTAGAATGTGTGTACTGAAACCTGGATGCATCCCTTCATACTACAGGTAAAGCAATCTTTTCAAATCATTAATAGTTTTAGACGCATGGTCTCAATGGAAAAAATATACGACAACTGTAATGCATAAAAGGCCCTTAAATGTATTTCAATCTCCTAATCATTCTTGTATCTAAAAGAAAACTGGAAATACAAGCAAATGATTATCAAGTTTAGTGTTGTAACTGCAGCAGGTCAGTCCACATGCAGGTCAGAGTATATCATATTTTCACCCTGACCATCACAACATCTGGACCTGTTGACCAGCATCTAGCGGTAGGAAATAGGAATTCGTGCCAGGGACCATGCTTACAGCATCGGTCCGCGAACAAAGAATATAACATGTCAGTGCAGTGGGTACTAAACCACAAAAAGGAAAAATAAAAAATTAGAAGAACCTTATGCTAACATACTGAGCTTGATAAACCAACAACTCATTCAATTCATACTTCAAACATTAGTTCTCAACATCTTGAACAGTTTTAATTGTTCTCTGTTCAACTGGTAATTCCCTCACAATAGTATTTTCTGTGATAATTCAATTTAATGGCCAATACTGCACTAGGACGCCTAATAACGTGATTAGTAATTCATAGTCATAGGCTCATATATCTTCAGTTTGGCTTTGGCTCCTCTAATCCAAACACCTACCTAACAGATAGTTAAGGGAAAGAAATATCATGCCTTGCAGTCTTTTGTAGTTTTGTCGAATACACAGAGTATGCATAACACTTAACACCCTCTGTTGGGCATTTCATCAAGCACGTCACGGGCACAGCAGATGTGCTAGAATGGAGGAGATAGCGGTGCTGCTCCTATGCAACATCAGAGCTGGCAGCTGGTTCCATCTGGGGGAGATCACAAACTGGATCAGAGATTGAGCAAACTGCCATCTGCAGAAAGTTAATAGACCTAATTAAGCATACCATTCGTTCTTCGCACATGGTGCAGTAGCAGAACAGCCCCGGCCACCATGCACCATCCCAGAGGCGTTGAACATGGTCGGCGGAGACGGCGGCGCACCGGGGGCCGCTAGTCGTCCCTAGGGATGAGCCAAATGAACCGCCAGGAGAGGACGTCGGCTTCCTTGAATCCAGCCCCCCCGGTGGCATTGAGATGCTCTGTAATGTTGCCAAATAAGCTTTCTTCTATAAATACTTTGGACAACACGGCCACACCAATTTTCTTGGAAACTCCAAGCATTTCAAGCTTATTAAAATTATAGAAAAAATTATAAATATTTATAACATCAAACAGATATATTATAAAAAATAATTAATATTATTTAATAATTTTATTATTTTATTCATTATATAAATTTGGTTAAGAAAGAGTACTACCTAGTATTTAATTGGTGTATCTGCCATTAGGCATTATTATTTATTTTATTCGAGGAAACCCCTTTTTACATCTCGATCTACCAATGGCAATGGCAGCCGCCAAGAAGTCGTGGCCCCTCAGCAAGGTGACCGACAGCGCCCACTGGGACGCCGAGGACCTCTTCGGCCGCCCGTGCATGGTGGCCGACGCCGCTTTCCTCTCCTCTGGCTTCCTGCCGTGCGAGTGCGACGCGCCGGAGCCGGAAACGACGAAGACGCCCTGCTGGCGCTCTCTGTCCCGCCGCTACTCGGTGCCGCAGCTAGGTCCCCATCGCGAGGGCGCGGACGCCGCCGTGGCCGTGCTGTGCATCTCACAGTGGGGGCGCCGTCGGGGCGGCTGCGGCGGCGGCAAGATCGAGGTGGACGCCTACGTCGACTGCAACGGCCGCCCGCGGAGCGCGCGCAGGGAGCGACTGCCGCTGGCGGCTCTCGCGCCCGTGCTCTCGGGCGGCATGGACGACGCGGCTCGCGCGCTGACGACGTCGTGGCTCTGGAAGCTCTTCGCAGATGAGCTGTGCCGCCGCCTCTTCCTTTCCATCTGCCGGTCCACGGCGACGCGCCGGTGCTGCCCAGCTTCGCTTGCCTTCCCGTCGACCTGCAGCTGTCGATCCTGTGTAGGCTCCATGACGCCGAGGACGTCGCGAGGGTGGCGTGCGCTAGCAAGGAGCTGAGGCGCCTCGTCGCCGACCACGACGCCGTGCTCTGGAAGGCCAAGTACGACGACTCCATCAGATCTCTGAACCATAACTACTCCCAACGTACTGAGCACGAGCAGTTGCTCCTCGACTTCAGACCACCACGGATCTTATTCGCCGCCTACGAATTCAGATTCAGACCGCCACCGCCGTGGTTCCTGATGAGCAACAAGGAACCACCGTACTTCACGGGCGACGAGGACATGCCATTGATGAGCTGGAAAGAGATGTACGCGGTGTCTAGATGGCAGGCTATGGTGATGAGAACATGGAGGACGTTGGGGACGACTCCCATGCCGACATGGAAGCCACGGGTGCCGTCTGCAAAGAGAGCAAGGCTACAGACCATTATAGATATGGTGCGCCGACGTTGCTCGCAGCACCACCATGATCGACGACCAGACCATCCGAGGACAGTTGCCCGGACAGGTAGGGATCATGGTGGGAGATCAGGCGCCACCGTTGATAGCAGAAGCAGCAGAAGAACGATGATGGCGACGACGACGGTGGCGCAGAGCAAACACTATAGAAAGGGAAACGGTGCTGGCGCGGTTATCACCGGTGATGGCGGTGACGTCAACAGTTTCTCAACAGGCATGAAGGCATTTTTTGCACTATTCAGGTCTTTCAAACACACAGCAGTAACTCTGCCATTATAATACTCTCGACAATTTCAAAACTAGAATTTTTTATGGCTTCTCTTAGGGTCTTTCATTTTAAATTTAGTATAAACTTTTCTTACTAAATACTTCCTATTGAAATTCTCATACGTTACTAGTATTTGTTAAAAACACTAGGAGAAGTCCACCGTATTTCATTGCTTTTTTTTGTCAGGCTGGAAAATTTCTTCGTAATTCTTGTTAGCATAATACTTTGTTATGTTTGGTTATTACTATCACTTGTTTCTACTAACTCAATTTGAAATTATAGGACATTTTGTGTCTTTTATGTTTTTCCTATGCACTTAATTATACACTATGTTTAGATGAAAAACCCAAAATATATTACTCCCTTAGTTTCAAATTATAAGTCATTGTCACTTTTTGGTCCATCCATTAACCGGCGGTGACGGTCCAATATGACTCCCATTTTTTGGCTAAAACCGATAGTGATGACCCTAATATCACGGTTCTAGTCCGAAAAGTAGATTATGTTAGAACTCCTATTTATCTTAGGTTATCTGTGATTAGAATTTATTTGGATTAGGTGTCCTAGTCCAAAACGCCTTGCATATGTCATATGAAATAGGAGGGTTGTAATTCATATTCAAATTCGGTATTAAAATCTAGTCGGATTAGATGTCCTAGCCTAAAAAGTCTTACATATGTCAGATCAAGATAATATGAGGGTCGTAGAGACATAACAAAGATAGTCCTTCCTAGGAGTTGCATATTCACGAAGTTAGTTAAGATAGGACAACCAATTTTTTGTTATTAATTAGGTACACAAAATAGTAAGATAAGAATTCAATGGTAGCAACTAGGTCAAGTGATCACTCCCCGTCGCGTCATTATTATAGCCTTAGTACAACCTCGACGTTCCACCGTTCAAACCGATGATTGATGTTAGTGTTTAACTCGCCGTGCCTATAGCAGCTTGCCGTCAGGCACAATGAGTCATGTAATAAAACTCTAATTTCTCTTAATGAAGCAGGCACAACGCATGCTTTCAAAAGAATTTGATGGCATATAATGCCAAATATTATTACAACTCATGATTTGGAGTAATAGCGAATAAAATTAGAACGACTCTCTAACAGTTTGGCAAAATTTGTTTCTCAAATCCCGTTGTTTGCCAACTCCCAGAATAATATAGGGAGGAAAAAAAGATCTCATCTCCGACAGTTTGGCAAATTTTGTTTCCCAAAACCCAAAAACCCGCTAGCGAAATGAAAAGCCCCTGCTAAACGAACGAAGAGCCCCTCTAAGCACGTGAAAACTACTACGTGGTTGGTGCCGCACACGCATATATGTGCGCAATCGACTAAGATTTGTCAACTTGCCAAAACTGTCAAACTCATATGTCAAACTATTGGAGAGGTATTTTTCTTATTTTGCAAAAAAAAATTAGGATGCCAAACTCTTGGAGATGCTCTAATACAATATACAAATTAGAAATTGTACAGATCATAATACTTGCAGTATTTAGCCGGCTTATAGTCTGTCATAATACTTGCTCTAAGCATGAATCATTTATTGGCTCTCAAATTAAAAACAGCATGATGACAAATTATTGATGCCCTTACAACCCATTGGGTGAGGGACTTTGCAAGCAACTTTTATTGATGCCCTTACAACCCATTGGGTGAGGGACTTTGCAAGCAACTTTTTTCAATTGTACCGCATTGCCTCAACATTATTTATCTCCGTCCTCCTCTTCAAAGCTTTGGTCGATCTGGTGTCCAATGTGGCAACGAGGGGCTGGAGTGGCTCGAGACAACTCGTGAGTCGAGCAGCCGGATGATGGCTGGGTTGTTGGTGACGCATCTGGGGACCTTGTACTGCGCCATGGACGCGGCGCCATGGGAGACAGAGTGCTCGGCGAGCTCCTGGAAGGTGGCCGACCGGACAACCCGAATCTCCAGCGGCCCGATGGAGCCGTCCACCACTCTATGCTCCCGGTACACGTAGGTCAGGGCCTCCTCCATCTCCAGGCAGCACCTGGCCAGCACGTCGCCGTCCATGCTCATGCTCTGATGGGTCGTCGTCGTCGTCGTTTGTGGCCCGCCGTCGTCGACGGCGGCGGCGAACCACCGCAGCTCCCAGTAGATGACATAGTGTCCCGGGATGCTCTCGGTGCACGCTCGGCTGGTGTAGTCCAGGACCGCCGCGCCGAGCGGGTTCAGCACTGTGGACGCCGCGCGCTCCACGGCGTGCTGCAGCTCGGCCTCGCCGGTCTTGTCGGCGTCGAGGGACAGCAGCACGTTCTTGCGGCCGACGAAGCGGAACTGTGGGGCGGCGTTGTGGAACCCCGTGACGCGGAGGACGTCGCCGACACGGTAACGGTTCAGCCCGTTGTAGGTGGTGACCACGACCTCGTACTCGCGCCCGGCCTCGACGCCGGCGAGGTCGACGAGATCGCGTGCCGTTGCATCCTCCGCCGCGGCGGCGGCGGCGTCCACAGGCAGGAACTCGAAGTAGGCCATGTTGGGCAGGATGGTATAGGATACCTCGGACGGATCACACATCGGCCGGAGGTTGATGCCGAAGCAGCACTCCGAGGAAACGTACTTGGGGGAGGCGATCGGTGCGCCAGCGCTGTAGTAGTTCAGGGTCGGGACGTACTGCGCCATGGAGCCGGTGACGATGGTGTCGATGAACTTGGTGTTGGGCCAGATGCGCATGATGATGCCCGCCCAGTCACCCTTGCCGCACTCGGTGCGGATGAACTGGGCAAGCTCCGGGTCTGGCGCCCGGAGGACGGCGGCGGCAGCCACCGCGTCACGCACGGACTGGTCGGTGATGCACTGGCTCAGCGTGCCAGCCTCGATGTCGGCGGCGAGCTGCCTCCAATGGAGCTGCAAGAAGGTGATGGCGCGGACGACGCCGGACGCGAACAACGTCCCGATGCGCAGAACGGCATGGCGATGGCACAGGCCGCACAGCATCTGCGCGTAGGTGCTTTGGAACACGTCCTCGCACAGGATGGCCCCCGGTGGGCTCGTGTCCCTGCTATGGGAGGGGTCGTATGATGCAAGCTCCTTGGAGACCTTGTGCTTGAAGACGCTCGTCGTGGCACTATGAGCCGGCAGCCCAGCCGGTGTCATGGTTGTCGGCCTGACGAAATAGAAGCAGAGAGCACTCCGCCCTTTGTCCAGCCCGGATACTTGACTGCTAAATTCACCATGCATATATATATATATATACTCATTTTGTTTTTATTGTAAGATTAGCACGGACAATATACTTATAATGTACAGTGGATTTCATCTTACCGCCTCATGACAGCCATGGCGAGGCTCTCCATTAGACTGTCGCGATCATGGTTATCCTTGACGACGGGAATCAGCTTGGGCTCGCCGCCCGACGTGCCGGAGCTGAGGAAGAACTCGGTGACGGGGTGCGCGGAGCCCGTCAGGATGGGAGACCCGTCGCCATTCACGACGCGCATAACGTACGGCTTGACGTCCTCGTACGTCACCATGGGCACCTTTGCCCGGAACGTGGAGCGATCGGTGGCGCCGGCGAGGCCGCATCGCACGGCAAGGTACTCGCTGTCGGCGTTGCGGCCGAGGATCTCCGCCAGCACGCGCTCCTGCACGGCGTGCACGTTGGTGGTCAGCTCCTCGATGAGCTCCAGCAGCTGCTTCTCATTCGCTGGTGGTGTCGACACGGTAGTCGTCATCGTTGCCGCCGCTGGCGCCATCCAAATTAGACACGAGCCCCAACTGCAAGCACTTGTCTTGTCTAGCTAGCTAGTACCTGTATGTATGAATCAATTATTCAATATAGGTGGGTAATCCGATCCAAAGCGCGGATTGGTGTGGCCGTTGTCCAAAGTATTTATAGAAGAAAACTTATTTGGCAACGGAGATGCGCGCGGCCAAGAGGCTTACAGACAGGAATTTGGCAGCGAATGGAAACAAATCGGGTACTGACCCACACGGTGTGGATGTACGACTGTCATGTGGACCACGAGACATTTAATTTACCATACGTGCGGTTGAAATAACACGATGACCCACATGTCAACCAAACAGTCCACACCACATTCTGGGAGGGATAGTTCTCACCTAACTGTTTTTACTGTATATAGCCTATTTGAAACAGCTCCCATGAAAATCTAGATACACAACATCCTATCTAAGTTGGAGCTAGGATCCCACTAGTGTCTATAACCGGTTGTAACAACAAAAAAAAAATTCTTTTTGTCTTAATAAAACACGGGCTATAAAACTGTTCGCGAAAAAAAAGGATCCCACTAGTGCTAAGACAACCGTCCGGGAGAGCTCCATGGTAAATGTGTGGAGCTGCACAACAACAAACCACGGTAGCCGAATAAGTTAGAGCTCCTACTCTCACTGATGCCCTAGGTCCACACGTCAGTATCTTCATGCACACAATTGCAGCTAAGAGAGGACAGAACGACTCTGTCGTGACGGAGGCAACCTCGGCGGGGCTAGGGAGACCTAGCATGACTGCGGCCATGCGCTGGCAGATTAGGGCCAAATTGTGGCCGACACAACTAGCTAGGGATAGCGCAGCATAGCCGACGAGCTCAGGGAGGAAAGGGCTCGTGCGAGCTCATTGAGGAGGGGAGACGACACAGCCTAGGAGGAGCTAGCACGAGCTGGTGGATAATTATTTACTTATCAGTGCCATGCTGGGTAATTTTTGCCCAACTCCATAGACTTGGATCTGGCCTTTGGATTTTTGGTGCACCCTTGCATTGAGGTGCTCCATGAAATCCATGGATCTGCCCCATTATCTGGATTTTTGGGTGCTTCAGATCTCACTGAGTTGAGGTGTTTGTGTAGAAAAGTGAGATGCGAAGCTGTTTTTCCTAGATTTGTAGCACTAGAGCTATCCCAAACATGCTCATATAAGCTAAAGGTGGAAAATAATTGAGATCAAGAGGTACCTAAAGGTGGAAATTAATTGAGATCAAGAGGTGCATGAGGAAAATTATTATGGACGAGAGACACATGTATTCGATTTGGTTTTATTAATTAATTCCTATATGATTATCTTCCCCCTTATATAAGCCTTGAAATGCATGAGGAAAATAACAAACTATTTAATTAATTAATTTTACTAGGTAACATGCACATGCGTAGAAGATATATGTCGTTTTTATTTTTTTTCTTTTTAGCTTGATTGACGTTATCTTTTTATCCTAATTTTGGCACATTTTTTAATCCAACATTCTTTTTAATAACTTTCTTTTTGTATAAGTTTGTTTATTATGCACATGTGACACACACATGCATGTGAATCTTACAGCAATCAAATTTCTAAATCCAATTTTTTAACTATAAAAACCATGTGCTCGTAAAATAATACGTTGATTTTGGAAGTACGGGCTCAAGTAGTCCTTGTTGAGCTGCGTGCTTAATTATATGCTGCAAAGGATCAATTGCCAAGATGAAGAGTAGTGCCGACAATTGGTATCCTTGTCTAAGTCCCCTTGCATGTGGGATGCTCCTGGTTGGGACTCCGTTGACCAAGATTTTCGATCTCTGAAGAGATCCGACATCCAGTCCCTCCATTTCATACTGAATCCAAGGGCTTCCAAAACCTCTAGCAAAAATTGCCAGCTTACCGAATCAAAAGCTTTGGAAATGTCCAACTTAGTGAACAAAGACGGTTGTTTCTTCTTGTGAAGCACTTGTATAACTCTTTGGATGTAAAGGGAATTGTCATGGATACATATACACTTGATGAATGCATTTTGGGCATGGGAGACCAACCAGTTCATGTGTGGTGCCAACCGATTAGCCAAAATTTTGTTATTATTTTTACTAGGCTGTTGATCAAACTAATTGGCCTGTAATCCACAATGGTTATGGGCTCTGCTTTTTTTTGGGGGGAGTAACACTATGTTTGATTCAGTGAATAGATGCATTTTTGAGGTTTTGTGGTTATAGAACCCCATGATGGCCTCGAGCAGGTCTTGACTATTTCCCAACACTTTTTATAGAATAATCCAATGTAGCCATCCGGTCCTGGAGCTTTTTCGGCCGCCAGTGCCTTGACAATATTGCTCAGCTCGCCTTCAGTAAAAGGCATGTCCAATTCTTCCAAATTATGTGTAACCCAATGCCTTCCAGTCTGGTCTATTGGTCCTCGGTGTACTTGTTCCAACCGCCTTACTGAAAAATGTTGCTGCAACATTCATTTTGTCGGGTTGAGCCACCGCGATCCTTCCATCATCATTGAGTGAGGAGACATAAGTTTTTTTCTGCCTCACACTCGCATGTATGTGGAACAGACGTGTGTTGGAGTCACCCTTGCGAATCCATGTTAGCCTTGAGTGTTGTCTGGCCCCGCTTTTTGTATTGCTGCTAAACCCAGAGATTTTGCTTTAAGAAATTTCTTGAACTGCAGCTCGTCATCCGACAGAGGACGTCTTTCCTGGGCCTTTTCCAGTTCTAGTAGAATTATCTCCACCATTGCGGGCTTCAATTTCCACTCACAATTATTCACCACATGGGCTAAGCTGTTGCTTGAGCTGCAGACATGCCAAACATGCTCTAAAAATTAAATTACTAGGCCTTTGCTGCTTTCTTGCCTATATGGCCCCGTGGAATTGTTGAGAAGACCATAGTGTCTACTTTCCCATGTATTCTATTGTGGTTGTCATGTTGTTGCTCCATCGTTATGGTGGTTGATTTTGTTTTTTGTTTTTGTTTTTGTTTATAAGTTCTTGCTGTACTTTGTTTCTCTATTAATACACACACACACCAAATTTCTTGCTAGTGGCTCTCAAATAATATATAAAGAAAAAGTATATCAATCCAAAGCCTAGATTTTTATTCCCAACCAAAAAGAGATGCTGGACCTGTCGAGTTCTCAGGGTTGGGCAGCCTTGTAGTTAACAGTGTATTATCGACTCTAGATAAAACAATCATTTGCATCACAATTTATAAATACATCTTAGCATCCTAGTTGTAAGCACGTCGTATATTGGGCAAGAGGTCATTGGTCTAATCCCAAGCACTCTCATTATTTTTATTTCCTATTTTATAGTTAGCCTCAAGGTTGTTTTTACTTTCTATTATATTGCCGCATACTCTACGGTGAAATCCTATGTCCGCCACTGTAGGTTCTGATTACAAACTCAGTCCACCAAGAAAACTTGTTCAGATGAATCGGAATGGTATTTCACATATGTTATTTTAACGAGAGAAGTGAATATTAACTGGAATGACATTTGACCGTAGTTATTTAGCCGCCAAAAAAAAATGGACTGTGGTTGTGCTCGTGTCACTGTGAAAAAGGAAGCAACGTGACGTAGCAGCTAGCAAAGGACGAGATGATCTTTCTGATCAACCAGGGGAAACTTGGCAGCGTTCTTGCGTTGTGACTGTTAGCTGACGAGGGAATAGGATGCCGTTGAATATGTTCTAAATTTATTGTCCAATATAAATGTCGGAGTTTTGACGGAGCGAAGTGGAGGTCCGTCGTCAGAGGCTTGGGCGGAGCGAACCCAATTTTTGATAATAGTGAGGAGTGTTTGCTGGCTGATGCCTGTGGTTTTTTCTCTTTGCATTGGAGGGGTTTTCCACGTAAAATCTTATGTCTCGCTGTGATTGATCTTTGTGTTCTTCGTCGTTTATCCACCGTCATTCACAACAGATGCCGGTGCTGTCACTTTTTTTTAAAAAAAAGAGGTGCTGGCGTGCTACACGAATTGTAATCATGCATGATTCTGGTGTGCTGATTTTTTAGCAGAACTACACATCTTTATTCATTCGATGTATAGGTATTACAAATACCAACTGGTGGATTCAACAGCCACATATGCCGGCCATAATCCTCATGAATTGAGCTACGCACGATGTTATGAGCATCGATATTTGACTCTCTCCTTTCATGAACAAACTCAACTCTAGAAAAAGAAGACTTACTATCTTGAATTTCTTCAATAATTTGGCCATAAATACCCCTAAACCCTTGAGAGATGTTCTTCATCACATTCTGATTATCACAAGCCAATCTGAAGCAGTCCGCCTGGATATCCTATGCCAGCCCCAAACCTTCTCGGCAAGCTATCGCTTCCATTGTCTCTGGGTCTGTGATCCCTCTCAAAACCAGCGATGACGCTCCCATGAATCGCGCATTGGCATCCCTAGCAATGGCTGAGGCCGAGCTCTTGCATGTATTCTTGGACAGGGCTGTATCCACATTAATCTTCAGCATCCCGGTCGGAGGTGCAATCCATTGTGGACTACGCCTTGGGGTCTGCCGAGCGGGTGTGTTCCTTGGTTTCTCTTCTGCAAGGTCCTTGATAAAGCTCTCAACGAAGTTGTGTGTTGATAGCTGACTCTGGAATTCATGATCATGAATTGCCTTGCACCGAGCATACCAGATAGCCCACAACACAACCAAAACTCTTACCGAATCTTCCGAAGAAAGATTCTTGAAGATCGTTGCTAGCCATGCTTTGGGCGTCCATCTCTTCTACTTGACTGATGTCATGTAGTATATGATCTTGTTCAAGTGCCCCTATGCAGCGTGCCACATTGCACTCAATCAGGGAGTGCCTCCAGGAGTCATACATTCCACAAGAGAAGCATGCGCTAGTAGTTCACCATGATTGATGGAAACCAAGCCGACTCATGATGGCCGATAGGTAATTCCATTCGACACGATCATAGGCCTTTTTCATATCAAGTTTCAGCGCACAACATCTCTGATCGATCGACTTCTTTTGCTTCATGAAATGGAGACACTCATAAGCAGTGATTATATTATCCGTTATGAGTCTGCCTAGGACAAAAGCTGACTGCCCTTCAGAAATAATTTCTGGAAGAATAACCTTCAACCTGTTAGCCAACACTTTTGATGCAATCTTATAAAGCACATTACACAGACTTATGGGGCAGAATTGACCAATCTCCTCAGGGCTAGCTACCTTTGGGATCAGCACAATCAATGTCTCATTAATAGTAGTTGCTTCTTCCTCCCCTCGCAACACCCTCAACATCATGGTTGTGACCTCTTCACCACAGAGCTCCCAGTGTCTCTAGAAAAAATGAGCCGAGAATCCATCCGGTCCTGGCCCTTTGTAGGAAACATTTGAAATAAGGCATGCTTCACTTCTCCCTCCTCAAAAGGTGCAATCAACTTGTTGTTCATCTCTGCATTAACCTTCCTGGGCACAGTTGACAGGACGGTATCCATGTCAGTTGTTCCTTCAGAAGTATATAACTCCTCATAAAACTGAGACACTAACGATTTCAATTCACTCTCCTCTTCTGTGAATTGGCCAGTAGCATTCTTGAGACGAGTAGTTTTATTTCTTCGTTTTCTATTGCTCGCTCTGAGATGGAAAATTGGGTATTCTTGTCCCCGGCTGCCAACCACGTCACACACGAGCGCTGTCTCCACATAATCTCCTCCCTATGATTCAGCTCTCTGATCCGCTCAATGACTTTGAACTCTTCATATGTCGGACCCAGACGTTGGGGATCTCGCTACATGGCCCCGTGTAGTGGGACCTCTACAGCCCCACGGAGGCCGGGGCCGGGCTGATCACCTAATCGATTTGCAGTTGCCGGCCTGGCCTGCTGCATGCTCAGTGCCCTACCCAACCGTCCATTATTGCTCGCCGGGCGACCGTCGCCGCTGCAACAACCCAGGGAGGGACCGACGGCAGCCAGGACGGCATAGACGCCGGCCGGCCGGCCTGCCTTCCTTTGCTTCGGGCCTAGCCTGCTGGGTAGGGTAAATACGGCACCCTAAATTTCCTAGCATGGTCCCGATGGACCATCTCCATGAGTGTGATAGCTGCAGGATTGGATCACCACGTGTGTGTGTAGGGTTCGCTGTGGGATGGGCCCTTGAGGGCGATGGTGGGGTGCGTCAAGGAGATGGCGTGCGGCACGCCGGAGTGCCACGTGTGGAGGACCTCTACAGCCCCACGGAGGCCGCCGACGGCCTCGTCGCCAACTGGTCCTGTACCTGGACGTCGTCGTCGGACTCCAGCGCTGGCGCCACGAGCACGTGCTGTATTATTAGCTCTTTTTTTGTGACCAAAGTGCTGTATTATTAGCTACAAGTAGCTAGCTAGCTGGAAAAAAAACTCCGATTATGATTGGGAAGGCCGAGCTGATTGTATAACGCTTTCTACCACGAAGTCCAGGTCACGCGTGCTGGCGTGATACACTCATGATTTTTTTTTAATACGTACTCCCTCAGTCCTAAAATAGATGTCATTTTTGTTTTTTGAGAAGTCAACGTTTTTAAACTACCAATAATTATATATTAAAATATATAAATATTTATGCTAAATAATTAGTATCATCGGAAAGATCTTCAAGTCTAGTTTTTTTAACAAATTTATTTAAAGATAAAAATATTATACGTATTTTTTACAAATTTGATAAAAATTGATAAAGTTTGACCGTATCCCATAAAGTTATTTTTTTAAAATGAGGGAGTATATGCCAATTCCCAGCACGCAGGTGCTGTCACTTGAGAAACTGACAATTGAGAAGAGAAGACAAAGCAGGGGCCATCATCTCCATGTGCGTGTGATAGCTGCAGGATTGGATCCAGCGGGAGGAATATATATATTAAATTAAATTCTCCCCTAGGATGGTTCCCTTGACCCCGACCCGATGGACCATCTCCACGTGTGTGATAGCGGCAGGATTGGATCGCCGGCCAGCGTGTTCCACGGGCTGCCGACCGGACGCCCCCGACGCCGCGGCGACCAGAAAAATTGAATCGAGGGCATGGCATGTACGGAGTACGTACGACGACGACCGCCTCTCCTCCTCCCGTGACGCAGTGCTCGGCTAGGGGATTTATTCCCTATTTTTCCAGATGCCTCGCACGGATATACCATTGCTGTCGTATCTCTCAGGACGGGCGCCGTCCGAGTCGCCCTCGAGAGAGAGCGACGCGAGGAACTTAAGATGCTTTCCGCCGCCGCAGCTGGCCCCCTACGGCTTGCCTGGCCCGGCCGCCGCCAGAACCCAACGCCGGATGCTGGTAGCCGGCGATGACGGCGGCGACTGGGTTTCTCTCCCACGTCCCGTCGCTCCCATGGAGCTGCAGTGGGCTGATTCCGGTGCCGTCGTGGAGGGACTTGCCGGCGGCGCATCCGGCGCTGGTTTGGCCGGATCCGGGCTCTCCTTGACTGGACCATCAAGCACCTATGCTTCCATCCCCTCTCCTCCTCCATCGCGTCCCAGCACGCTGCGAGGTCCGGTGGCTCCCCGGGACCTGGATCTCGTGTCCCTGGGCCTCGATCCGTCGATCCGGTCGCCAGGGCTTGACCACGGCCTACGTCAGCGAGGAGGCCTCCCCCTGCTGCACCAAGGTCATCTTCCCCAACCGACGCCAAGATCCACCTGTCGTCCCTGTGTGGCGTCCTTCATGTGACGCCCGGCTGGATCCACGTCCTCGTGTGGCGGCGGCCGGCAGCCCTCCCTCCCCAGGTTCGCGTCGTCGCGGGCTCCTGCGGGCAGATCCGTTGTCCCCGTGTGGCAACGGCCAACTCCCCTTCATCGCTGTCCTTGTGTGGCGGCAGCCCCAATGCCCCTTCCTCCCCAGATCCACGTGCGGCATCTTCGTCGTGGGCTCCTCCAACCGGATTCGCTGTCCCCGTGTGGCAGTGGTCGACACCCATTCCTCCCCAGATGCCGGGTGCGCGAAGGTGGTTGTGCGGCTTCGCCGACGACGCCATGGTGGTGTGGTTGCCCGTGGTTTCTGGGCTCGCTCCAGCAGCGCCGTGGTGGCGTTGGCTGGTGATGGCCGGGTGTTGGCATGCACATGGTGCCATGGTGGTGCTGCTGACGATGCCAGGCCACAGTGAAGACGCAGATCTGCCGCCTACGTTGCTGGTTTTGGCCAGGATGTTTGAGGATAAGGTGAAAGCGCGGAGGACGACGTCTGCGGACGCCATTTCCTCCTTGGAGGCATCCTCTTGTTTTTCCTCATCTCCAGGTCTTGGCGACGGCCGGCTACCCCCCACCTCTCTCCGTCCAGGCGTGGGCTCTTGCCAATGCGCGCCTCCCACTGTGCAGGCGAGTCTGGAAGCGGCTCCGCATGGTGTGGCAGTGGCTGGCACCTTCTCTCTACGTCCAAGTGTGGACGCTTGCCGATGCGCGCCTTCCACCAGCGCGGGCGAGTCCGATTTTGGCTTCGCGTTGTATGGCAGCGGCCGGCACCCCCTCCTCTCTCTTAGTATAGGCGTGGGTACTTGCCGGTGCTGGCCTCCCATCATTGCGGGCGAGTCCGGGAGCGGCTCCGCGTGGTGTGGCGGCGGCCGACACCCCCTCCTCTTTCCTCCCCGATGAGGGCGCTTGCCGGTGCGCGCCTCCCACCATTGCGGGTGAGTCCCCGAGCGGCTCCGCGTGGTGTGTCGGTGGCCGGCACCCTCCTCTCCATCCAGGCGTGAACGTTGGCCGGTGCGCGCCTCCCACTGACGCGGGCGAGTCCGTTTACGGCTCCGCATGTTGTGGCGGCAACTGGTGCTGTTAGTGTTGGCGTTCGTGTTTTTGATTGTATTTTCCTCCTCAAAACCTTTGTAAATCAGCTGTTTTGGGCACTTTTTGAATATCTCTCGGGGGGTTCCCCCCGGTGAAAATTCAAAAAAAAACTGTCATATCTCTCGGCCATGTACTGGTAGTCTTAGATATAGGTTATAGATCTAGCTTACACACTAGGAGGTGTCAGTGTGTAGGGTGAGTGCGTTTGTGGCGTGTGTTCATGCGTGAGTTGAGATACTACAAATTGTAATCGAAGGTAGATGCAATAAAAAAAGAGTACCAGTGGCCATCAGTTTCTCCCAGCTCCCTCTCTCTTAGACTAGTTATCAAAACATTTTTATTCGTATAAGAGCCGTGCTGGGAGAGAAAAAGAAACTTCCCCTCGTCTTAAATTATAGTTCGTTTGATTTTTTTGACCTCAAGTTTGATCACTCGTTTTATTCAATAAATTTGAGCAAATGTAGTTAAATTTAGGTCATTTTCGAAGATTTTTTGTTAATAAAGCAAGCCACAACAAAAGAAATAACATTTTAAAATTTTTTTGAATAAGACGAGACGGTCAAACTTGAGATCAAAAAAGTCAAACGAACTAGAATTTAAGACAGACTAGTATTTCACATGCATCGTCATGTATGAGGCGTGTGCATGCATGAATTAAGGCCTTGTTTAGATTGTGACTTTTTTAATTCTGACGTTGTAACACTTTTATTTGTATTTGCTAATTATTGTTCAATCATGGACTAACTATATTTAAAACATTCGTCTCATGATTTATATCAAACTATGTAATTAGTTTTTTTATATTTAATGCTCCACGTAGATACCTAAAGATTAATGTCATGAAGAGACAGAGTGAAAACTTAGAATTTTAGGACAATCTAAATTAGGCCTAGGATGCGATACAATGTCATACGTACTCCTGCTGCGTGTGGTGTACCGTACGTACGTACTATTATTTGCACATTGAATTTGGTACTGTCCGACCGTCTGTCGTCCGTTTTAGCTTGTGGCAGCAGCAATAGCAGCATGGCACATGGGAGATTGAGTTGGGCGGCCGGCGGGGGCCGGGGCCAGGCTGATCACATGATCGATTTGCAGTTGCAGGCCTTGCCTGCTGCATGCTCAGTGCCCCACCGAACCGTCCATTATTGCTCGCCGGCGACCGTCGCCGCTGCAACAACCCAGGGAGGGACGGACGGCAGCCGGGACGGCATAGACGCCGGCCGGCCGGCCGGCCTTCCTACCTTTGCTTCCGGCCTAGCCTGCTGGGTAGGGTAAGTACGACACCCTTAGTTTCGTAGCATGGTCCCAACCCCGACCCCGATGGACCATCTCCATGTGCGTTGGATCGCCGGCCGGCGTGTTCCACGAGCCGCCAACCGGACGCCCCCGACGCCGACCCCGATGGACCATCTCCATGTGCGTGATTGTTCCACGAGCTGCCAGCCGGACGTCCCGGACGCCGCGGCGACCAGAAAAATTGAATCGAGTGCATGGCATGTACGGAGTACGTACCGGTGATCATTTTCTCCTGGCCATATTTAGCTTCTAACTTTTTTCAACCTCGACTACTATAGCACTTTCGTTTGTATTTGATAAATATTGTTCAATCATGGTCTAACTAGGCTCAAAAGATTCGTCTTATAAAGTACAACTAATCTGCGTAATTAGTTATTTTTTACCTACATTTAGTGCTCCACGC
Source organism: Bothriochloa decipiens (assembly GCA_023333625.1). Classification (NCBI taxonomy): domain Eukaryota; kingdom Viridiplantae; phylum Streptophyta; class Magnoliopsida; order Poales; family Poaceae; genus Bothriochloa; species Bothriochloa decipiens. The sequence goes on from CM041636.1 coordinate 52,950,810, forward strand.
ATGTGTCTAGAAATTGATGTGATGGAGAGAGTGAAAAAACTTAAAACTTTGAATGAATCTAAATAAGACCTAGCTCCCTCTCTCCTAGACTAGTTATCAAAATATTTTTATTCGTATAGGAGCCGTGTTTTTTTGACGGCAAAGACTGTGGGAGGTCTAGAGACTACTTTTTTTTAGGCAGGCTGTGCGGACCTAGAGCCGCCGCCGCCCCCCAATAGCCGCCGCTGCCGGTCTCTCTCATTCTCCATCGTTGGTCCCCCTCCCTTCTCCTCTGATATCATGTCGGGGGCTGAAGTGAGTGGGGATCCATTGTTTTTAATATGTTTTTTTATTAGATCGAGTCTTAGGATTAGTGTTTCTCCATGCCAAATTATTTGCTAATGGTGATTTATCTTTTTCTCCTCTCCGGTGACGGTAAAGAACAAGGTTGGAATCGTCTTCTTCATGACGCCTCCGTTGAAGATGAAGACGATAACTTCGGCGTCAGCATCTTTATCGACGTGACGACATGGAGACTTTTATTTCCTGACGGCGGCATCAAGGCGGAGATGATGTCGCCGCCATGGAATAATTTTCTTCGATCTGTTCTCCGTTTTGTTGTGGTTAGATCTGGCCACAACGAAAGACTAGAGAGAACAATTTTTAGATTAGTCTTCCTCATCTTTTGGTGGAAGAAAGGAAAAAAGGAAGACACCAGAAAGAAGAAGAAGATACTCAATTCCGCCTACATGAATGTTGGCCGTCGTTTCGTTGGGCATCTGTTCTCAGGCCGTTGTTCGTTGCCGAGTATTTGCTTGTGCGGTCATCTATACTGCAAAGCATCTAATAAGTTAGGTATTGAGTTATGCTTTTTACGACGTGAGTATTTTATTGTAATTTGGAATACTTGTAATATCTTGATGTACCTACCTATCATATAATATATCATATAATATAGTTCTTCTTTCGTATAAAAAATAAATATGGGGAGGTCTCTATAGTGTCAAACGGTCTTTTTATATATATATATAAATAAGAAGAGTCCAATGAGCCGTGTTAGGAGCAGACAACAGACGTTTTTCTTCGTATATACCGCAATCTCGTCATTGCCCGCATGAATCAACAGCAACAGCGCGCCGCGCGTACCTCCCGAGAGCACATCACGGCTACTCTTCCGGAATATATAACAAGCAGAGCGCTCATCATCACGGCTAATCTTCTTCTCATCAGAGCTTATTAGAGCTTGTCGCACACGCCCGTGGTCATCACAGCATTATCTCCTCCTCCTCCTCCTCGCAAACCTCGTGCACGCAAATAGGCCCCGGCGGCGGCGAGTCGACGGTGGTACGGTATGGACGAGCAAAGCAGCGGCCGCGAGGCGGCGGCGGCGGCGAAGGTGCCGCTGCTGGAGCCACGGGCGGCGGCGGAGGCGGAGTGGTCGGCGCAGCCGCTGCGGCGGCGCGCGTGGGAGGAGAACAAGAAGCTGTGGGTGGTGGCGGGGCCGTCCATCTGCGCGCGCTTCGCCTCGTTCGGCGTCACCGTCATCAGCCAGGCGTTCATCGGCCACATCGGCGCCACCGAGCTCGCCGCCTACGCGCTCGTCTCCACCGTCCTCATGAGGTTCAGCAACGGCATCCTCGTAAGTGCCACCTAGATGGCAACACACATCCACCCATTTTATCCATGCCATATAGTATCAAGATTCCATGCATCATAATACAATGATTTCATTCCATCTCGTGCTAATACTTACAATCTCAGCGTGCGTTTTAGGGCGGATCTGGGCCTAAGGCCTCGAGAGCCCAGGCCCTAGTCATGGGCTCGTGGCCCAGTATCACTTATTACTACCCTGTACTTTTAGCCCACGAATGTTTGGCCCATGGCAATGCCCAGGCCCTAATCGTAGCCCACGAATGTAATGAATGTAGATTTTTGAAAAAAAAATGAAAAGAAAATAAGAGAGGAGCTGTTCCCGTCAGAGGTATCAGATCACCTTGCAAGTCAGAATTCCCACTGAGAGTTATCACATCACCTTGCAAGTCAGAATTCTAGCCACTAAGTATATCATATGATGATATGATTGTTAGTGCAGAAAGTGGTTTAAACTGACAAAACATTTAACTCAAGTGAATACTAAACATATTAGTTCAATCATTTTGTCCTGTTCACATACTGCACATTTATTTTCAAAATAAAGGTGAATAACTACTACTGCAGAAGGCACAGTCTATTCACTGCAGTACGTGGAGCAAAAAGAACACCAGAATCATCAATAAGCATATATATACCAAACAGCTGATGATACATATAGCCATTTTTCGTAGATGAAGAGATATATCTAGCCATTGACCAAAGCATCTTAAACAACTCGGCCGTGCCACATGCTCGGAAAGAAAGCGAAACAAACATTGCTGTATCAGTTCCTTTCCTGTGGACATGTATGTCGCCCAAATCTTCCATGAGACATTTCTTTTTGCAATAGAGAAAGAATAGGTTCATGTTTGGTTTCGTCTCTCAGCGGGTTGACTGAATTGGGTACCATCATCGTCGACGATTGCCAGGTCATCGTCCATCTCACCAAAGTCATGGTGGAAAATGCATGGACGTCTCGTCTCCAATGCCTTTACTTGCATGATTGCATCACCTGACCGTGATTTCCTTTCTTGCCGCTTCAAACACTTCCTTTCCCTACGTGCCCGAGATGAACAATCTCTTCTGGTGTGCGTTGTCTACTGTGTCCACTGCAGAGCATAACCATGTCATCATTGATCATTGCTAACAAGGGAAAAAACATGTGAAAAAATTATACATCAACAGCTGAATGAAAACAGCATGACTGCAAAAAGATATCTATATCTGTATAGATGCCAACCAATATAATTAACACTATAGAAGCTTAATCGACAGAGCTGTTTTCATGGATCTTACTGCTGTGACGAACCGCAATGCAGCTGGGGATGGCGAGCGCACTGGAGACGCTCTGTGGGCAGTCCTATGGTGCCAAGCAGTACCACATGATGGGCATCTACCTGCAGCGGTCCTGGATCATCCTCTTCGCCTGCGCCATCGTCCTGCTCCCCATCTACCTCTTCACGGAGCCGCTGCTCGTCGTGCTGGGCCAGTACCCAGACATCTCGGCCGTTGCAAGGACCATCTCGCTATGGTACATCCCGGTCATGTTCTCCTATGTTTGGTCCTACACGCTCCAGATGTACCTGCAGGCGCAGAGCAAGAACATCATCGTCACCTACCTGGCCATACTCAACCTTGGCCTCCACCTCCTCCTGTCCTGGCTCATGACCATCAAGTTCCAGCTCGGCCTCGCTGGCGTCATGGGGTCAATGGTCATCGCCATGTGGATCCCCGTGTTTGGGCAGCTTGCCTTCGTCTTCTTCGGCGGCTGCCCTCACACGTGGACCGGGTTCTCCTCAGCTGCGTTTGCAGACCTCGGTGCCATCATCAAGCTCTCGCTATCTTCTGGTGTCATGCTCTGGTAAGTGGTATGCACATTTTTCTTGGAGACTTCATGACTTTATTATCGATCTTATCAAGGTTTTGATACACCCATAATACATATTCATTGCTGCTTTTCATTTCAGTTTGGAATTTTGGTACAACGCCATACTGGTGCTGCTCACAGGGTACATGAAGAATGCAGAGGTTGCACTCGACGCCCTTTCAATATGGTAATATGCATTACTCTACACTTCACTTTTTAGTAATTTGCTATTCACTTCTTCAGTACATCCTCTGTCCTTTAACTCATAATTGGCTGCCACGCTACTCCATCCTGTTTGGATCTTGTCTCACTAGATCACCAGATCTTGGAATATAGCTTCCATAAGTCAGTTCACCAGAGCCCAACTTTTGTTCTATAGTCTTTACCATCTATAAGCTGGCTCTCTCCAGCTTTTACCAGCTTGTGGCTGCTGAAAGCTCCAGCAGATCCGAACGGGACCAGCTTTTGTTCCAGATTGTAGAAATCTACATGCCAAAAGGCTTTCGAAAGTTGAAACCCAGTGTGGATCCAACAGGCTCTAAACAGTGTGGTAACTATTTGTGAAATGTGCAGCCTTAATATCAACGGTTGGGAGATGATGATTGCTTTCGGGTTTTTGGCTGCAACGGGGTAAATCACTTTGTCTTTAGCTTTTTATTCAGCAATATCTACTTTCAATGACTTTGATACAAATGCAATGTATTCTTCAGAGTGCGAGTGGCAAATGAGCTTGGAGCTGGAAGCGCAAGAAGGGCAAAGTTTGCCATTTACAATGTGGTCATCACATCTTCCTCGATTGGATTTGTGTTGTTTGTGCTCTTCCTTTTCTTCCGTGGAAGCCTTGCCTACATATTTACAGATAGTCAAGCGGTAGCTGAGGCAGTTGCCGACCTTTCGCCTCTGCTAGCCTTCTCAATATTGCTGAACAGTGTTCAGCCAGTGCTATCAGGTATCCTTCTCCTAAGTTCTATTGAATGAAGATCGCTACAATGTGCTACTACCACCTTGTTTTATTGACACTAAAATAACCATTATCATCATCAAATCCATATATAGGCGTTGCCGTCGGCGCAGGCTGGCAAAGCATAGTCGCCTATGTCAACGTCACTTCATACTACCTGATTGGCATCCCTCTTGGAGCAGTCCTGGGCTATGTGCTGGGGCTTCATGTACAGGTGTTATACAGAGTTTGGTGTTTACCATTGTGGAACACTAAAAAAAAAAAAAAATCTTTGCTCTAAGTCCTCACTCTCCTTTGTTGTTCATCGTAGGGCATTTGGATTGGCATGCTGGTTGGAACACTGGTCCAAACTATTGTGCTTCTGTTCATAACATTAAAGACCGACTGGGAAAAACAGGTTTACATTTAGTCACTGTTTTCTCAGTATTGCACCTACAAACAATGTTATCTGTTCATCGAAAATAAAGTGGACAGATACTTAGAAGGTACACAGCATGTTGAACCAGCTCTAACAGACCACTATCTGTAGGTGGTGGATGCTCAAGAGAGACTGAAGAGATGGTACATGGAAGAGAGGGGTTAAGGGGAAACTCTTAACCCGCTCTCATCAGGCCTCACTCCATCTCTGCAGGCCATTAACATATCTGCTCGGCATTCGAAACCGTTTGGGCAGAAACATGTATCTCTAATTCTCCATTCACCGTCTCACAAGAACGAAACGAGGGGGCTATTAGTTAGCCTATGCAGGATCGCTCCTCAAGCCGAGGCCGAGCAATGGAAGCGGTTATCAGCAGAAACAGAAGAGACACTCTATTGTTTGGCAGAGACATGGTGGAGGTGCGCGCAGAGCCTCTGTTGGCTTAGTGTGAGTTTGGCTCAGGTTTGGTTTGGGCAGGGTATGGTAATGCCCTCTTCATCAGAGCAGCGGTTGTGGTGTGTTGAAATGTAATTTGTAACAGGTTTGCTTCTGTAAGTTTGCATACAAATAATCTTCTGGGCATGTGTTGCACACAAATAATCATTTGGAGGTGTATTGCACACACAAATAATCACCTTGGCGAACTCTACAAATAATAGTCAGCTGGGCATGTGGTGATGTGTGTCCCATTGAGATCTCTCTGTCTTGTTTATCATTATTCTATCTACTAAATCTCGTTGACTGCAAATCCTAATTGTTACGGCTACTGCCTTCGCTTTCGAGCGAAACCGAATCGGTTTGGCGCAGCTTGCAGAACTAACAAGTGCGCGATTCAACACGAGGCAGAATGATCCAGCAAAATCGAATGCGGGATCGGAGGACATGAGAGGGGGAAGGGACGAACCGAGGTGGATTGGACTCCGTAGGCGAACGATGGGCGGGCGGCCGGCTCCTTTACGTCGACTGCTCGTGGTAGCGTGGGGCTACAGGTTGGCATCAGCTTCGCCGGAGCGCCGTCTCTGCTCCCCACACAACCCAACCCCACCCCACCACCCCGCCCCCCGCCCCGCGGCTGGGCTGCAGATCGAGGCTTCGCCGCCGGTGTTGAAACTGACGCCATCGCTCCTCATGGTTCCAGCGCTGGGTGAATGACAGGTCGGGCCCGCACGCCAGAGAGGCGAGCGAGGCTTGAAGGTCTGACCGGTGGGGCCCGCCCTTTTCATGTCCGTTGCCCGTGGAGAGAGATACGGGGGACTCCATTTGAATTGGGGAAGCAGCGGCACAGCCAGAGCCAGCCGCCGCCGCCCCAAATCGAATCGGAGCCATGGCCGCCGCCGGCGCGGAGCAGCAGAAGGAGAAGGAGCTCCTCTCGTCGGTGGTGGACGACATCCGCTCCTACTCCGGGTCCGACCCGCTGCGCCCGTGGCTCCGGTACGGCGCCACCGTCCGCCGCTCCCTCTCTCTCTCTCTCTCGTCTCCCTGCAGTTCCGTGCCTGTGTTTTGCGCGCCGGTAACGGATCGACTGATGACCCCCCCTTCTTCGCCGCTGTGGTTTGCTTCCTACTAGGGGGATGCGGAAGATGGAGCGGGCGTTGCCGCCGGCGACGCTGCGGGAGAAGCTGCCGAGGTTCCTGCAGAAGTGCGCGCAGGAGTTCCAGGCCGACGCGCGCTACCGCGACGACCCGCGGTACCTCCGCGTCTGGATCCAGATGGTCAGGGCTCTTCTCCCCGTGCGCTTCAATCTTCATTGTAGCAGGGTCATCGGTTCAGGGCTTTGGAGGCATTCACTTTTCAGAGTGATCTGATCTGGCCTCCCTTTTTTGGTGTGTGAAACGAGAGTGGCCTGGTATCCTGAATCTGCAGTAGTTCAGTTTACATTTTTTTTTTGGGTTCCTTTTTCAGAGTGGCCTCCTGAATCTGCACTGGTTCGATTGACGTTTTGGGGTGTGTCAGTGTCTGTGGGTGGGTTGGGGAGTTCAGAGTGTCCTGATTCTGCAGTTCTGCACTGGTTCGGGTTGCCATTTCTTTCTATCTGATGTACGGATTCGACAGCACTTTTTTTTTTTTAGCACAATGCACATACTGTAAATTGCATCATTATCACGCAGGGAGCCTGGGAACGCTGTCACGATAACTCAATAGGCTCACTGCAACTTTTCATGTAGATTGCGTCATAGTGCCAGTGGAAGAAGACGCGTGCTTTTGAGGAAATGGGAACGTTGTCTTACTGGGTTTAATCTCTTAAATCATGTAGATGGACTATGTGGCGGATGCGAAGCCATTGCTCAAGAAGATGGAGCGCAATGGAATAGGCCTCAAGAGAGCTTCATTTTATATGGCCTATGCTCTGTATTATGAGAAGCACAGGAGGTTCAATGACGCGGAGAAGATGTATTGTTTGGGAATCCAGAAGTAAGACTTTTACTCTCATTTTTTTTTTTGATACCATCTCCTCCTACTACCATTGTTATTATTGTGTGAGCTCAGCTCCACTTAGCTGAATCTTGCATGTATTTTGATCATCTGGAACTAGGAATATCTCAGACCCACCTACTGTGAATAAGTTAGTACTTAGTACTTAGTAGTAAAAAAATAACTGTCTTATCATTTTTCTGATCTGAGATACACTATGTAGCCTCATGGCCAACCTGAATGCATCTATTAAGAAATAGTCACACATGGTTATGCAACACTTAACAATCGAGAAGAATTAAGACAAGCCAAGTTAAAAAAAAATTTGATCTCAGTACATATATAGTTAATTCCTTTAAGAGTCAAGCTGGTTACTTACTTAAGTGAATTATAGCCTTGCAGAGCCTATCGGGGAGTTGCAAAAAGCACATGCACAGTTTAGTCTTCGTGTAGAATCATACAAGAGGAGGAAAGATAAAGTATACATCTCATTTATGTATTACAACAGTTTATATCATGGCCAGTGTTGGGTTTGTTGATGACTTCTTTTTATTTGTGCACTTTAGCTGCAGGAAAGAATGCCTAGGAAAGCTGAGTCAAGTGCTACACTGGCAAACCAAGTTGAAGGTAGGCATGTGAAAAACGGTTATACAAATCAGTTACTGGTGTAACCACATCTTGTCCATGCCACTTTTCTCTTTATCAAAAGCTTATTAATCAATCTTTCCCAAAATGAAGAAACAAAATTCTTCTTGTGGTTCCTTATCTCTAATCTGAACATATTTAATTGAATCGCAAATATAGATGTTGATTTGTTCTGTGTTACCGTACTTACCTTAGAGTATGTTGCAGGTGAAAGCAGAAACTGTAAAGAACTGAAATCCAGTACAATGCCAAAGTCAAGAAGCAGTTCCAATCCCTCAGTAGGTTATCCTCCGTTAGGGCCAGCTAAAGTGGGTACTCTATGCAGAGGCAACTCAGGAGCGGGAAAGAATTTTTCCCGTTGCAACAGTGATGATACTGTAGTTGTACGGTTTGTAGGCTCTGCATTGGTTGGGAAGTCAGAAACTGAAGATGCCTGCCATCATGGCTTAGTTGAACCAACTATAAACACTAAGGAGGCTATGGATGCCATCAATAGCATGTTTTTGGAGCCAGTAGAACCTGAGACAATGCTCAAGAGACGATCAAAACCTAAGAAACCAAATTATGATCAGCAGGCAAGTGCATTTGGTATCTTTGTTGATGAAGATGAACCTAAAGGTAATCCAAATGTGCTTCGCAACAACAGCATGAAGCAAGACCATCCGAAATTCAGTCAGCAAACAGGAGGGTTTGCGATCTTTGTTGATGAGGATAGTCCTGATGCCAACGACCAAATTGTGAGGCAAAACAAGAACTCTAATAAGGAAAACGTGAAGTTAAATCAGGAAACAAGTGCGTTTGAAATCTTTGTTGATGAAAATGAGGCTAATGGCAATGTCCAGAATGTCTCATGCCACAGGAAGAATAGGTCTCCTCAAAGACCATTATGTGATTCATCTAAGCATCGAGGTGAAAGTGACTTCCAGAAGCCATTTGTTGGAGGATTTGCAATACTGCCAGATGACGAAGAAGAACAATGTGAAAAAAGTGATGACAGTATGAAGATGAATTCTAGAACTGTGAAGCCTACTGATGATTCAGGAACAAGATATCATGAAGGTTATCATCCTGTGAGTTCTGGGCTTGGAGAAGACACTGTCATTCATAGATTTGTTGGATCTACTATTGATGATGAACCTAAGGTGGAAAATGCATGCCACCATGGGCTAGTCGATCCAACTGTCAATCTAAAGGAGGCTATGGATGATATAAATAATATGTTTGGGAGACCACTGAACTTCAAGGGTGACAGAACAAAGAGGAAAGCCAATGCACTGCCAGACAGAAAAACAGTTCCAGCTTCTGGTTTCTCCATATTAGCTGATGATGACCTAAAAGATAACCCTACCAGCAAAGCTGATCAGAAGAATTCTCGCAAATTTGATGCTGTGGATGGTCTATTTGAGCCCACAATCACCACCCGTGATGTCATGGCAGAGATCAATGATATGTTTGGAATGCCACTGGACTTCTAATATTAGAGGGAACTGAATAACTCATGCATTTTCCCCCTTACCTTTTCACTTTCCCCTTGTGAAATATGCAGGTGAGCATTTTCTTAAGTTTTTGTTGGGATGTTTACAATTCATGTTCATTACGACTGCAAAGTGCGAACCTAGAAAATATTGTTGTCTGTGGGAAATGATATCCAAACATAAAGATAACGTTCAGTTGGTGACTGTGCTGTCAATTAACATTTATCACAGTGGGGGCTCAGAAATGGACAATAGCTTCCCATGAATCTACTGATGCCCTGAGTTTTTGCTCTGCTTGAAAAATGCTTCTCACTTGTGTCTCCAGATCCCTCCCAACCTGATTTTGTTGTCACCTGTCTGGAAAAGTTTACAAATTCATTGGTTCTCTTGCCACAGGGGAAGATATGCACGAGATGGTTCAATGTCGGGAGAGCTCGTTGGGTGATTCAGGGCGAAGAAACTGGCAACGATTGTGCTGCTGCAGGTGCCTGGACCTGTTGCTGGTACAAATTGATCGGCATGGTCTTATCCATCCAAAGAAGGGAATGGTTAGCATCCCAACCTCATTAGCACCAACCAATTGATCGCTGGTGTGGTGTCATATATTGCTGTCATTGGCTGAAATGTTGAGACATTGTACTATTTTTATACAACTTTTAGCAAGCGTTGGTGTGCTGTTCTGCCTCTCCGATGTTTGATATCCTAGCGCTTTTCTGGATTGGGCATGTACCTGCTTGTGATAGTCGTATGCCTTCATTTGGAGAGTTTGATAATTCAGATTGCCTATATATAATAATCGTTATAATGTTTCAGCGTGATGACCGATGAAGCAACAGTTTGACATTGCACGGAAATTGAAAACCTTTGTAGATGTTGATTGATTGAGATAGAAAAACATGAGAGATTACCTTTGATAATACTATAACCGCCATCAGATAAGTCATAGTATCATATGGATATGTACAACTTAAACATGCCATGGAAGAACAGCTAGCTGTTCGGCTTCCTTCAAAAAGATCGGAGAATGAAGATATCCCCTCCCCTCCACGGGGCGCCGGCGTGCCCTCCCTCGCCAAGCGTAGCCCCGCCAGCGTCTCGTGGACGCTGCCGAGCTCGTCACCACTGAGGCGATCAATGGCGTCGGACTCGGGCTCCGCCCACGACAGCGTCGTGCCGTCGAACCTCTCGTAGGCGTGGGAGGGCGAACAAGATGCACCCCGGCTGCTGCTGCTGGCGGTCTGGGCCAGTGGCTTACAGGACGAGGGATTGCTCCTGGTGCCTGGTGGTGGAGGAACGTGACAGCGGCGACATTGGCCGCTGCCGCTGCTGGTCGCCTTCCGATCTGCTCAATCTATAGGACCTGTGGCCTGGAAGGGAGTACACTGGAGCTCGGGAGTGTTACCTGGTGAGTCTCATCCCAACCCCATATTTTTTTTTATCCAGCGTTTACAAATTGTTTCAGATTTTTGCTTTTTGTGATAACAAATTACCCAAATTTGTGAACTTAAATTTGAAATATTGATCTTGGAACAAACAATCAGACCAACTCCAACCAGCAATTTCTAGGATCTCAAATCTTTAACCAACATGATCACTTGTTCAGTTGTTCGCAATTCCTGGCTTTGGCGAATGCTGAATGGGAGGACATGGACATGGCCAATCAACGTTGTATGTAGTACATTTGTAATATAAGTAAAATGGTGGTCTCGAGGAATCAGGACCTCAGTGCCTCGTCATTTAGTTGTAGGATAAAGACAAGGAAAACGAAATTGAAACAGTGGAGTAAAGTGACATCTGAAAAGGGCCATTGGTGATGATGTTATGTGTTGAAAGCGAGGTTCTATCTTTCTTCCCCTATTGAAAAGAACTTGGGGTTTCTCGATTATCATAGTGATAATAATTATACCAACCAACAAAAGTTGGAATGAATAGTCATTTCCAACATAAGTTACAAAATCATATAACTTCTCTTCAAGAAACTAGCGCATCAACTACAGTTTGTTGGCCCAGGCATAGTAATGTTTATGTAGGCAAAATCCTGTCAGTTGTCACCCCACCCCCCTGAAAATTTGATGAAGGGAGATGATTTAGAAAGTACAGCTCTTCAACTACACAACCTACCTCAAGGCTATAATGGCCTCCAAATGCCTGTGCCGACTAGGAAGTGTTGGCTGCAAGATGTGTCATTCTGCATTCCCACTGATATGTATCATCATGCTGTTTCTGACATATGATTCAGTGAGTCTTCAAACATTTAAAATTTGTACTTGAATGTTGCAAAATAAAGTAGTTTAACTGATCACTGACTGTTACCATGGTATGTATTACTGCATTGCTAACATGAACAATGCTTACCAAGAAGAAGACTAGTGTCCTATCTGGTCAGTGTCATCAATCAACCTGTAGAAATGGCACCTACCATGTCCTCTTTCCCTTGAAAAGGGAAAAAAGTGTGCCTGCCGACTCTTATGCATCACTAACCCACTAGCACTGCGCGGACATATCATTCTCTCACTTTCTATACTGAACACAGTGAGGCAGGCAACCTGATAAGAAGGACATAGCTAGAGAAACAGAGAGAAGCACACAAACTAATAGACCATAAATAAAGCATTACTAGGTTGTTCCATTAGAAAGCTTAAACCGCTCTCTCACGATGAGCACCACACCCTCAATGTCGCTGAATCTTGCTCAGACGGCAGAAACAGGCAGGGATGAAAAGGGTCACCACATTGAGACTGGCATATGTGTCCGTTCAGTGCCATCTACAGGCATGAAGATGCAACCCCTGTGCTTTCTTCAGTATTGTGCTTCATGCAACCGTACACTTAGCCCAGAGGTTGACATCTACATTTACAAGTATGTTTCTTGGCTTTGCCTTGGTACCCTAGCTAGGTATTTTATTGATAAAGTTAAAGTTTTTTTTCCCTAATTTCTGGTTGTTATGCTCAGTTTTAAACTTTTGGCCAAGTTAGCTTTTGATCTGCAACTGCTACATGTTGGTTCTTAGATTTTGTGGTGTCTATTCATGCAATGAGGTTTAATCAAGTTACTTTTCATCAGAACATGTGTTGGTTCTTAGATTTTGCCATGTTCTATTCATGCAAGGAGGTTTATTCAGGTTACTTTTAATAAGAAAGAATTATATTCCTTGATATATTGTTCAATCTTTTGCTCCTATCGTTCTTTGTAAGAAATACTACTACACTTAGGTACCAATCCATTTGAGAATGCAAGTCATTTTAGGTTTGTTCTAAGTGAAACTTGTCTCATTTGACCATTTATAGAAAATATTAACATCTACAATATCAAATAAATGTATTATCAGGAAATATTTCATGGTGTATGTAACTAACTAGTCTGATGTTGTACATATTTGTGTATTTTTCTATAAATAAACTTGGTTAAAGCTAGAGAAGTTTGACAATGGAGGGGGTACTTCTATCTTTCCTCAGCCTTGGAGTTCGAGATTTTGCTCCTTCCTTCTGTTTGATTCCTTGATGCTGCAGGGGAGAAAGCGCTTTCTGCAGTACTGAATGCCGAGAAAAAGGAATGAGGATCGACCACGCTTGAAGGAACCATCAGTCTTAAATTTGTGCATCGATATCAACAATTAAACGATTTGAACATGTCAAAGAAAGTACAATACCATACTCCATATATAGCTGTTTATGCAACTATTTATGGACTATGTCGACTAGGCAAAATGAAATTGCCAGTTTTGTGTTAACTGAAATTACAATTGATGTGTTGCTTCAGTCATCAATTAGTTCGCAACATGGAAAACAATAAACCAACAGTTATTTAGTGTTTGGGCATTACAGTAGCAGCAATTAGTGAACACTGAAGAGCTCAATGATCTGGTACCAAATGAGAGCTTTTCATGCTTGTGTAGATTTAACATGTTGGCAATCATGTATAGACAGAACAGAGATGCATACGACTGCATTTTTTGTTCTGAATGGAGAAACATCAAATTAAGTAACTATAACTGTGCTACTAGCTTCCTCAACCCTGACACAAATTAAATCAAATGAATCACAGCCCATGGAATCAAGATATGGTACCAGTCCTGTACTCCTGCAGTTATGGTCATGGGAACCCTTTGGTTCTTGCTCTTGCCCTCTGTGGAAGGGAACAAACTTGATTCTTGAAATAACAATGAGCAAATGATGTGTGGAGCATCTTTCAGTTAGCCTTGCTGAGTCTCTTTTTTTTTCGCGACCGGAACTTCACCTGTTTTTCATTAAGAGGGCCTTGCTAAGTCTCTAGACTGGTTTGCAGCACTACTATTATACTGATCAGCACTATGGTCAACACTCACCACCTAGCTAGTCGCTACCAATCACTTGTTGAGGGCATGCTTCCAACTGCCTCCCCTGCATACATATCTCTATGGTCTCTAGCAGTGTGCACACAAATGTTATCGAGTCAGTACTTCAGACCACTATATATGTTCCAATTCCAACTTCCAAGTACTTGGAAGTTGGAACAAGCATTTGATTACTTGTATGACGTAACTGAGCTTGAGCAAAATGAATGCTGCATCCCCTGCACTTGCTATCTATCTGCTGCTACTTGGAGGGGCGAGCAGGAGCTCCTCCGCGCCGACTTTCATGTTGGGGCCTGATGCAAACTTGACAAGCCTGTTGTTGTCAGGGACCGCGGCCTCGACGATGAACACGCCGCAGACAGGGCGGTGGTCCGAGAACTTGGACTCGCCGCGGATGTAGGACAGCTGCACTATCCCTTCCCCGTGCCAGAGGATCCGGTCGCACCTGCAGGCACAATTTTGTTGGGTTTGGTCATCATCCTCATCAGGATTCAGGCACACTGAACATTTTCTGAAACCTCGTGATCTGCAGGGAGGGAGGGGTTTCTGTTGTCGGAACGGAAGGCGAAGGCTCACTCACCATGCCGGCGTCCTCCTCTTCTTCTTGGACAACGACGCGTCCTCGCCGGCGTAGGTGTCGGAGTTCCACGAGTACTTGTAGGTTGGAGCGAAGAAGATCTTGCCCTCGTTCCACCCTCTGAAGACCCCACTCTCCCTTTCAGTTTTGAGCTGCTCAGCCAGTTGAGATTTCATCAGGAATGCCAATTGCACACTTGCAGAACATGCAGAGTTTCGGACAGAGTTTGTGCAGAATCATATGAACTTGGGCTGCATTGCATGGTTACCTGATCCTTCTCGAAGAGAGTGCCCCAGTCGTTGGCCTGGACGAGCTTCTTGGCCTCCGAGTAGCTCAGAGCAATCCGGTAGTTGAGATCGCCTAGCCAGATCACACGACTGCACCCGCCCGCAGTCAGTCAGCTTGCTTATCCGATCGATTGATCAATGGATGGATCCAAGTGGATGAGCAGCGAGCATGGTGTGTAGCTACTTACTCGTGCTCGAGGATTCGCTCGGGGATCCGGAGGCCGGAGCGCTTGCAGAGGCGGCAGAACTGCGTGTTCTTGAGGATCTCCAACACGTCGGAGTTCCGCCGCAGCTCGTCGCCTTCCTTCTCCCCCGACGCCAGGTGGCTGCACACGAAGCACAGGCTCGTCTGGTGCAGCGACATGCTCACCGAGATGCACCCCTGGACATCCACAACATGTCATCACACGATCTTGACGACGACGGCGGCGGCGATGACGACGTGGCAATTAATGGCGGCAGCAATGGAGGTTCAGACTTCAGAGTTCAAGCAGACAGCTGACGGACCTTGTTGCCGAGGTAGCCCATGATGCCGCGGCCGACGCAGGAGAAGCGGACGTGGCCGACATGGGGGACGAGCCCGCGCCTCACCCACACCGTCGCGAACAGCCCCACCATCTGTTTGCACGCCACCATGCAGTACTTCTCGCGCCGGCTCGCCACCGCTGCCGCCCCGGCGGCGGCGGGGCTCTTCATCATCACGTCGGACGCCGCGAAGTTGCTGGTCCGAACCTCCTCTTCCTCGTCGTCGTCGTCCTCCTCCTCCTCGTCCGTCGTGTCACCCTCGACGGCGGCGCTGGAGCTCCTGCCGCCGCCGCCGCCGCAGCCCATCATCAGGCAGGGAGCTCTGCAATTCAGCAGCCTCCTCCGCGGCGGCCGGTGGTGGTGGTGGTGGTCTGATGACGACGGGCAGGTGCACGCCTTGAGCCGCCGCCCGCGGGTGATGGCGGCGCAGATCTCCCTGTTCGAGGACTTGTCGAACCGGGATGGGTCCAGCTGCCAGGAGCTCGGCGGCGTCTGGAGAGCCGCCGCCGCCGGGGACGCCGCCGGGGAAACCAGGGACCGGCTGAAGCTGGCTGAAGCTTCCAACACGGCGGTGGTGTTGGAAGGCGGCAATGGCCGGTTCAGAGCCTGGTTGATGAGCGCCAGCCATCTCGACGCCGGCTCGTTGTCCTCGATCACCAGGACGTTGCCGGCGTTCAGGGGGACCACTTCTTGGAACCTGCATTGTATTTGTTCCATCCAAATTATGGCGGGAAAAGGATCCTATATACAAAGTTAAAACTGTTTCAAACTTCGAAGTAAACTAAATTTTGTAAACCAGCTGGGGAGAGGAGGGGAGAGGGGTGGGTGGGGGGGGGGGGGGGATTTACAAAAGTGTAATTTTCATTTAACCGTCCACTCCTAATTACACTTTTGAAATCTCTCTCCCACCTCTTCCCCGCAGTTGTTGTACGGTTTGTACGGAGAGATTGAATTACACTACATATGTATATGTTGATTATGTTCCCGTAACTGATTTTCCAATATGATGAAATTATTAGTTTCATGAGTTGACAGCTGCCGGAGACGGTAGTTGCTAGGTAACTGTCATTGACTCATTGGAATAAGAACTTAGATATGCAGGAGAACCACAAGGAAAAATCTTGATTGGTTTGGAGATTGCATGATAGGAAGATCAACAGCAGAACAATTAAACGTGCTGAAATCTCTTGTGGTTCTGGAGACATGAAAATGACAACGATTTAAGCCGAAAAGCAAGCATACGTGTCAGAGACTCTGATGTCTGAAGATGTGATGCCTGAAGATATGCATTGTGATTGTATAGGAGGCACTGAAATCTGAATCGGATAAGACAATAGCAATAATGCAGTTTTGTGGTGCTTAAATTTGAGCATACCCTAGCACATAAATGTCTGAGTAGTCATCAGAAGGCAGGAAATCATTCAGATTGAGACCCCTGTCCGGGGTTTTTCCGGCGACGTTCCATGTGGCTGCAAATACCCTATGATAAGAGCAATGCAAGGCAGAGTAAATATCTCAATTTGAGCTAATAAATAAAGAGATCTGAATCTTGTAAAATAAAAGGTACAGCCATTGGAAACTACTAATGATTTGACTGATGACTATGCTCACCTGAAAGCTTCCATATGAGTAGCACTGGTTGTTGCAGGAGAACCGAAACCGCCGAAATTTATACTTCGTCTTTCTATTTGGAACAAGATGAAGTTAGAAAATGGAAAGGGAAACCTCGTTTAGACTTCAAGGTCAAAAGGGTTGAGATGACACATGGAAAGATAAAAGCTAATCAATGACTGAATGTAGAGGAGTAGAATTAGTGGAGCAGAATGGGATAAATACGTACCCGAAAGACTTTTGAAGAAGGATGAGGATGATGCTGACGGGGAAGCCACTGCTGACCGTTCTGGGGACTCCTTCAAATCAACTGAAAAGTCTGAATTTGACTGAAATCATAACAGCAATTTACACAATACAGTACTTTTTATAACATAAGATTTGGGATGCATGCAAGATTTTTTCTTATCCTCATGGATTACTAGAGAGGAGAAAAATTTGTCGCTTTGCTGTTAGAAAGGATGCGATAAAAACTAAACCTGCGGAGTTGATGCCGTACGCTGTGGTGCTATGTCTTGGTGAGGCATTCCTATCTTTTGTTCCATGAAGTTTTGGAAAGGGAAACTGAAATGGAGAGGCAAAAAAGACAAGAAAAACTCTCAAAAGGTAAACTAACTAACTTTTGAAGTTTTTGGCCGGAGAGAATACAAAAGACGCTACCTTCTTCTTCCTTCTGCTGGTACTCTTGTCCATGTCTGAACTAAGTTCAATTTCTGCAACCAGCTTCACACGAACAGCTCATAAAACAAAGACGACGCCTGCAGAAGGTTTTCAGAACAAGTCAGGTTAGGTAGGTAGGTACAAGTTTCAGCTTTACACGAAACCAAGCAGAAGAGTCTAGTGATGAAAAATAGGAAATTGAAGGTAGCCACAAAGATTTCAAAGACTTGTTCTTCTGGACAAAGACTGGAGCCGAAAGAAATTCAAAGGCACAACGAGAAAGTGAAGAGGCACCAGCACCTCATTTGGAAACATTACTTTGAACAGTAATATGAACCTAACTGGACAAAAGAATCTCGGCAGATCACCAAACAGAATAGTGTTTATCTTCTGCAAGATACCTCACACAATAGAATGAACAGAGTGGAAAAATTCAACCGAGCAGCTGACAGCAAAAGAACTAGTTGGACTGAAAACATCTCTAATTCTCTACAAAAGGATTATTTTTTGCCACAAAATAATACGTCATGGCTTTTTCAAAAACTTTTTTACCAAAAATGCAGTATAGATGATGACGACGAATCGTCAAAGGGAAAACAATCTACATGTTGGACATCGATCTCATCCAAATTTGTGGTGGTGATCCGGTCCAATAGAACAGTAGCAGTTGACCAAGCAGACATGTTTAAAATACAGCTTTGGGAAGAGTTCCAAACGGGGGATACAGGCACAGCTGCTGTTGTGGTGCCATCAACATGCCATTAAGAAATTTGAATGTTGAGAAACATTATTTAGCATGCTGGTGAAAATGAAACAACCCACAGAAAAGCTACTAAAATCAGTGGACAAGAGACAATAGGACGGCAATTCGCGTATGTCTGCACAAGCATAGGAATATTCGAACAACAGGTTATATCCTAATTCTTTCGTAGACCCAAATGTCCATTACAGAGAACGCACAGCATTTTCTTTTCGATACAGTCAATCGATCAGCGACGAACGAAACAGAAGAAAGAAAAGGACTAACCACGAACAATTGAACTTTAGAACAGGGAAGGCAGCTAGCAAGGGAGTCTTGAGGTCTTACATGATGGGGATTTGCTAGCTGGTGGGAGGCATGAGAAGGGATGAATAGCTAGAGGAGGAGGCATGAGAAGGGATGAATATCTGGAGGAAGGGGAGCAAAAGACGCTTCAGAAAAATTGCGCTTTGACTAGCTGTCTCCACTACTACTCTCCACTATGCAAGGAAGCAAGGAAATAAAGTTGCCAAGAACTGAATAAACTAACCTACCTAGCTATATAGTATAAGCCTAGTAGCTAGCAGGCTGTCAACAGTTAAGTGCATCGTGCTGTATTAAGAAATAAACTCCTCCATAGATTGGAGGCATCGATCCAAAAGAGGGGCAATGGTTTGTTGGTTGCTCTAGGAACCACCACCACCACCATGCACCACCAGCGGGGAAGCTTATAAGGCTAGCTAGGAATTAATGAAATGGCTGGAAAAGCTCTAGTTGAAACAGCTAGCTTGGTATTTGAATGGAATGGAACAGCTAGCGAGTAGTGCATATTCAGAAACATCCAAAACAGTTTCAGATGCAGACAGGAGGAACAGGCCAAAGCTGAACAACGGCATGGTTTGATGTCCTTCATCGTAATAATAAGTCGATATAAAATAAGCAAGTAGTGAGAGAAATACTAAGTATGTGTAGTAAGTAATTAATGGGCAGTCGTACACGGAAACCGAGGCAGCCGTTTTTGGGCTTGGAAGCGTCCAAAATCAAATCAAACGGACGCAGACGCTGAGGCTGAGGTAGAGGCTGAGGCTCCAAGGAAAGATGATTTGACCCAAGATTTGTTGTTTTCTTCTTCTGGAATTAGTTGGAGTTGGCAAGGAATGAATGAACTTCATCGGAATGAGCACGGTGATTATGTTATTATATTTATATTACATTATATATATATATATATATATACACGGAGTAATAACTGGTAATTAAGTTAGGAACAGGCAGGGGGCGAAGATAACAAAGCGAGAAAAGTTGTAATAATGATTATTTTATCAGCAATGAAAAAGAGAGAAAGAAGGAAAAAAAAAACTCCTTAATTTTATAGGGCAAGACACTAAAATGGAATGAAATAATGCGAGGAGAAATAAAATTCCATAAAGACGCACGCATGCAAATGCAAAAGCAGGAGCTCTTGGAACATGAAAAATTGAAAACTGAAAGCACGAATAGGCAAGGATGCATGCTAATTTGCTAAGATGAGAGGGAAGAAGAGATCGAGGAGAAGAGAGCCGATCGAACGAAGCAACGATGGAGCGGAAGGAAACTAACTGATCAATGGACTGGAAGCAGCAGATGGATGATGGGACGAATGGTTGGTTACCTGCTCATGCAGACTGGATGACAATGACAACCGCCGCCGCCATGGCGACCGATGATGGCCGGAGAGCCGGGAGATCGCGGAGCTGGCCGGCAGCGGTCGGTCGGCGTTGCCTCGTGCCGTCGTGCGTGCGTGCTCGTGGCTGCCAGGCTGCCACTGTCAAATGGAGATCGAGAGATGGGGACGCAACCGACCGCGAGCAGAGATGAAGCCGAAAGGGAAGACGATTAGGAAGAAGGAAACGGCCGTTTGAACGAAAGGGTGGTTAAGGACCAATGAAAGTGGAGGAGGTTTTAGCCATTTAGGTAGCTAGCGGTGGTGGCGATCTAAATAATCTAGTAGGAAATTAGCGCGTGGTGGTGGTTTGGAAACCGCCGCCGGCCGCCCGGGTCGTCGCTCGGCGACGACGGCGATGCGTGGTTGGTTGGTGACGACGGACGGACGTGCGTGGAGCGTGGCTGCGGTTGCGGTTGCGGTTGCGGTTGCTACCTTGGTCAACGTGTACTCGAATCCAAGGAGAGCCTGAAACCAGTTGGGATCCTGGGCTCCTGTCGTCACCATGTCCCCAGCTAGCTTCGTGCACCGGCAATACAGTACTGCTCTCACCACCAATGCATCCATCTCGCCTGCAGAGGCTGCTGCTGCTGGGATCGACATCAACGACGTGCGGCTGCCTGCTCCATGGTCCATGGACCATGATTACAGATTCCATCCATCCATGCCATTATTCCGGCCTCACATATATACGATCCTCATCTTGGACCACAAGACCACCGCGCAAGCTCATTAGGTTTACTTCTCCCTTTTGACTTCCTGCTTGGTGTAGTACTTACTACACAAACACACACCCCTTCCCTTTTTTACATACTAACAACTAACTACCCTTTTGAGGAATAATGCTAACTAACTACCTCACTACTCCCTTCGATCCATTCCTCTTGAGTATCGCCTAGATTTTTCATTGAAAACATTAGCAATATTTTTGTATCTTCAAATAAGTGTACTACAAAAGCATATATTTAATGGTTAATCTAGTGATACTTATTACGAACCACAAATATTTATAAAGTTAATCTTGTATATATTTGGGTTGAGTATGTTGGACTCATCGGTATGTGAGAATGGCACACATAAAAGAGGACAAAGGGGGTATGCCCCCTTTGTCCTCTTGACTAATTAATCTCGGCCGTCTGATTACAAATCAATAGATGACGACGATATAGAGTATCATCAGCTTATAGTGTTCGGCACGGTAGCAAAGCAGGCGTCACCATTTCGGTATGCATACCGAACCAGCTCCTGCTTTGCTATAAACGGACGTGAAATTTGAGCACCCTCTATGTTGATGACTACAACACAAATTAAATCCCACGACGTGAAGCTATACAAATCAAAAGATCATTTCCAACACTGGGCTTATTCTTTCTCACAGAAGAACAAGCTCCTGTGTATCGGCGGAGATACACGCACCACTCGTGCAGGTCAGTTAATGTTCCATCCAGGCAGCTCTTGTCAACGCAAGCTTTCCGGAAGCCTAGGTGCAAACTGTCCTCTCTGTCAGCTTCTTCAGTGGTACAGCTTGTCCAAATCTCCTTTGAATTTGGTCTTTATCTGCTCCCTCTTCAGCTTAAGTGCTGCAGTCACCAGCCCAGACTCCGGTGTCCAGGGTTCAGGCAACAGCACTATCTTCGCTGGCACCTCGAATTTCTCGAGCCTAGCTGATTTTGCGGCCTGCACAGTTGGATCAGGTCACCTTACATGAAATCTTTCTAAAACTATAAAAAAAAAAAAAAAAGCACCACAGGCTCTAATTCACCGTCGCGACTTTAACAAAAACCTAGCATGGCAAACATGTGGTTACAGTACGCTCCCACAATGGTTAAACGATTTTAAGGCGCATTCTTGGTACTAGGAAAGGAAAACCAGAACACACTGCAACCTTTGAAATGCAAAATTGTGCCTCTGCAAACCAAAGACTATAATGTTTATTCATGTAAGATGCTGTTAGTTATGTCTAACCTTTGATAGTGACTGCTGAACCTCCTTAACTGCTTGATCATTCTGGCAAAGCTCTTCAAAGCCTTTATAGTTTATGCCAGAATTCTGAGCCCACTTCTCCAAGGCCTGGTGTGCTGGAACAACCAGGGCAACACAAAAATTATGAAATGGATCAGCATAAACCATGATGTTCTCCACATAATTGCTTGTGGCGAGAGCCGATTCAACCTGCAAAGAAAGATAGTAAATCACTCTTCAACAAAATATTCACAGCAGGAGGCCTTTTTGAAAACACACACACACACAACACACAAACAAACCTTGCCAAGAGACACATATTCTCCATGCTGGAGTTTTACTATATCTTTTTTCCTGTCAATAATCTCAAGGCACCCATCAGGATGGAACTGACCAATATCACCAGTGTAGAACCAGCGTATGCCCCTCTCATCAACCTGTAGGTCACATGAAATGGAAATAAAGTGAGAACTTAAGGCTATAAAATGCTCTGGTTCTGGACCTCTAGTAGAGTCTTACCTTGTATACTTCGTTCGTCTTTGCTTCATTGTTGAAATAACCTTTGGTTATGCTGTGTCCACCAACCACAACCTCTCCTCTCGGCATAGGAGAATCAGAAATCCTATAACCACCTTCTTCCCACGAAACAAGCTGCATTGGTTGGACAGAGAAAAAACATCAGACGTGTTACAGATAGTTAAGGCCTTAACATGCTGGCAAGAGAACAGAAAGTCCTTCAGGAAAATGAAAGTGTTCAGTGCTACTCATTGTCATTAGGAAACCAACATCAGATGAATAGTTGGGGCATGTATTTAACAGGAAAGTTTGAGCATGCCATTGAAAAAAATTAATATTCTAAGCTTTGATAAACTGCATCCAGAAAAAAGGTGCCAAGAATGACACTCCTAGATACGCAAATCTATCACTCATTGTCATCAAATTTGTAAACACAAACCTTGACATAGCAGCAAGGAAGCGGTGGACCAACACGACCTACACTGGTGTCATCCCATTCAGAGAAAGCTGCTCCAGCACAAGTTTCAGTCAATCCATAGCCTTGACCCACGGGGACACTGCAGCAACAATTAAGTAGCATATAAGTACAAGAAATATAGGAAACACCTTACCTTATCAGGAAATTCATGGGCTACATATGCAAATTCATTATAGAAAGTTTCACTGATTAAAAATTCTTCATTTATCCGCTGTTAATTGGCAAGGATATTCAGAATAATAACTCAGATATTTAAGAATGAACTTATCCAACTGATAATGAATGAAGAATCGGATAACATGGACCTGGACCCAAATGAGCATGTCACATAAAACTGCTCAAGAGCCTCTACAAGCAAACTATGATTGCAAATTCAGTCTAACAATCCCTAGTCAAATGCATGGGCATACATTTACAGCTGCTACAAACCAAGATCACTCAGTAACTATGCTTAAGAGTTTCCTGTATGGCAGCTAGTTGAAGATTTTGAGCCTAGCAGCATATAGAATATCGACGATATACTGTTTCATAAATAAAAATTACATTACACCATCCATTAGATCAGATGAGACAATAAATTGTAATTTGAGATAAGCTGGGAAGAAGACATTACCCTAGACATATATTCATAAATCTTTGTGTGTCACTTGATAGAGGTGCACCACCACAAAGAACAAATCTTACACGTCCTCCAAGCATTGCCCGTATTGGTTTATAAATAATGCTATCCCATATCATCCTCTCCGGTGCCCAAGATCCAAACCAACTCCCCTCAATTGCTGCAAGATTTCTCTTATATGCAAAATCAAACAGCTTCTTTGTCAGGCCACCCTTCTCACCAACCTGGAAAGAGAAACAGAAAAGTCAATTTTCACAATGAAAAATAGTTGATTGCTTACTCATGATCCCTGTGATTAATAGTACCATTGAAGGCAGTTAATTATGTGTTGAAAATCATTGTGCAAATCTAATTCAAAGAAGCATGGTAGTTTGTATGGTTGTGACCTTGTAGCCTACCACATGTCCACATGAAACAAAGGAACTCTCTTAACAGTGACTGCATGTTCTAGCCACAAAATTAAAGGTGTCACGAGAGATGCCACAAGAGGGAGGTATTCAAAATGTAAAGCTTGCTCATGTGATGCTTTTATCAACTGAGCATAGTTGTATCACAAAGAGCTGAGCACAAGGAGATGACTATACAAAGGAACGTTTACACAAATCACTCTACACTAGGTTATACTTACCATATACACAGAATATTCTAACAGTATCAATGCTAATCAATGACATTTCGTGGAAATATAAAATTCAGGAAATAAACTCACTTTCTTAAACACTGCATCTCTGATACGATCCAAAATTGCAGGAACTGAAATCATAAGAGTAGGATTCAGTACAGAAACATCTCCTTTTGTCCCCTTCTTAATCTTGTTTGATGTATCAGTCATAGTCAATGCTGAACCATATCCAATAGCAGTACCAGAAGCTAACATGACAGTCTGGATTGACAATAACATCGTATCATTAAAGACAGAGACAACTCTTGTAAAACTACATGTATTTGAATTATAACATATATCACCTCTGCTGCTAGTTCAAAGACATGAGCCAATGGAAGGTAAGCCAGATAAACATCATTCTTGCCAAGGTTTGGGACTATTGTCATGACTGCTGCAGTTGTGGCCACCATGTTGCCATGTGTGATCATTACACCCTGCATCAAAATGAACCACCTAACTAAATTACAGAAGAGAAGAACACCAGGTAAATCAATTATTTCAGAAATAAAAGATCATAGGAAGAAACGAAGCCCCTAACATGCTACAATACAACTAACTAGTCTGTATGGCATGATAAAGTCCAGAAAAGTACTCTCTTAGATCTTACGTATTTTAGTGCACCAGCACCAGAGTTTGATATCTATGCATATTTTAGAAGCAATGTCAAGTTAAAGCTTTATCCACTATAAATTTTGCAGTGTTATTTATTATCTATGCATTAGATGAAAAGATTGCTGGATTAAACATTAAGATGTGGCTCACTAGCCCCACAACACTCTTAAGGGCCCAATTGGTCCTGCCACTGTAGATTCTGTATCAAGTAAGGACACTCGTATATATCCAAGCAAATATAGGGAACAACTGTAGGTTCTGATTGTCTTCTTTATTTATGTTCATGCAAATCACAAGATTATGAATGCATAAGAAATTGCAAATTCTTTGATCAACAATATACCTTGGGAAGACCAGTACTTCCGCTTGTATACATGATAACTGCAGTATCAGAGCTTGAAGGTAACCTTGCATCAACATGAGATGTCTTGCCTAGTTCCTCTACTTCAGTGAAAGACAATGCTGTCAGATGCTTCACTTGATTCAGTGTCTCAGCCTCAACAGGTTCATCCTCAATATAAATAATATGCTTAAGACTTTGCAATTTAGAGCTGATCGCAGGTATCTTCTTAAGTTGCTTTGAATCACATATCAGAGTTGAAACCTGTGTCTGAAATTCAACCGAAGAGTATCTAAGATGTTTGACCAAATACTTCAACACTTGGGCACCAAATCATGTATACGGTATACCAGTAAGCACTAAGCACTTCCAGATAAGGGCATCAAGCGTTTATAAACAGCTGACATACAGGTTTTTTTTTTTCTAAAAGTATCAAGTTAAATTAAGAGTATAGACAAACGAAATTGCATAGTTCTCAACTGGATAGAGTCCGAGGAAAGATGATCCCCCCACCCCCCACCCAACACAAACACACACAAAGATGTATAACAGTGCACCAAATCCACAGTACCTCGTTTAGTGAATGCACCAATGCATCCTCACCAAGAGATGCATATATAGTTACAACCGTTAAATTTTGTCGGAAGCATCCCTGAAAAGAAAAAAGACGTTACTACAGTCAGAGCTTCAGAAGTTCAAACAAATGTCCTGATACAATGGCAGGCATGATATGATTACCTGAGCCGCAATGATCCACTCAGCTCTTGTATCAGAGAAGATAGCAGCATGAGTATCTAGGTCATGGCCAATCTTGATAAGTCCAGAGGCAAAAGTACATGCGCGGTTAAACGCCTCAGCATAGGTATTCCATTCATATTCACCAAGGTGTAGCTTCTCAAACTTCCTTCCATCAGAAGATTCCACAAATTCCCTCTTAATTAGCTTCCTCATGCCAAGACACCTCCGTCGAGAGTACTTTTTGCTGGCCATCTCGAACAGAGCTGCCATTGTGGTGGCGCCCTCCCATGGGACTTCAACTAAGGAGGAAAACCTGCTGTTCCGCATGGCAAATCCCTCCTCTCCCCCCACATCAGCTCGCACCGCCCGTTGCTTTGTCTTCTTGCCAAACATCATGGAAAGCAAGACAGGAGTAACTACAGCCAGAAACAGGGCGATGACAACTCCGTTCACACCATACTCTTTCAGCAGCGGTACGTCACTTGTAGCGATTCTTTTTAGAAAGGACATGTTGGAATTATCATCACTAACTTCTCCCATGGTTTTCTACTATATTTGCAGCATCAGCCAATAACTTGACAAATTTGACTGCATAAAAGTAACCACAGGGTTATGCGTGTTGTCATGTTATAACTTATAAAAGTAAAAACTCTGAGGCACTTGAATCTGTACATAACAACATTGAGTGAGTGCAACATGGGTGATGATCCATGATGGGGGAATTTATTACTGTGGGTGCACACCACTAGGCAGCATAACAGAAATGAAAAAGGCATTATTCTGACTACTACGAACCTTCCAAAGCTCAGTAATATAAAGGTATGATGCTCATGACGAACAGGACAGAGCAAAACGATTTTACAAAATCGCAGCTAGCTTAACTTTAGGTGAAGCAATGAAGCTGCCCAAGGCTGCAGGGCAGGGCATCATGATGGACAGGGAGCCACGACGACACAAGTACCGCGGCTGTGATGGTGAGGATCGATAGCAGTAAGACTAGAGGCACTTGTCACATCGATAGACCTAAATTTTAACAGAGCCCAAATAGTTTCAAGTTTGAACAGTGGTTTGTCATTTGTAGCAATTCATCTTAGAATTGACATGTCTGAACTCTGAATTTACTGCATACTAAAAAGTAACCACAGGGTTATTTGTGTTGGCATTTTATAAAAGTAACAACTCTGATGCACTTGAATTCGTACACAACAACATTGAGTTCGTGCAACAACATGGGTGGTGATCCATGATGGGGGAACTACTACCGATGATGGGGGGACTACTACCGTGAGGCCGCTCGCTCGCTGGGGACGAGACGACGGAAACGGACGCGGCTCTCTCTCTCTCTCTCACGGAGTGGGGCGGTTGGGGAAGAAACTACCAAAGCAGCAGAAAGACGCCGCGCGCGGAACACGACGAGCAGCCAAAAAGGCGGATCGGTCGCTTACCGGGAGGGGGTGGTGGTGGGCAGGGGGCAGCGAAAACGGCAGCCTCGTGGTCAGTCGCGGTTGCGGCTGTGTCGTCCGACTCGGCGGCTCTGCAGTCGGATGTGGGATGAGATCAGCCGGGAAGGAGGCGGGGAGGGAAGGGGAAGGACCGGAGGAGGGCGGATCATCGCCTCACCTGCGCCGCGCCCCTGGCCGCGCCGCCGCTGGCCGCCGGATCTGCGGCGTGGTTGGCAGGGCCTGCTGGTGGTGGGGGCGAATCCCGCAGGAGGCAGGACAGGAAGAAGAAGCCAGGCAGTTGCCTCGGTAGTGCGATCGCTTCGAGTTCTGGTCATCCGTATCCGTGTGGTGGGCCACCCCTGACTCATGTGCCGGCCCGGCCACGTGTCGTGTCGTGCGGGGCAGGGCAACGAGAAGGGACGAAAGTGAAGCGCCTACGTACTCATTCCAGGTGCGTACACGTGGGCTCGCGTGGACTCTGTGTGTGGCTGTGTGCCCGACGCGTGGGCCCAGTAATAAAATAGACCGGAGGGGACATGGGGCCGGCCAACGTGTTGATTTCCTTTTTAAAAAAAAGAATCTGAACTGATTAATAGTAAGAAGCTGTTAGAGATGTTATATTGTTAATGGGTACATTTTAAAGTGCCATAAGAATAGGGTACCCATAAACATGAGCTACATTGATACAAACAGCAGCATTACAGTTATACTCATTGGCATTAATAGCATTATGAGCTTGTCTAGCAAGTAAATCTGTCATTTGATTTTGGCTTCTCTTGATCTTCCGGATTGCTGTAGATATTACCTGCATTGAAGAGCCATTGATTTGGGTATAGGGTTTAATTCTCCAATTCGATAGGTGTGCAAAGTCATGTCCATTGAGAAAGTGAACTAGCTGTTGATTGTCAGTAAGTATGGTGCATTGATTCATCTGTAGGGTGTGCAGTAGTTTTTTCGCAAGGACAATCGTTGTTGCCTCCGCCATGGGAACAGATGAGGAGTCCCTCATAGCTGCCTTGATGAAAATGCTAAGGAGGGATTGACTTGGGTATTGACTATGAGCTCCTTCATCATCACATGTGTTGAGCTTTGCAACATCTTCAAGCCATTTTCATCACATGGCATATGTTGCTCACACATATGTATCTATGGACTAATCCCTATGTATCTCAACGTAAACACATTAGTCCACCCTAAAGTTGTCACTCAATTATCAAAACCTAACCAAGAGACCTTTCAATCTCCCCATTCATGCGTCAGAATACTGTAATGCTGGTTTGTCATCATTATGCTATCAGCAGATTGTAATGTTGGTTTGGATGGACATCAGGTTGTTTAGGCCGTGGTTTGACGATCACTCATCAACCTTGACCCCATGGGAGAAAGTTCACAATCTTCGAAGGCGATTTCCATCACTGTTACTTGGGGACAAACAACTTTTCAAGGGAGGGCCACTATCAAGGCCATGAAGGAGAGGGCAATAAGGATCAAGACTATTGTTACACATTTAGCAACAAAACAAATAACGTCGGTCAGGTGCGATAATGTTGACAACTAAACCGTAGTGGTGTGAGTTGGTGACGAGTTATCGAGCATTATACATAATGGGGATGTACATCATTTGGCTCAAAGCTAAGCAGAATGCCTGTTATTGCTCAAATGTTGGTAATTTTAATATTGTACTTATTTATGAAATACAAAAGCATAGGTTTTTCAACACTATATATGTAGCCTGTAAATCCTGAAGCTTATATTGTCGTAGTATGTGAAGCAAGGTGGAAAAGTGTCTTTGGTTGGTTTGTTACTTTAGACAAGACAATGCAACGCTATCCAATTAGAAGTTACTATATATCTACTTAATTTAGTTTTGACGATGGTTTCCTAGACCTGTTGATATCTTTACATATTCTTAAGACCTTTTCCATGTCAATCACATATACGGCTGTGAGTACAGCTTGTTCCTCAACCATTGTTATAGTATTAGCTCTCATTATATATGTCATATTCTTGCCAGGATGCTGCTTCCCTTGCAATAGCAATCATGAAAAAGAGACTGCGGAGTCGAATTTTTTTGGGCTGTGACAACAAGCTCCTTTCCAGGTAATCGCTGACCCTCTGCTCAAAAAAAGGTAATCGCTGACCTTGTTCAGATCGGTTTCTTTGTTTTGTACAGTCAGATTTTGCCGTGCAGAGTTACTCTTTTGGTTTGCCAAAAAAAAAAAACTTTGCAGGCAAGAAATAATGGATGCTGTTAACAGAAGTGTGAAATTTGACACGAAGTTTGAAGGCTTTATTGGTCAGTCTTGTACTACCTGCTATGGTTTTGTCATATACTTGAGAGCACAGGCATTAGCATATCTTAATTCATCTGAAATGTGTTTTTACTGCAGGTACTGACGGTCCATTGGGGAAGAATGGAGAACTCGAAAACTCGGACTGAGATCGGTTGGGAACAAAGTATATCCAAGCTTCACCGAATTCCTTGGTATCAGCAGTTGACATCCTTACATACTGTTCAGTTATTCTGACTCGGCTGAGTAGCAACCGCGATTAGATTGCACCATCGTTTGCATTTTGATATGGTCTGAACTGGTGAGGGTGTACATCTCAGTCGACTCCGGGCCTGTCCTCATTGTTTTGATCCTCACTTTTTGAGTTGTGAACCAGACTGACGCCACCCTACGTGAGTCCATTTGTGGATCATGTACATGGTGTCCTCTGCAGACTACCGTGTCGTATGACTGCAAACTAGTTTTAAGGTCTCGTCCTCCGGGCAACAAGTTGATTTGTCGACTGCAAGTTCCTTTCTTGGGTCGCAGAATGGTTCCCTGGTCCTCTGGGCAACAAATTGATTTGTCGACTGCAAGTTTCCAGAGAGAGAATTGATCGTCAACTACAGAACAAACGAACGATCAACCAATTGTAGATCATGTGCTGACTAGCGCAGTTAGCCACCCCTCTTGACATACCCTACCAACGTCGTAGACAAGATACGTATAGACAGAAATATGACAAAATACGACACGTTAACTTTACAAATCGTTCAAGTATAAATCTTTTTTTAACAAAAAATAAACAAGTTGTACGATGTCATCTGTTATACTTTGGTGATGTGTCCAGGGCCTATTTATTTTATATACAGAAGACAGATTACCATGCAACAAAGGTCCAGAAATAAACATCATTACACTGGCCGTAAACGAACGTGAAATTGAGCATCCTCTATGTAAAACAGAAATTAAATCGCACGACGTGAAGCTATACGAATCAAAAAATCATTCCAGCGGCTTATTCTTTTCCTCACAGAAGAACAAGCTCCTGTGTCTCGCAGAGATACACACACCACTCGTGCAGGTCAGTTCCATCCAGGCAGCTCTTGTCAACGCAAAGCTTTCTGGAAGCGTAGGTGCAAACCGTCCTCTCTGTCAGCTTCTTCAGTGGTAGAGCTTGTCCAAATCGCCTTTGAATTTGGTCTTTATCTGCTCCCTCTTCAGCTTAAGCGCTGCTGTCACCAGCCCAGACTCCGGCGTCCAGGGTTCAGGCAATAGCATGATCTTCGCTGGCACCTCGAATTTCTCGAGCCTTGCTGATTTTGCAGCCTGCACAGTTGGATCATGTCACCTTACATGACACCTTTCTAAAACTATAAAAATGGACCACATAGGCTCTAATCCACTGACACAACATAAACGGAAACCTAGCATGATTAACATAGCATGACTAATATGTGGTTACAGTACGCTCACACCATGGTAACAAGATTTCAAGGTGCATGATTGTTGCTAGCTTTGCTACTGGTACTAGAAAAGGTAAACCAAAACACACTGCAACCTCTGCAATGCAAAATTGTGCCTCTGTAAAACCAAAGAGGCATTCTTGCTTTGACGCATCAACTCTGTTAGCATAATTTTTAGTCATGTATGTAAGACGCCATCAACTGAGTTATGTCTAACCTTTGATAGTGATTGCTGAACCTCCTTGATTGCTTGATCATTTTGGCAAAGCTCTTCAAAGCTTTTATAGTTTATCCCAGAATTTTGAGCCCACTTCTCCAAGGCTTGGTGTACTGGAACAACTAGGGTAACACAATAACTATGAAACGGATCAGCGTAGACCATGATGTTCTCCACATAATTGCTTGTTGCTAGAGCCGATTCAACCTGCAAAGAGAGACGGTAAATCACTCTTTCAACAAAATATTCACAGGAGGCGGCCTTTTTCAAAAAAAAAAAAAAACCTTGCCAAGAGACACATATTCTCCATGCTGAAGCTTTACTATATCTTTTTTCCTGTCAATAATCTCAAGGCACCCATCAGGATGGAACTGACCAATATCACCAGTGTAGAACCAGCGTATGCCCCTCTCATCAACCTAGGTCACATAAAATGGAAACAAAGTGAAAACTTAAGGCTACAATGTTTTGGACTTCTAGTAGAGTCTTACCTTGTATACTTCATTTGTCTTTGCTTCATTGTTGAAATAACCTTTTGTTATGCTGTGTCCACCAACCACGACCTCTCCTCTTGGCATTGGAGAATCAGAAATCCTATAACCACCTTCTTCCCACGAAACAAGCTACATTGGTTCAACATAATAAAAAAGGGAACATGTTACAGATATTTAAGGCCTGGGCATGCTGGTAAGAGAACAGAAAGTCTTTCAGGAAATTGGAAGTGTTCAGTGTACTCATTAGATTAGTGGTTGGGAGCAAGTATTTAACAGGAAGTTTCAGCATGCCATAAAAAAATTAAGCTATAAAAAAGGGCGTACCCAGTGCCGTAGGCTCCCGCACTGCTATAAAAAAATTAAGCTATGTGGTTGATAAAGTGCATCCAGAAAAAAAGTGCCAAGCATGACACTCCCAGATATGCAAATCTATTGCTCATTGTTTTGGAGGTTTCATCTGCTAACATCCGCAACATGAATATCAAGTATATTTGTTAACTACTATCCAGCAAACATCGAATTTGTAAACACAAACCTTGACATAGCAGCAAGGAAGCGGTGGACCAACACGACCCACACTTGTGTCATCCCATTCAGAGAAAGCTGCTCCAGCACAAGTTTCAGTCAATCCATAGCCTTGACCCACTGGGACACTGCAGCAACAATTAAGTAGGATATAAGGACAAGACACATAGGAAACACCTTAACATATCAGGAAAGTCATGGGCTACATTTGCAATTGAATGTAGAAAGTTTCACTGATTAAAATTCTTCAGTTTATCAACTATCAATTGCAAGGATATTCAGAAAACTCAGATATTTAAGAATGAACTAATCCAACTGATAATGACCGAAGAATCAGATAACATGGACCTGGACCCAATATGAGCTGTCACATAAAATTGATCATTTGTGTACATTCAAGAGAACACTAGTCAAGAGTTTTATAGCAAACTATGATTGCAAATCCAGTCTAACAATCCTTAGACAAATGCATGGGAATATATTTACAGCTGCTACAAACCAAGATCACTTGGTAACTATGCTTAAAAAGTTTCCTGTATAGCAACTTGTTGAAGATTCTGAGCCTAGTGGCATATAGAATATGAATTATATAGTGCTCCATAAATAAAACTCACATTATACCAACCATTCGATCAGCTGAGACAATATTGTAATTTGAGATAAGCCGGCAAGAAGACATTACCCTAGACATATATTCATAAATCTTTGTGTGTCAATTGATAGAGGTGCACCACCACAAAGAACAAATCTTAAACGTCCTCCAAGCATTGCTCGTATTGGTTTATAAATAATGTTATCCCATATCATCCTCTCCGGTGCCCAAGCTCCAAACCAACTCCCCTCAATTGCTGCAAGATTTCGCTTGTATGCAAAATCAAACAGCTTTTTTGTCAGGCCACCCTTCTCACCAACCTGGAAAGAGAAATAGAAACGTTAATTTTCACAATGAAAAATAGTTGATAGCTTACTCATGAAGTCATGAACCCATGTGATTGATACCACAGAAGGCAGCTAATTATGTCTCATTGAAAATCATATGCAAATCTAATTCAAAGAAGCATTAGCATGGTGGTCTGCATGGTATGTGATCTTTTACCCTACCACATGAAACAAATGAACTCTCTTAATAGTGACCCCATGTTCTAGCCACAAAATTAAAGGTGTCACAAGATATGCCACAAGAGGGAGGTACTCAAAATCTAAAGCTTGCTCATGTGATGCTTTTATCTATTGAACACAGTTGTATGACAACGATCTAAGCACAAGGGAATGACTATACAAAGGAATGTTTATACAAAGCACTATAATTACCGTATACATAGAATATTCTAACAGTATCAGTGCTCATGAATGACATTTGGTGGAAATATAAAATTCAGGAAATAAACTCACTTTCTTAAACACTGCATCTCTGATACGATCCAAAATTGCAGGAACTGAAACCATAAAAGTAGGATTCAGTACAGAAACATCTCCTTTTGTCCCCTTCTTAATCTTGTTTGATGTATCAGTCATAGTCAATGGTGAGCCATATCCAATAGCAGTACCAGAAGCTAACATGACAGTCTGGATTGACAATAACATCATATAATTAAAGATAGCGAACTCTTGTAAAACTACATGTATATGAATTATAATATATACATATATATCACCTCTCCTGCTAGTTCGAAAACATGAGCCAATGGAAGGTAAGCCAGATAAACATCATTCATGCCAAGGTTTGGGACTATTGTCATGACTGCTGCAGTTGTGGCCACCACGTTGCCATGTGATATCATAACACCCTGCATCAAAATGAACCACCTAACTAAATTACAGGAGAGAAGAACACCAGGTAAATCAGTGATTTCAGCAATAAAAATCACAAGAAGAAACTGTGCCCCTAGCATGCTATTACAATATAACTAACTAGTCGGTGTGGCATGATAATCTCCAGAAAAGTACTCCTTTGGATCTTATGCATTTTAGTGCACTTGCACCAGAGTTTGATATCTATGCATATTTTAGAAGCAATGTCAAGTGAAAGCTTTATCCACTATAAATTTTGCAGTGTCAGTTATTATCTATGCATTAGACAAAAAAATGCTGATGTGGTTCATTTGTCTCACATCACTCATAAGGACCCAATTGGTCCTGCCACTGTATATAATTATATTCTGTAGTAAAGGCACTCATATAGTCATATATATCCAAGCAAATATTTGGAACAAGTGGGGTCCTGATTTTTATTCAGCACCAGTGGCCTTTTATCTTTTTAATTTGTGTTCATGCAAATTACAAGATTATGAATGCATAAGAGATTGCAAAATGTTTGATCAATATACCTTGGGAAGACCAGTACTTCCACTTGTATACATGATAACTGCAGTATCAGAGCTTGAAGGTAACCTTGCATCAACATGAGATGTCTTGCCTAGCTCCTCTACTTCAGTGAAAGACACTGTTGTCAGATGCTTCAGTTGATTCAGTGTCTCAGCCTCGACAGGTTCATCCTCAATATAGATAATATGCTTAAGACTCTGCAATTTAGAGCTGATTGCAGGTATCTTCTTAAGTTGTTTCGAATCACATATCAGAGTTGAAACCTGTGTCTGAAATTCAATAGAAGAGTATTTAAGATGTTTGATCAAATCAATTGCTGACAATGAATTCCTCCAATACTTCGAGACTTGGGGCACCAAATAATGTATACCGGTAAGCACTAAGCACTTTTAAATACGGGCATCAAGCGCTTATTAACAGCTGACATACAGGTTTTTTCTAAAGGTATGAAGTTAAATGAAGAGTTTAGACAACAAAATTGCATAGTTCTCCAAGGAAATATGACCCCTCCAACACACACACACACACACAAAAATGTATAGCAGTGCACCAAATCCATAGTACCTCGTTTAGTGAATGCACCAATGCATCCTCACCAAGAGATGCATATATTGTCACAACCGTTAGATTTTGTCGGAAGCATCCCTAAAAAAAAGGATTACACAACAGTCAGAGAGCTTCACAAGTTCCAACAAATGTCCTGATACAATGGCATGCATGATATGACTACCTGAGCAGCAATGATCCACTCAGCTCTTGTATCAGAGAAGATAGCAGCATGACTATCTAGGTCATGGCCTATCTTGATAAGTCCAGAAGCAAAATTGCATGCGCGGTTAAATGCCTCAGCGTAGGTATCCCATTCATACTCACCAAGGTGCAGTTTCTCAAACTTCCTACCATCAGACGATTCCACAAATTCCCTCTTAATTAGCTTCCTCATGCCAAGACACCTCCGTCGAGAGTATTTTTTGCTGGCCAACTCGAACAGAGCTGCCATTGTGGTGGCACCCTCCCATGGGACTTCAACTAAGGAGGAAAACCTACTGTTCCGCATGGCAAATCCCTCCTCTCCGCCCACATCAGCTCGCACCGCCCTTTGCTTTGTCTTCTTGCCAAACATCATGGAAAGCAAGACAGGAGTAACTACAGCCAGAAGCAGGGCGACGACAACTCCGTTCACACCATATTCTTTCAGCAGCGGTATGTCACTTGTAGCGATTCTTTTTAGAAAGGACATGTTGGAATTATCATCACTAACTTCTCCCATGGTTTTCTACTATATTTGCAGCATCAGCCAGTAACTTGAAAAATTTGACTGCATAAAAGTAACCACAGGGTTATGTGTGTCGGCATGTTATAACTTATAAAAGTATAAACTCTTATGTACTTGAATTTGTACATAACAACAGAGTGAGTGCAACGTGGGTGATGATCCACAATGGGGGAATGGTAATGTGGGTGCCAGGCCACTAGGCAGCATAATGCAAAGGAAAAAGGCATTGTTCTAACTACTACAAAAGAAAATTAACAACATTAGGGTGTTGTCAATGTGCTCGGCAGATAGATTCAGAGTTAGCTCTATGTCGAAGCAAGAACCTTCCAAAGCTCAGCATTATAAAGGTATGATGCTCATGATGAACAGGACAGAGCAAAACGATGTTAGAAAATCACGGCTTGCTTTACTTTAGGTGAAGCAATGAAGCTGCCCACGGCATCATGATGGGAGGGGGTCAGGGAGTCACAATGACACAAGTAGCACGGTTTTGATGGCGAGTAAGACTAGAGGCACTTGTCGCATCAATAGACCTAAATTTTAATGGACCCCAGAAATCATTTCAAGTTTCAACAGTGGTACGTCATCATTTTGTAGCTATTCTTTTTAGAAGTGGCATGCTCTGAATTATCACCAGTGACATTTTTCTCCCATGATTTTCTGCTATATCTGGAGCATTGACAGTTAACTTTTCGACAAAATTTACTGTGCTAAAAAAAAAGTAACTGCAGGGTTATGCGTGTTGGCATGTATTATAACAGTATAACAACCCTGATGAACTTAAATTCGTGCATAACAACATTGATGAGTGAGTGCAATATGGATGATGACCCATGACCGGGATGTATTACCATGGGTACCAGTTTGCAATCACTAGTGCCTTTAATACGGGTGGGGATCAATCAGTGCCAAATATGAGCAGCGCGACGGCAAAAACAAAACAAAGAACCTTTGAAAGGGCAGGGCAGTTAATTATGACGGCCGAGACCAAGTGCAAGGAAGGTGGGCGGCTGGGCTGGCGTGTAGAATCAGCCAGCCGGAGCTGCTGCTGATGCAGGTGACACGACGGCATTAGAGAAATCAGGGCTTGTTCCGCTTTGTTATAAGTACAAGTAGAAGCGACGAATTAAGTTGACCAGGAGATGGTGATGGGCAACAGGTTCCGTGAGGATAGACTGATACCGTACAAAGTAGTAGTAGTAGTAGTAAGTTAAACAAGAGGCATTTAAACTCTTTAAATAAAGCTAGGAAACGAACAGGGGCGTGGATTTCTCCCAGGGGAACATGCAATTTGGTGGATGACGGGACTCCAGTAGGTCTTGATATTCATCAGTAATTACTGGAGTAATTAAGAAACTAGTAAATCGGAGGGGTTGGAGCCAGCATAGGACCCCGCATGCCACCCCCAGCCCGGTCCCGGAAGAAGAACGCCAAGAGGTTGGGTTAGTGTGCCTAGTGGGTTGGGGTTGGGGAAGAAACTACCAAAGCAGAAGACGCCGCGGAACAGGACGAGGAACCAAAAAGGCGGGATCCCTTACCGGGAGGGCCCTACGAGAGGGTGGCAGCGAGAATGGCTCCGACTCGGCTCTGCAGGCAGGCAGGCAGGCAGATGTGGGATCAGATCAGCACAGAGGCGGGGGGAGGGAAGGGGAAAGGAAGGACCTGAGGAGGAGGAGGGGCGGATCATGGCCTCACCTGCGCCGCGCCGAAGGGGATCGATCGGCCGGGGTCCCGTGGATCTGCGGCGGCGGCGACGACGTGAGGAGGAGGAGGCTCCGAAGAAGAAGCCTGGAAATGGTGGCGGTGGAGTGGAAGGAAGGTGGTGGTGCTCGCTCGCTCGCTTCTGGGATCGTGTGGTGGTCACCGTGGGGGTGGGCCCTCCCACCTCACCGATGTGCCCACGTCCACGTGGCGTATCGTACGGTACGGGGGCGGGGCAAGTGCGGCAACTGCTGTCTGGTACTGGAAGCGACGGAACAGAAGATCGGACACGTGGGCCCACGTGGACAGTGTGTGCCCGACACGTGTTGATGAGATTGGTTCGATGGCGGAAGAGGCCAGCAAATAAGCTGGACAGAGAAGGGGAATAAAAAGATACTCTCTTCGTATTAAAAAAAATATATTTAAAAATCATTTATCTTATTTAATTTTTTATATAAATAATAAATAAATAAATTATTATAAAAATATCTTTAATAGTAAAATAAGCTATAACAAGATAAATAATATTTATTTAAAATTTTTTAATAAGACGAATGGTCAAATAGGAAGTATAAAAGTTAAAATATGTATTTTTTGAGATGGATGAAGGGAGTAAGAATAAAGAAAGAAAAAAGTACTATAGATATTTCATTATTTTTCTACAACTATGAAAAGCTTTTTTTACCAAATGTTTTCTTAAAAAAAGCAGCTAAAAGTATTATTTTTATTTCAAGAGCTAAAATATGTTGCTTCTTTAGAAAAGCCATAACTAGCAACCATTTTAGCGAGGCGAAGCTCTATCAACAGGCTGATTGACGTCGACATGGCAGCGAAGCTACGTGGTGTTTGCGTCCCACGTGCAGTTCGGCGACCTGTTTCCCAAACTAGGGATAAAAGCTGATACAAAACGCGAGCAGTAGTCTTGCGGAAATTTTTAAAGGGGTGGGCGCCCTATTATCAAATCTTATAAAAACGTCTTAGTCGTACTAAAACGCTTTTTTTTAATAAAAAAAATGTAAATTTTTTGAGTGATCGAGAAAAAAAAGCTGATTCAAAAGTGTAGCAAGAAAAAAGACTTATTAATTATTTCTACTTCCGTAGAGCTGAAAATGGGGACGAAAACGACATATACTGGAAAATAAGGATGGGACAAGAATAGCTGGAAAAAGGGATGGAAGAAGTACTTGCGAACACAGAAATGAACAAACTTAGTGTGCCTATTTGATAATGTGAGGTGTTATGGGTGCGTTTAGGAGAGATCTATATTCTTGTGGAATTGTTTCTGGTCTATACTATGCGTTTCTAATGACGAATCACAATCACTTTACAAAAGCGTTTGTCTGGTATATAAAAAGTCAAAACATTTTAGACCGAGAGTTTAGTATATAATTTGTTATGTTATTATCTATACACCTAACTAAATTGACGTACCAAAAAAATTAAAAAGGACTTATAATTTGGAAAGGGGAAGTATTGATTTTTTTAGCAATTGACAATCTATTATAAGATAATTTAAGGTTAACAAATATTTTGTTTGCATTTTTTCTTAATTAAACTTCACTGATCACTAGTGAACAGAGGTATTATATGGTTGTAGCATAAATAAATTTTTTATTAATTATATAATGCATGCCGCATTTTAATGTGCTCTTTAAATTTTGTTCCGCTAAATCACATCCAAACTCGGAGTCTTGAAACTCTGTTTTAATTTTGGACCTATTTGGCATGGCTCCAGAGTCGAACTCTACCTTAGAGTTAAGTGAAGTTAGCCAAACACTTCAACTCTAAAAAATATTAGAGCAGCCTAATTCTATGAAGTTATTAGAGCCCTAATATTAGAGTACCCTTTCTCGTACTCCAGAACTGACCATTATACTAGGACATGGAGTTGGAGTCTGGTTACACAAGTAAAATTATTTTCTTCTATTCTGCGACTCCCGCCCTTCACGCACGCGACTCGCTCCTCCACTCCCTCTCTGCCACGTGACTGGGCGATGCGCTCGCCGCCGGCCCCTTCCCGGCCAGGAACTCGCCGGGCAGCGCGGCCCCTCCACCCGCATCTCTTCCCCACTGCCGGCCCCATCCCCCACCGTATCCCTAGAGGAGGAGGAGAAGGTCGCGATGGGCGGCGGCGGTGCGATTCAGACCTCCCGCGGTGGAGCTTGGGTGCAGCGGCGACCTCCCGCTGCGGAGATTGAAGTGCAGCAGCACGATTCGGCCCTCCTGCCCTCCGACGAGGCCCACGTGGCGCGGGCCGGCGACCTCCGCGTGGAGCAGGGGCGGCCAGCGAGCTCCAGCCTCGTGGTCCCTCAGAGCTCGCCATCGTTCACGTCCGTGCTGGCGCCGTCCATCCGGATCCCACATCCAGGATGCCCAAGTCCTGCCAATGCCTCCCACGTCCAGGATGCCAGCATCCGGCTGCTGGGCGATCCATGGCGTGGTGCTCTTTCTTCAGCAATTTGCTCATTCTGCCTTTATTGTCCTTTATTACTTGTTCGATTGATTGGAGTTTGTTGTTGGATCTGACTGAGTGCTAGGATGAACAAACATACAGTACGTAACTATTTTCTCACCTTGACG
This sequence comes from Bothriochloa decipiens, assembly GCA_023333625.1. Lineage (NCBI taxonomy): Eukaryota > Viridiplantae > Streptophyta > Magnoliopsida > Poales > Poaceae > Bothriochloa > Bothriochloa decipiens. The sequence continues at coordinate 52,990,858 of CM041636.1, forward strand.
ATGTCTCTGATGAGGAACCTATTGAATGCTCTTCTGGATAGTTGATATTTTTCTTGTTACAGTAATCTTTGATATGAGTCGAAAATTCGGACCTGTATTATTTTTTTCAATGATTTGCTTTGTTTGGAATATGTTCGGTTCTTTTGGAATTTGCATAGATTGATGATGGCACCAAACATTAGGAAGAAGGATGCCACTCATGCAGCAATGGCCGAGTTCGTTTGCAGGTACCAACAAAGGAGAATGAAAATAGCATGACACGTGGGTCCCATCCGAAGGGTAAAATGGGCAATCCATACAATAAATCATCATTCTGGAGCTGAGAGTACCTTTCTAGCCAAACACCACCGAAGGGCAGCTCCAACTTTATTTAGAGTCGGCTTCATCTAGATTTGTGAAGTGAAATTGTTCTACCTGAAGTTGGAGCCATGCCAAACATGCCCTTTAATCAAGCAAACCAAACTGTCCTTCACTGGATTTCTATCCTGGGCCAAAAATTTGTCCACTTGGGCCGAAATTCCATCCCTATCTATTTTCATTTTATTTTCTCACCAAAATTACTTTTTGGGCGCATTCTTGGCTCAGCCCATTTTCTCCCAGAAGGAACCCAGTTCTCTCTCCAATATTTAGGCCTCAGCTCTCAGCCAAACAAGGGGCTCATGCAAGCCCACTAGCGCCCCTTAGGAACGAAGACGCACGATGAGGACGGGGAGAGTCCGTACCAGGAAGTCCAAAGATGCATACATAGAATTTGGGCCAAAAAATGTAGACCAGGCCTATATACTATTGGGCTGTACCCATGAGATTGGGCTGTATCTTCATGTCGATTAAGTAACAATAAATCAATTATCAAGCTATATATATATATAGTAGATCTATATCGAGCCATACAAAATAGTAGATTTAAAAACAGAACAACACATATTTGAGATATTTCATGCAATATAGCGACACCACTTACGACGACCTATACATCGGTCGCTATAATGTTACAGTAACAGCTTATATAGAGACCTTTTTTTTACACTATAGATTGCCTATGGTATAGTGCCAAGGAACATTACCCGAATTAAATTTGGGGGTTTTACTGTTACCATCCGAAACTATACAATCAGTTATTTCAGGGTTTGGTACTTCAGGTTATGAGGATTGGATATTTGATATTTACACAATTAGTAGTAGACTGCACTGAACCACCTATAATGTCTTTATATTTGGAATAGAAGAAAACATATTTGACATATTTGGATAATTTGAGTACCTGGGAACATTACCCGAATCAATTTCGGGTTTTTACAGTTACAATCC
>CM041636.1:52992175-53034041 GCA_023333625.1 Bothriochloa decipiens
CTGGGAACATTACCCGAATCAATTTCGGGTTTTTACAGTTACAATCCGAACTATAATCGAGTATTTTGGGTTTGAGGATTGGATATGGGATATTTTGCCCACCCCTATTGCCGGGCTTGTTATGGTTCCTAGCTAGCCCCGGCCTCTTGATGCTATGCTATCTATGATCAAGCTGCTGCATGCTGCTGGTTGGAGTGGAGTGGAGTGGTCCATGTATGTAGAGAAGAGCTATTATGATCGAGCAAGTAGCTAGGCAATATATGGAGAAGAAAGAGAAAGATATCGAATGCCGGTGGCCGGGTGGAGTACTGTGGAGTGTGACGACCCTATCAGATCAGCAAAGGACCAATGGTTTTTATTGGCAGAGAGACCTGCTGACGCGCTGCAGCTAGCACGTATGTATACTAGCAGTAGCAGGGTCAGAAGGGACCGCCCACAACACATGCCAATTTGAATTTGTGGCCGGCTGACCACACGACGACTTTGAGAAACCCCTTGATGCTAGCTTGGAAACGAGATACACATTACTACCAATTTACCTCGAACACACACATAGATCAATATTAAAAATTTTAGGCAGAAAGAGTAATAATCACAAAAGTCACAAAGAATGAAATAAATATAAACATATGATCGAAATTGATCGATCCAGCTAGCCGCTTCAACGAGAGACAGCTAGAGTAGTGTTGCTACCCCCGGGAGGGTTTAGTGCTTTTGGCACCCAGTCATGTCTACTTGAACGATGAACGAAGTAACCCAACGCTGAGCTTGTTTCTATATATATATGTCTATGTGTCCACCTTATTAATCCATGTGTTGGGTAGATTAGTGTGGAATTTAACTAAACTAAATTCAACACCAATATATCCAAACATATATATATATATATGGAAAATTTTTACACCAATCTAACTCAAGGATGGCTGATGGTCAAGTCTCGATTGCATACGGACTTATCAGTAATGGAATATGGGTGGTCAGTCGATGACACTGGCTTAAATGCCGAGCGTGAGACTCCTTTTTTCTGAATTTAATAGTCTGCCCCCTCCACACACAACTCCTACTAATTATATATATGGAGTAGCACGCTGTGGCATGGCATATATATGCGCTATGTACTCTCTGCACACGCACGTTCTAGTCTTAACTCAAAGCATTTTAACTTCAGTTAAGACTAGAAAACTAGCGCGGCTTTGTCGCGCCCTGCTTTAATTTGGATCCTGCCAGTGGATGAATCACTTAGGTTGGGCTAGTATACATTGTTTTATATCTCAATTATATTACCTTTTACGGGCTAATTTACTGATTAATTATAGTACCATGAGTAGTATTATACTAATCGAGATCAACAATATATTATAAAACCAAAATTTTGCGTGTTATTTTGTTTTTAGGTAGAAGTGCAGCATTTGAAAGCGCCTACTTGGATTCTTATATTAGTTGGAGATTGACAATTATAAAGCTGAGATTTTGCTTGCTATTCTATTTTTTAGAAGTGCATCATTTGAGAATTATACAGTAACATATAACATGATGATCAATAATAAATAAAGGCCCTATGATGCAGCAATTTCTAAGTTCCATTTTTGAAAATGTGATTATTCAAAGAAAGGGAAGTGAACAAAACTATTATGGATGTTAAGGAGTGAAATTAACAAAAATAACATCGAGGGGCGGAATGAAATGGTGATAAGTCTATATGTTATATAATATGTAACAAAGAAGAAAACAATTGCACATGATTTCTGTTGTATGTTTACATCTGTTCATTATTTCAAATATGAAGGTAATCATATTATGAAAGTACCATTTTAACTTGAATAAGAATGTTCACGTCAAAGTTGTAAGCCCATTCTTCACTTAGAACAAACTTGGATGGAGTACTCCATATACATAGGAATTTGTCTTTTTACAATTTACAACTAAGCCACGAGTCCTTTTCTGTCGCATTGGTCCACGGAATTGATGCACAACAATTACGCACGCATTGACACCCAAGATGACGACTCTTCACTGTGACGGTGATGACCAAGGACTGGTGACGACAAGTCGTCACTACCCCAGATTCATTTTCTCGCTACGGTTGCGAGCGACCCCGTCGGCCCGCATCTTCCGTCAGGGGAGCTGAAGCATCCCTCGCGTGTGACCCGTACCCGTCCGGGATTGTCTTTCCCGTCGGTGGGCCACCATCACGGTTCGCTGTGGCCCAGCCAACAGAGAGACGGACGGAGACAGAGCGCGGGATCTTGGGAAAATTTCAGCCGCACACTCCTATCCGCGCCCGTGACCTCTCCTCCTCTTCCCCAAATCCTTTCCGCTCGTAGCTGCTGGCCACTCAGATGTCGAATCTCTCCCCCGCCACTAGCAGCGCCGCCGGCCTCCGCCACCAGCAGCGCCGACGTCCTCCACCACCAGCAGCACCGCCAGTCTCGTCACGAGCCACCACAGGCCCGCCGCCCCTGCCATCACTGCCCCGTCCCCAGCCATCAGCACCCTCCGCCGGCCACCGGACTCGTCACCGGTTCCCCCAGCCACCAGATCCACCGCCCACCACCCTCGCCTCCGGCCCATACGCCAGCCCCGTCGTCCCCATCAACCAGGTTAACTTTTCCTCTTCATCTTCCCCCTCTCAACTCATCCCCCAAAGAAGTGCTTCAGAACTGAATATCCATGCTTGTGTAGGGTTTGTTGCTTAGGCTTTTGGGGTGACCCCCAGTTTGAAGTTTTTAGCTGCACGCACCAGGGAAGCAGTACTAATGCTTTACTTCATTGATTTGCGTCTGAAAAATATTAGTTCCATTCTCTTTACAACACATTAGATATATAGAAATTAGTAGTTTAGTATTTAGTAGGACCAGTTTAGTGTTTCACGACAGTAGATCTGCTTGTGGTTCACTGATTAATGAAGGGATGAACATTTAGTTATTATGTCTTCTTACAAATCTGATTGATTTCTCTATACATATTTGTTGTGATGTGATCAAAATTTGCTTTATTTATTATATCTTGGGTTTGCATTGCTTAACTCCAACGTCCCTGCTCAATGCCAACCTTTTCATTCCCACGTTCAGTGCATCATTGCAAAGTGAAAGAGCTGCACTAGGAGCCTTTTGGAGATATCTGGATAAAATGCAATCTATTTGCTTGATATAGCACTGTACATGAGATAGCATGACATACCACAAGGTACAAGTAGTCCTGCCACCTGACATGCTTGAGGATACCTGTCATTGCTACCTGCTATATCTTAATATTGTTGTTTCCTTTAGTTTCTTACTGCAACGATGCTCACTAGTCACTACTTTGCAATCTTGGCATGGTGCAGCATGGGTGGTGAGCATCACCCTATACTATGAGCAATTGAGCATTCACAATTTTCTGATTTTAATGACTTCATTCAGTCACTTGCTGTCAAACTTACCAATAGGCAATGTTTATGAAATCTGCCAATGTAAGAATGATTTGTTACTCTTCTACACAAATATTTATTTGAAGTGAAAGTAGGGGTGCAGATGCATCTTGGAACTGTCTTGTTTCTCTGAACTATAGCTATTCCTTCTCACTAATGAACATTGTGAAGGATTTTATTCTCTACAGACTTTGCGAGGCATCAGTGGTTGTCAAATAAATTTTTAATGTTCAGACGTGTTGAGATAACTGTTTGAGCAAGATATCTTATAGTACTTGCTAGCTATCTTGTTAGTTATGCAGATTTAGAAGATTGCTAGTTAATCATTTTGATTCATGCTATACGTTTCCTGTTGCTGTTGAGATACATACCATACTGTTGCCATTAGTCAGCTTAGAGTAAAGACTGCAACATTGACAGTAATGTGTAGCTGTCCTCTTTTTTGTTTGTTTTGGTTTGAAGCAAATTGTGTTCGTTTAATTTACACCACTTTTGTGTTTTTAGTTTTGGTATGAAGCAGATGAATCATGAATGGTTCCTTCTTGTTTCAGTCCTGTGTTGTGAGAGATCTGTAGCAATTGTGGTGAGCCAGAATAACATGAAGCCATGATGCCGTAGCAGATGGGCATGAAGATTAGGTAAAATATATTCATCAACTATCATATGTCTACTTTAACTTTCTTGTGATATCTTGCCTTACATCATTGATAATTGTGATTATGTTCTTGTCATGAAAAAATTGAGGGTCTAGCCATAGTGTGTAAGCATCCAAATTGATAAAGCGTTGCAGTGACTTGTTTATAGTAGAAATAGCATTAGGCTCCTGATTTCAGTGCACAGCAGTCGGCACGTCTTCCAGTCAAATATTAAACCTTAAACTTTAATATTGAAGTTAAAAAATGGCCTTTAAAATTACTACTGCTCAACAGTTCTCCAGTCATATGTATAGATATGGAATACAAAAAATCAAATTTGCTGATTCAAAATTTGATTGTGTCCAACCTTAGCTATTACAGTTTGCTCATCCTTAAGCTGCTGCACTTCCAGAGCATATATTCAGTTCCTGAACAATTTGCAGAGCATTATATTACTTGTTCACTGCATGCGTGCTTGTGCAGGTGGCTGCATAAAACATGCGTGCCTGTGCTGAAGTGGCTGCATCAAATAGCAGCTAGCTGGTATACTCAAGGCTCAAGGCATGTGGATTTTCTGGTTGTGAAATACAAGCTAGCTACCTGTAGTTCTGTTGGGAGGTACCTGAAGTGGCTGTATACAGTGCCTGTTAGGATTTAGCACTTTTAACTTGTCATGCTTGTTAGGAGTGAGCACTTGTGTTGCCTGTTAGGTACCTTGCTACAAGGCTAACTAGGAGGCAGTGAGGCACTAACTATTATACATCTTTGTATTTATTAATAATTTGAATGATGTCTAAGATTGTTGAATATAATGTCTATTACATCATTGTGGATGAATGGTTCCATTACTTGCTGCAATATTGTTTTTAATGGCTAAAGAATATGTGATTCTGGAAATTAGAATTGACTGCAAAGGTGCTTCCTGACGGACGTTTAGCTATCCCTGACGGTTTAGCCACCGACGGGAAAAGTCTGAACTATCCCTGACGGTTTAGGTCCCGGCAGGAAAGGCCAGACCTATCCCTGACGGTTTACCTACTGGCGGGGAAAGTATGCCTTGACGGGAAGCCTACCAACCGACGCAGAAGACTTTCCCTGACGGCGCTCACTGTCAGGAATTATTCCGTGACGGTTTTCGTCAGGAAAAGTTGACTTTCCGCGTCATTTTTTCTCTGACGGGTCATCCCTGACGGTTACCGTCACGGATGATCTTTCCTGACGGTATTGGGTATTTTCCCTGACGGGTCCAGCCGTCACGGAAAAACTTGGCTGTGGTAGTGCGTCGTGGGAAGCTAACGACCAGGAAATAACAAATACAAAATTAAGCTATTGGTCAATATCATAACAAATACAAAAGCTCATCTAGAGGTAGGGCACCCATAATAATATATTAATAATAATATATAAACGCTAATTACTAGCTCTAAGCCAACTTTTTCAATAATACTAACTTTAACACTCAGCTCATAACATGGATAATCCTACATAACTCTCATGTAACCTTAAAATTTCTGTATAAATCTAAGTCTTGATTTATTTCTCTATCTTCTGCTAAAATATTAAAAAAAAATGAAGGGACTTGGAGCTAGCTTTTTAGTCACTTATGCCCTTGGTACTCTAAAATATAGTTGTTTTGGGTATTCGTTATTTCAAGTGTTCTACGAGTTATAGTATTTCGGTCCTCCACACATTCTCTTATGAGGTATTTCGATATTTTTCTTTAATATAATATAGGATGTTGACTCATATCCAATATATGGCAACGGGAGCAGAAAAACTCTAAACCTTCAAAAAATCAAAACGTCTTATAATTTTTATTAACTTTGGCTCATCTACACTTAGCTAATTTGTCTTAAAAGAAGGACGTAGCCACGTAGTACGACACGGCTCGGATCACGCCGCATGGAAAAGGCCTTTCACAGTGCTTAAACGCCTAGTATTATATTAAACGAGCACGTGGGGGCATACGTAATGCTAGGAGCGAAGCTAGCGACGGGCTGGCCAATCGATCGGGGGAGCTCATTAATAACGCGTGTGTTTGACGACGTGGAGACTCATCAGCCTCCCACAGAACCACACTCGCCGTACACCACGGATGACAGGGCAGGGCAGGGCATGGGCGGTACTGTATATTGGCTACCAGCAGTGCACAAGTACTGTGGATGGCCATGGCTCTGCACGAGTGCTGTTGATTCAATTAAGGCAAGGGACAAGGGCTATATATATATATAGTAGGTACACACGCCTTCTATCTCAAAATATATAGCCGGATGTACACATATTTTAAGTGTATGTTTTGTTCCTCAGATTAGTTGGGTTGAGTTAGGTCGAATTCATTTTTAGAGGTATTTGGTTGAGAGACAATATTGGTTGGGTTTATCCTGCTACTGGGGTATATATATTTCTCTAAGATTTAAGTTGAGTCTGTTTCTTCAATAAGTGTAACGGACTGAATCTGATTGGACCTATCACACGAGACAGAGCATGAGCGGTAGTACAAGTCAGTTGCTCAAGGCGATGGCCATGGCCGAGATATAGCCACAACCGACGCGCAGCGATGCCAGGGAGCCCGAGGCAACAACAACAATAGCAACAACAAGTGTGGCATGGCACTAGCAGTGATAGACATGACTACAACATGAAGCAGCAAAAACGCAAGAAGGGAAGGACAGGGGAAGGGAGAAGGTGGTTTGTGCATGACACGCAAGTCCCATATTCAACGCATCCCAAACGTCCAACCCAACAAGAAGTGGGTTCAACAAAACCTCAAAAACAAGGTTTTTGGGTCCATCCCATTCTTTCTCATCTCAAAACCAAACACATGCTATATTGCTATGTCACATGAAAAGCTACATGTTGCAAAAGTGATTACATTGGATTTGCGCTGCGCCTAGGGCCTCTTTCCATCTCTTGTGTGGCATAAGAAGGAGAGAGAACCCATCTCTTTAATTTTCCGCAATGTTTTCTAGTGGCTTAGGGTTTAATCCAAATAAAATAAATCTTCCAGCAAAATCAGATGATTGATTTTTAGTCGGGGATTGCTTTTCCTGCAATGACTTTGATGGTTGCCACGACGAGATGGCTGTTTAGTTTCATTGGTAGGTAGTAAAGTTGTGGCTATAACTGACAAGGGGAGGGGAGCTTCTAGGCACCCCAACGAATACAACTACCGCGTCATCGATGATGAATCTACATCCTATGCTGCTCTCGACAATGCACCCGTTGAAATTCTTTTATTGATTCAATGCGTTTTGAATTGGTTTGAATCATTAGATCTTGTGGCATGTCAAATGTTTTGGGGTTTGGTCATTGGATTCGTCATAAGGACTACACTTTGGCTTCGGCATTCGAGGGATGCCATTGGGGAAGAAGATGGAAGAAACTGGCTAGATTGTGTGCCTTTTATTTCAACCTTTTTATATGTATACGTAATTTACTGATGCACTGCATCGAGTTTTAATATAATCTTCCCTCTCTTTGAAAAAACACTAATTACAGGCTAGCTAACTAACAGTCACAAAGCAATAGTCCATCTAAACAGGTTTCAAATAAATTACAATTTAAAACAAAAGTAGTACACGCTAGCAAGCAAGCATACTCATTAAGAGTGATTGACCGAAGAGATACAGATCGATTCTGCTGTGATCCTTATATACAAGAAAAATATGATGTGGGTGCCGTTTTCTGATCCTGATGTGCCGTGGCAGGTAATATTTAATTAATAGTTGGTAACAGGACAGATCAGTTTCATCCACAGTTTAAATTTGTTGCAGAGATGTGGCTGGGCTACAGGGGCACATTATATTTGCATGCGCTCCAATGCATTATGTGGCCCTAAGTTGCAAGTTGTCGCACGATTATGAGGGTGGGGCCTAGTGCAATCACTTGATAAAAGTCATGCAGGTCCATTGTATCGATTAATTTACTTATTAATTAGGTCGACTAACCAAATACTATACTAAGTATTACACTTGTAGCTGAACATGGACTAAGATTTAGTTCAGTTCACCATGTTTGAATGAACTAAACTAAATCTTAGTCCCTGTTTTGGATGCCAAATAGAAGATCTAACTATGAACTAACTTATGATCTAACAAAAATCAATAGAGACTAATTGACAAATAAAACTTATTAAAAATTAATTAATCTAATGTTTAGCCAATTATCCAAAGATAGGACTAAACTTTAGTCTATAGTGATCTAAATAGGCACTACGGGAAACGGCTTCTTTGCCGACTGCTTTATATGTGGCAGTCGGTAAAGGTCAGTCGGCAAAGATTTGGTCGGCGAAGGCTTGGCTTTGCCGACTGCCAGCCGACGGCAGTCGGCAACGGCCAATCCCGCTGTCGGCAAAAGAAGCAGCCGCCGTCGTCGGGCGTCTTCTTTGCCGACTGCTAACTTGACAGTCGGCAAAGATTTTTGTTTTATATTTTTCAGAAAGTCTTTGCCGACTGCTTGTGCTAGCAGTCGGCAAAGATTTTTTGACAGTTTTTTCTATATTTTAAAAAAATCTTTGCCGACTGCCGCAATCGGTAGTCGGCAAAGCTGGTGCGTCAGTAGTCGGTGCCCAGCTTTGCTGACTGCCACGGCAGTCGGCAAAGCTGGAATTTTTTTCTCTTTTTTCTGTTTTTTCATATATATATATAGAACAAATCCACATATATATATAACATAAATTCACATATATATCACACGTCCAACAAATCCATCATGTCCAAGTCCATCCACATCCAACTCAAACATACATAACAAGTTCATCATGTTCAACATCCATCATAAAGTCGATCACAAGCTAAACGAAAGGTACCTACGACGTCCCGGTTCCCCGATGGCTACGAGAGTGTGCAGAGCCCCCACCTTGCCACCCCTGTGGCGCCGAGGAGTACGTCCAGGCCCCGAGATGAGGCTGTGGAGCGCCACCTGCCCACCCGTCCTGCTGAGGCGGAGGAGTTGCGCCACCTAACCACGGAGACCACCCGTGCTGCGGAGGCGGAGGAGGAGGGCCAACCGGCCACACATGGTCTGGAGAAGGGCCAACTGGAGGAGTCGGGTTCGAACCCCACGACTGTGCCTGCACAAAGGAGAATCGATCTCATTAGATCCTGCGGGATGTATGCACAAGCCGAAACAATAGACAGGCATATATACTCACCGGAGTCCCTGTAGGGGCAAAAAGAGGTGGTGGAGCGTAAAGCGAAGCAGACAACGGAGGAAAAGGAACACCATTGATCTGAAAGCTCTGAAAGTAGCCGGCAAGATCCTGCATCTGACGCTGCTGGTGCTGCTGAAGAGCCTCAAGATGGCACTGATGGGCCTCCTCTCGGGCCGCAATCTCCCGCTGATAGGTCTCCTACGAGGCCGCCTGCGCGGCCCACAATTCGGCCAGCTCGGACTGCAATGTTACACACTTAAAGTTTAAACAATGCAAAAGGAAAGGTACATATGTAAAACCAATGAACGACGAATTAAACTATAGTTACCTGAACCGTCGCCAACGACTGCACGTGGCTCGGCTGTCGAGGTCGTTTGGGGACGTCGGAGGAGGTCGTGCTGTCGGATCGACGAACCTGACGATGGGTGGGAACGATGGCCGGGTCGATTGCGCTGTGGGCAATATAGTACCGGCCGTGCTGCTTCCCTCCTTCCACCCTCAACTATGATCACATATGAAGATGTCTGGGTTTTGGACATCCGACATCGCAACTTACTCCAAACATTGTAGCCTCCACATGCGATAACATGACACCTCGACAAGTTTCATGATTTTCGAACTTCGTTTGGATTTTATATAATTAAAAAATACTTCTACCACACCTGGATGGTCATGGACAAGGCATTCAAACTTTTGGATGAGTTCATGGACACAGCCTCAAAATATACTCTTGAACATGAATATCATTTTTCCAATGGCTACGTTTTATTATTTCATGCACCTGTAGTTCAAATTTGGATTATTCGGAAAACTTCAAGTAAATAAACGAAATATAGCAAAATATTATAAAAAGGTCCTAAATTCTAACATGTGCTTGTAAACAATATGTTTGGGCTACAGAAAAAGTTTGGACTCAAAATTAAAAAAATTAATCTTTGCCGACTGCCAAGTTGGGTAGTTGGCAAACACCCTCTTTGCCGACTGCCTAGCCTGGCAGTTGGAAAAGATGGCCGTCCCGGGCCCAGCCCAGGCCACGTGGCAGTTTGCCGACTGCTCTGTGTGGCAGTCGGCAAAGAGGATATCTTTGCCGACTGCCGGACGCCAGGGCAGTCGGCAAAGTGCACGACGACGGGCGCCGTTTCAGCCCGCCAAATTTTGCCGACTGCTCATCTTTGCCGAGTGTTAGGCTCTTGTTGGCAGTCGGCAAAGAAGGCTTTGCCGACTGCCTAGCTTTGCCGACTGTCGGGCCAAAGTTTTGCCGACTGTCCCATTTGGCAGTCGGCAAAGGGCTTCTTTGCCGACTGCCCTAGCTTTGGCAGTCGGTAAAACCGCGGGCAGTTGGAAAAGCCGCTGTTTCCCGTAGTGAGGCCCTCATAGCTGTCACCCAAAGTATGGGGGCAAGGACCCTTCATATGTGTATACCACTCTCATCAGCAGAATAAAATGCCTTGACTCTTGAGTGATGAGCATCCATGCAAAGTCCAGCAGCCAGCCAGCCTATAGTAGCTTTAAATTTCACACAGTAGCAGTAGCAGCAGCCAACAGTTCCACCAGGTAACCCGGCCTTGCTTTAAAAGTGGGCCCGTCCGTGTCAATTTCCATCCTCCATCCATGTGATGTCGTTGACAGAAAGGGAAAGCATATGAACAAACTGCACAGCATGTAGTACACACATATATAGCTAAGCAGCTAATAACTGTCAAGACATGATCGAGTAGTGAAAACTAAACCATCAGAGCTTAGCTAGGTAGTTGCTGCAAACTTAGTATGTCAGGTCAGGTCAGTTAGTTGGATTTGATGATAGCAAGTGAAAAGGAGCTCACTCACATTCACCCCTCGTCCTATATATAACCAACCGGCCGGCCACACACTGCACGTCCTACGCTTCATGGGAGCAGCAGCTACATACAGCCAAAGCTTAGCTGCAGGCAGCAGGTCGTAGCTAGCTATAGCAGGAGCAGCAGCCATGGGCAGGCCGCCGTGCTGCGACAAGGAGGGGATCAAGAAGGGGCCATGGACGCCGGAGGAGGACATCATCCTGGTGTCCTACATCCAGGAGCACGGCCCGGGCAACTGGCGCGCCGTGCCCATCAACACGGGCCTCATGCGGTGCAGCAAGAGCTGCCGCCTACGCTGGACCAACTACCTCCGCCCGGGCATCCGCCGCGGCAACTTCACGCCGCACGAGGAAGGCATCATCGTCCACCTCCAGTCCTTGCTGGGGAACCGGTGGGCCGCCATTGCCTCCTACCTCCCGCAGAGGACCGATAACGACGTCAAGAACTACTGGAACACGCACCTCAAGAAGAAGCTCAAGAAGCACCAGGCCATCGGCGCCATCTTCGCGCCGCCGCCGCCTCCGGCGTCCGACTCCTCCTCGTCGTCGTCCATCGTCATGCCTACCACCACTGTCGGTGTCGGTGTCGGCGGCGGCCATGTCATCGACCACCACCACCACCACCGTGACATGCTCGGCGTCGGCGGCGCCAATCCCGGCCTCGTCTCCAAGGATAGCTACTACAACCCAGCCGAGGTCGCCCAGCTCATCGCCCGGCGCTCGCCGTTCGCCGCCGACGGCGGCGGCGACAGCTCCTCCTCGTCCTACGCTTCCAGCATGGACAACATATCTAAGCTGCTCACCGGCTTCATGAAGCAGCAGCAGCAGCAGAGCTCCCCGCCCCCCGACGCTGCAGCTGCCGACATCAAGCCCTCGGCGGTCGCCCAAGTCAACAACCACCATGCTCTGCTGTCGTCGTCGCCGTTCCATCACATGTCCGCCGGCACCGGGAGCACGACACCAGCAGCCTGCTTCAACGACATGGTGCCTTCCCAGTCGCCGCAGCAGGCGGCGCTGATGGGGCACGGCGGTTACGACGACCCCAGGCAGCCGTCCCCGCTGTCCCCGATCGAGAAGTGGCTGTTCGAAGAGGCTGCCGAGCAGGTCGGCGACCTCATGGATCTGTCCGAAGACTGCTGCTCATCAGTTCCGATGATGTTTTAGATCAAAAACAAACAAGAGAAGAGGTCAACAATATACTACATGACAGTCCAGTATACACGTCAGTTATTAGTTAGCTTATAATTTGTTGCTGCAAGTTACTTTTTTTTTCTACAACAAAATTATACATATATATGTTGTTACATATATCATATATGGATGCATGCATGAGGCAAGACAAGATATATATACATACACATACTGGTCAAAGTCAAACACCCCTGTGAAGGCCTGCTTACTTACCCACCTATATATATTTATTAGTTATACACACAAACATCACTTTGTGGTAGATTTGACACTGTCAATCAAAAGTCAGATAGAAGAATAAGAGATAGCAACAGGATAGGAATAAGAGTGACCGAATGACATGTAGTAAGCATGTCAGCATGATGTAATTACAATATTTATCTGTATTTGTTTTTCTTGTTATACAAATATATATTGCTCTGCTTGGCTTCTATTTGTCCAGGCCTTACTAGAATTATTTCTTGTTTTTTTAAAAAAGGAACAAATATAATGAGACTACACTTAAGTTTGTCAGGAGCAGACAAAAGTTTTCTACCTGTGTTACTACTTACTAGCAAGCAAGCAATCAAGTCCCAGCAAATGGTGTGGACTGTGGACTCTACTATGACTTCTTGCTGTACTTCCCCTCCTTTTAATTTCTACATTCCTGAAATATGAAACGCAGAACGACAGTACTCAGAAAAAAACCATGAATGAATGAATGAGTGTAGAGCAGTGAAGACTTGATGTTTGCTAGAGATAGAGTAAGCTGCAGAGAGGTGCAGTGGTCCCTGATGTAATGACGAGTCTCTATCGGCAAGCAGCAGATGGTCCATGATCACATTCAGTGCAGAACAGAAGACTCATTTTCTTATATATGTGCCCCCTATCCCCATCCCATCCATTTAACACAATCATTTATTTTCTTTTCAAGCACTTGCATGCTTCCATGGAAAATTGAACAAGTGTTAGAGCATTTATGCAGTAGAGCTTTCAATGGAAAATAACACATATTTGAACAAACCATCAACATAAGTGTGGAAATGCAATTGTTATAGTCAGATGCTAAACTAAATAAATCCTAAGGTACACGCGGTACAACACTATGACCGAGCGCTGACATCAGTACTATTCCATGACTGAGACAATATCCGACGACGTGTCCTTCTCTCGTACACGTCCCTTTTATGTCATTTCTTGTGCATGTATTTTTCCATATAAAGGAGAAAGAGTTTTAAGCTACCTACCATGCACAGCAGGCAACCAGCTGCCAAAAACCAGAGACAATCTATTTCATACTACTGACAGAAAAAAAGACAATAGCCAGAAACCAAGAACTAGGACAACATGGTATAGACAGAAATATGACAAAAGACAGCGCGTGAACTTCACAAGTCGTTCAAGTATAATTCTTTTTTTTTAACAAAAAACAAACAATTCAAATGGTATATTAGATCTTTAGATGAGGCCTGAGGGAAAAAACCTTAGAGCGAAGTGTAACAAGCCGATGACAGCTCCAGCTTTGATTGTTGTGCCTGTACAACGCCAAGTCTGTCGCTGGAATGGAATCCTGATGTTGCACACCTGAGTACATAACGTACTGATCGATAAAGCTTCATTGGTTTAGATATATGCACGCCTCAGGTCAGGTAGAGCTGGACCAGAGATCATAACAGCACGCCTCAGGTCAGGCCGTCTGCATCAAGCCAGAAAAAAACAATAATCCATGCACACTCTGCAGCGATTCAAACTGCGAATATATATATATATATGAAACAAAAGCTGGCCAGTTGAACTCGATCGACCTTCATCTGCATACATGTTGTGTGGTTAATGGAAGGCACGCCTGTAAGAACTTCATGTTAAACTCGGTCATCTATGCAAAGAATTTGGCTAGTAACTACTATTCTACAGAGAGCATAATAAGCATCGATCAGAGGCATACATCTCATCCTCGGTATAGCCTTGAGTTCACACATGAGGGACCAAGGCAGGACCACATGGCATTATTGCTCTTGCTCACGTTTAATTACAATGGAATGTGCCAGCATAACCAACCCGCAGGTAGGTTTATAGAAGTATATATGTAAGGTCAATTTGTTTATGTTACCTGTGGACGACTGAGACAAGCTCCACTGAAACTTCTTGCAGCATAGCAATTGCAATAGGTTGGGTGTCAGTTTCATTTTTGTATAGTGTTTTACATATCTATTCTGATAACAGGAAAAATCAAGTCTTCGGTTGTCGAACTGGAGCGATCTGAAAACAACCATTCCTCAGAATTTTGCCGCATATGGTGACAAGGCAGTTCAGTGAGCCTGACCACTGATGGACCAGTTCCAATAATTTCTAAACAACTCTGAAGTCTCTTGTGCGAAGCTTAGTACCTCACAGCTCATCAATACCAGCAGAAAAACGAGTCTTTCTGTACAGAGCTAGGCTTCAACTGCTCTCTTCATGGAGACCGAGGGAGGATGGGTCCTTGTTATCTGAAGACTGCAGCATGCATTGGTCATATGTGCAGATCGACGCACATTCCGTACCAAGTCGTCAATTGGCACTTTGGCAGACATGAGTTTCCATCTCTTTTATTTCTTCACAAAGGCAGTGCAATAGACCCAAAGCTGAACCATTACTAACACCAACTTGCCCCCATTACATGATACCCTCAGCCCTCAGGAGTACACGCAAGAATACAATGCATCTGAAAGTGACATGTTCAATAACACAAGGACAGTGTCATCATCAGTTATTTAATTGCTATTTGATAGGCAGATGATGTAACAAAAAAAACAAAGATCTGACGACCTGAAAAATGCTATGAATGAATAAGGATTTCAGTTAACTCAAAAACAATTTCTAGTCCATATTTGTAGAACTACTACAGGGTTAATTGTGCAAGTTTATAGTCTGATGAAAACAGGCGTAAGCTTCAAAATACCTTTGACCAAACTGGAATTTAGTCAGTCATAACTAGCTGGATGTAACAAATACTTGAAAAAACTACTTTAAATTAGAATATCATATAAAGAATCATATATTATATTGTTTTCTTCTTATTTATTCAATCAGGCACAATTTTTTTACCTATTGGTTGCATGAGTATCTTTATGTGAAAAGACATATCTTACACGTATATAATTATAAATATATCATATATGTCTGTGTCACAATATGTTCATGAAAGAACCAGCGTGATCTGGCATTGGTCCCATCCCTCACTAGAATATCATCACAATGAATTGGCAATAGCATTCCAGTTTCTGGAAGTTATATGTCCAAAAAGCTGCCCCTATGTCTGCCAGCAGAAAAAACGTGCATATCTGCTCAAGAAATTACGGTGCCCTGCTTATTTACTCAAGAATCAATTGAACTCTAAAAAATATTTACTCAAGAATCAACTATCCTTCTGCTGAAGATGCTGGGAGATTAAGAAGGTGATCTATAAAGATGGAATATTGCAAAAGCACGTGACAGAACCTTTAATCAACAAAGTTAAGTCAGCAAGGTTTCTAAAAAGAAAAGAACTGTTATAGAAATTCAGTTCTGCTAAGCGCTCTGTCTTCCTCTATTGTACAGCTGCTCTAGTTTAGCTCTGCTGCCCACCTGGGGCTTGCTCCCCCCACCCCCGCCCATTCCCCCCCCTGGGCGCCCGGGCCGCGGCGGTTGTTTCTATCTTGTATAGAGTTGTTGCAGTTTTTGTTTAAATAAAAAGTTTACAGTGGGGGCCTCCCCTGCTGTATTTTCCGCTCAAAAAAAAAATTTGCCACCGAAAGAGAAACAGAAGCAACAGGGAAAAAGAATGTTGCGCTATTGATTCAAAAGAATGTCTCAGAAGCACAACTTTTGGACAAGCTTTGACTTGTCCGTTTGTTATTTACTTAGTTCAGAAATGCATTTTTACAGCATAGTCATGGAACAGAGCTAGTAGCCACCTCCCAACTACTAAGTACTAACCAGACTGCTAGCACCAAGGAGGCGAGGACCACCTCATTGGCTTAGCCAGCCAATCCCTCTGTCGTTGTGTAAGAACACCACAGCCATTGCCTTCAATAAGGACTTAGTAGACTATCCTATCACAACCAACTTATTGTCATGAGAACATTACGTATAACAGTATAACAACCTCTCATAAAATCTGTAAGTTCCAGAAAACTAGTCTTGACATGTCGAAAAAGCTAGAATCTCTGCCATATCACGCAACAGTTTTTTTTTTTAAACCTTGTAGGGCTGCTACTTAGCCTGCCCCCAACTTGCTTGGCACTAAAAAGGCTGTTACTGTTCTAGTCTTCTAGGGCTGCTAGTTACAGAATGTAGCTCTTATATGTAAGTAAAAATAAGTACTCCTGGAGTTGCTATATATCACATCTACATGGGACCACAATAGAGAAGGGGATATACAAACAAGATGAAGGTTGCTATTATCAGAATCCAGCATCTGTTGTGAGAGTAATGTCTGTATTGGAGACTACTTAACTACTAGTGAATAAACTAGGGATTTCCAATCACATAGGTTACGTTACTTTCCCAGACAAAGCGCCCCAGCCCCCCACCGCTCGCCCACTCCTTGTGTGAGAGCTTTCAGCACTGGTTAGGCAACTTTTAAACCACTGCAATAAACCTGCTTACTACATGTATTCGACTTGTGTAACTTGCCCGACAGAGTAAACCATAGATGTATAGTATTTATGCAAAAAGAAGTCATACAGCTTAATCATCCTCGTAATCCTCTATTCGTCACATGCTAAAGGCATATTTATGATACCATTCCATAACCCATTATTAATTGTTGACTATCTAACAGACCAAATTAAATAGGCTTGATGTGGCATTGAAAGGTATAAGACATGCCACATTGCCTGCTATGTGTTCCACTGTTCTAGGCAAGTTACTCAGAGCTCCAGTGCAAGAGCTTAACTAAGATACTGCTCCATTTGACACAGCTTAGTGCATCCGTAAATTCAATTAAAGATTAGCAGATAGCACTATCTGCAACTAAGATATCTACTCCATCCGTTCCAAATTGTAGTTCACTTTGACTTTTTTGTTACATGCATTTTACTATATACCTAGATGTCTAAATACATAGCAAAATGCATGTACCAAAAAAATCAAAGTGAACTACAATTCGGAACGGAGGAAGTATTTAACTTCATACAGAAATCATGGTAACAAGAAGGCATGTTTGCAGGATGTTGACACTTTTCAGTAGCTTTATGTGCCTATCAAGTATGAACCAAAGTTCTATAGGGGGGCATGACACCAAATTATTCCTGCTGTAAGGAATTAGCATAGGACCACAAATTGTTTACAATAGTACAGGACTAAAAGTATCATCAGATTGGACAATGTATCTGCAATTTCCATGATTGAGAACGGCCAACTTAACCTAAAGAATATTAAAAATCATAAGGCCTGGCAACAAATTACATGTAGTGAAGTGGATTGTGTAGTAGAAAGCAGACTTTTTGATTGATCATTGATGTAAACAAAACTGTAGAGACAAAGCTCTCAGCTGAAGATATTTTGATAGGAACAACAAAGAAGACCCATTCAGACAAGAAAATCAACCAATATTCCAAAACAGGGCAGGATAGAGTAATAGGTGAAAGTATATAGTGGATGCCAAGTCATCATCAATGATTCAATTGTTCATAGATAGTTAAACAGTTAGCCAGCAAACATTAATCTTGAGCAACATTGGATTGGGCATCATCGTTAGACCTAAACACAGGAACCCACAAGTTAGGCATTGGAAATTTGGACTTGCTAGTTGTCAGGGGGAGACCATTTGGGCAGTGTTTTGTTGGGAATAACTTAAAAAGATTGACTGATGTGAAGGTGAATTGTTAAAACAAGCCCAGTAGTTTCCTTTCAGTAGATTAAATGCCCAGTACCTGTGAGTCTTATTAGAGTGTAAAAATGAAGCAGGTGTTCAGTCCAGAAATGAGGGGACTTACAAAACATACATCACAGAGGACCACGGACCATCACTGTCTCAAACTGTGAAACATGTGGATGGATTCAGTTTTTAGTGATTCAGATCGCCAGAAATTAGCAAGAGCAAAATTAAAAAAAGGGGCTTATTTGGATGTCCTTCAGTCATTGTTTAAGGCCCAAATAGTTCTTAGGCCCATTTGGATTCCATATTCGGGCCATAAACTATGAAGCACACAGCTGATTGTTACAGCCTGATCCAAAGAAAAATACTACTAGATCGTCACTGAAGTAATACTTGCGGTAGCCAGCACCCAGCAGGGTCTGGAAATCGCTGCAACTAAGCAGGACCTTCTCAGGCTCCTTTGCTAAGCAAGCACAGATTAGCGGCTTCATCCTCGCACCCCTTCAGCGCATCCATCAGAAAGAAGCAGAACTTGGTGAGCGCCTGTGGGTGGCAAAGCTTGCTAGTGTCCACAGGGTCAACAAGCTTGACCCACCGGAACTTCTTGGCACTACGTATGAACGCTGTCTTCGTAATCGCCGAGCTTCCTTGCCTCAAAATTGCCCTCTGAATCTCAATTGCAGATTGCATCCCTTTCCGCAACTGATCAACATTGCTGAGCGACAATGCTGAGTGAGTATGCAACCCAAAACTGCTCGGCAGCAGAAGACTCCTTCGAGCCCTTGGACTCGGCATCCTGCGCTCATGTACTCGAAGTTCTTCTGGCAGTCGGCGAGCGGGAACCCCATCCTGGCGAGCAGCAGCTTGAGCTTCTTGAGGCCGCTGTCGGTCCACGTCCTGAGCTTGGTAGCGACGTACGAGGAGCAGAGCATGGAGTCGAAGAGGCTCCACTCCCGCAGCAGCACGAGCCGCGGCTCGTCCTCGTACGCGTGCGGCACGCCGCCTCGGGCGCCCAGACCCCGGTGCCGTCCCTGAGCGTGACGACGACCGCGCCACCGCCGCCAGACGACGGGCAGCCGCCGCTGTCGTTGACGTGCTGCTCCAGCTCCATGACCCCCGCGCCTGATACCGCTCGCTGGTGATGCGGTCGTGGACGTTTCGCTGCGGGTCCGATGGGCTTGGCGAGATCGGAGGCGGGGAATCATGCCGCAGACCAAGGAGCGCGCAGTCCTGGCTTTGCTTTAGGTGGCTACTGTCTTTGCTATTGGCAATGGCCGGTCCATCTTCTTTTGGACGGATCGTTGGTTGGATGGACAGAGTATCGAGATGATTGCTCTCTTGTCTTCAAGGCTGTATGTAAGAGAAAGCTCAGGTCGACCGTGGCAGAGGTGATGGTGGGGAATGCGTGGGTGCGTCACCTGGCGGGCTCCTTCTCCAGCGCTTCCTCATCCAGTTTGGCCACTTGTGTGATTTGCTTGATAGGGTGCAGCTCTCCGAGGCACCTAACACCTTTACATGGCGCTTATCGGCTGATGGGCAATATACATCGGCGAGTGCCTATGGGGCCATGTTCCTGGGCTCGTCACCGATGCTGGGTGCAAAGGAGCTATGGAGAACAGCGGCACCTGCTCGGGTACGATTCTTCTTTTGGCACTGTTTGCATGAGCGCTGTTGGACTGCAAACAGGAGGTTCAAGCATGGTCTGCAACAATCGGATGAGTGCGTGATGTGTGACCAACATTCAGAGACGATGGATCACATCATGTTAGGCTGTAGCTTCAGCCGTCAGGTATGGTACGTGTGGCTTGCCAGGTTGCATCTCTTGGTTACCATTGTCATGGAAGAGGAGCCGGTAATGCAATGGTGGCTCAGAAGTCGCAAAGCAGTGCATAAAACTTTCCGTAGAGGTTTCGATTCTCTTTTCTTCCTTGTGGGATGGATGCTGTGGAAGGAAAGAAACGCGAGGACCTTCAACAGGGTCGCAACGGCGCCGGTTTTGCTCTTTGAGAACATGTTGATGGAGGCCATAACCTGGGTGTCGGCCGGTTGCAAACAGCTTGGCGCGCTGCTTTCTAGACTTTAGTTTTCCTATCTTGTCTGTTGTTGGAAGCATAGATGTTTCAGTCATATAATCCTTAGTTGTCATTTGGTGGAGGCGGTCTGTCTTTTGTGACACGCTACTGGTAACCTGTCGTTACCGCATGCGAGTCAGTTTGGTTTGGTTGTTTGTAACAAACTTTGTTTTATTTTCCCCTTCTTAATGAAAAACACGCAACGGCGTGGTCTCTAAAAAAAAGACGTGCTGGTCCGTCAGCGCGACGCAGGCGAGCCAGAGGAGGTCGATTTTGTTGCGCCGCAGCGCGTGCGCCAGCTCGTACGTCATGCACCCCGACGTCTTCCCGTGGAACGTGCCCACGCGATAGTACTCCCGCCGCAGCCTCCCGAATAGCCTCACGGGGTCGGAGTCGTCGTCAAAGAGACAACGCCTCTTCGTCCTTCCACAGGCGCCGACATCCTCATCGTCGGCGTCGGAGTCCTCCGAATCGGAGTCGGAGGCGTCGGCGAGGGCGGCGAGGTCGAGTTCATAGGAGAGGTCCGCCGTGCGCTCGTCGTCAGCGGTGAAGAGGACGACGATGCGGCCATTGCGCGCGCAGAGGTTGTGGAGGTGGACGGGTCGGCGGGAATCCACAACGAACGCGGTGGTGGTCTCGGGCAGGGCGCCGGCGGCGCGCAAGTCCCGGCGCGCGCCCCAGTAGACGAGGACGACGCAGAGCGGCGTGGTGCCGGAGGAGGAGGCGCGGAGTGCCCTAGCTGTGGCGGCGGAGGCGACGGGGTAGACGGAGATGCGGACGGAGTCGGCGGCCAGGACGTGCGCGAGGGCGCATAGCGCGCGCAGAGGGAGTCGGCGGGAGGATCCGTTGGGCCGAGGAGGAGGAGGAGCCTGCTGAGGTGGCGGCGGCGGTGGAGCGGAGGCGTAAGTAGAAGGCGTCCGCGCGGAGCTCCCGCGCCATTGCTGACGTATCAACTAGCCAAGGTCGGGATTGGGGAATGGAGGTGGAGAGAGATCTGGCTCACGGATGGGGAGATGCGCGGGCTCCGATGGGTTTGGATTTGGGCGATTTCTGGTTGGATGGAGTTGGAGCGCGGTGCGGGGGCGGGGATTGAATTTGGAATTGGAATTGGAATTTCAATTTGTTTTGGGTTTGGGAGGGAATAGAAGGGAAGCCAGCTGACTTTTCCGGGAGCGAGCGACATCGTCTTCCTCTATCAAATTCGATCCATCCGAACCCAACTCACTCAGCCAGCAGCCCAGCAGCTACACTTGGCTGGCAGAGTTGGGCCAAGTCAACTTGGGCTGCAGTCCACTTGTCCTTTTGGCCCGCTAGGTCCATGCAATCACGAGTTTTGCTGCGGTTGCCGGTTGGGCGCGTGGAGGGGGCCTTTCACTCTTTTGGTGGCACAAGTATGGGCAGCCGGTTTTTTTTTTATTGCGTGTTTATTCGCTGCTAACAACGAATGAAGTCCACCGGGTACATAAGGAAATTAATTTAGAGAAATAACCTAATCAGAGTTATTTAGGGGTATTTTCCTGTAAGAAAAGAGAGATTAAACAACTGACGTGAAAAGAATAAAAGTTTGTATATCGACTATGCAAAGAAAGTTGAATCGCTCACCGCGCATCACGTCCGTGGATGGAAGTTTCCATGGGTCTCCGCCTCGTTCGCGCACAAGGAAATAATAAAGCCGTTGCTTCGGTCCCCGCGGACCCGCCCGGCACTCTGTACGTTCAGTCCCGACACGATCCCCGACTGCTGACGCTCCCAATTCCAACTTAATTCACGCGATCAAATCAATAGATCCATATATAATCTTGGGACGCACGATTTGTTTCCTTCGTCTTCCATTCTTTGATTTCCCCTCTCATTTCCTTTGCCTGTATATAAACCTCTCATTTCCATATATAACGACTGCTGACTAGTTGGCTGAGTGACTGAGTGGAATTACAATGGCTTGTTTGCTTTATCACCGGGCAGAGGTGTCTGGCACCACCGTCGCTCCCAAGCATCTGATTCTGGACGCCAGGGGCCAGGATGGGAGGGCTACAAGCAAACAACCCCTAAATGTCCGAGTGACTTAAGTGGTTAATTGATTGAGTGACCGAATAGCGGCCAAGTGATTCGGCGACCGAGTGGTTGAGTGATATTTAAAAAAAAAAAAGATCATGTTGTCTCATTAACAAAACAATTCAGAAATCACATCTATTATAGTACGACGTCAACTATCATAATCATAAATACATGTGTGCCGTATGTGCATGCCTGCTAGTCACAAAAAAATAAAATAAAGAGAATTTGGTGTTTCTACCCCTACTGTAGAGTCCAATTATGATATTACCCCTATCTTTTTTAACTCTATGATTTTGTCCTCATAATTTTTGATTGAATCGTCCATTTGTCCCTGTTTTATAACACTGTCAAGTCTAGGTTGATTAATGACGAAAAAAATAAGAAAAGATGCCTACATGAAAGGACAAGAATTCCCTCAACTTATCTATTTCTTGCCGGTCTCACTACCGGAACCCCCTTGATTTGCCGAGTGTTGAATTTCGGGCACTCGGCAAAGAAGCTCTTTGCCGAGTGCCAGAGAGTTAGCACTCGGCAAAGAAAAAACACTATGCAAAGAAAGCTTTGCCGAGTGCAAAATCTGACACTCGGCAAAGTGTCGAGTGTCGGATTTGGCACTCAGCAAAGAGGTTTTATAAAATATATTTTGAGGTACTAAATTAACTCAAATAAAAATGTTTTTAACTATAAAATTGTTTAACTCATCAAGATGTACAATGTTTATTTTGGTCATTTCTTCATATGATAAACTGAATGTAAATTTGTTTACAAATCTTACATGTCTCTCTCGTAGTTTATGAAACTACAAGAGAGATATATAAGATTTGTGAACTATGTTAGAACCACCACATCGAATGAACTAATAACAAAACACCCAAAATAAAGTTTGTAGATCTTAAAAAGTTATGCAATATTGTATTTGAAAACTTTTTTATTTGAGTTCATCTTATCACGCTAAACCTACATATGAATTTTAAAAATTTAAAATACGAATTTTTTAAATGACCTCGGATAGAAAAACACTAAAAATAAAGTTTATAGATCTCAGAAAGTTATGAAATATTATAGTTTAAAACTTTTTCATTTGAGTTCATCTTGTCATGCTAAACCTACATATGAATTTCAAAAATTTAAAATATGAATTTTTTAAATGACCTCGGATAGAAAAAACACCCAAAATAAAGTTTGTAGATCTCAGAAAGTTATGAAATACTGTAGTTTAAAACTTTTTTATTTGAGTTCATCTTGTCATGCTAAACCTACATGTGAATTTCAAAATTCTAAAATATGAATTTTTTAAATGATCTCAGATGGAAAAGCATAAAAAATAAAGTTTGTAAATCTCAAAAAGTTATGAAACTTTATAGTTGAAAACTTTTTTATTTGCGTTTATTTGTCATGCTAAACCTACGTTTGAATTTCTCAAATTTGAAATTCAAATTTCATAAGTGACATCGGATGAAAAAACTTCCTAAAAGAAAAGTGTAGATCTCAAAATGTTATGAAACGTTGTATTTGACCACCTTTTGATTTGAGTTCATCTTGTTATGCTAAACCACGTATAAATTTCAAAAATTCAAAATACAATTTTTTTAAATGACCTCGGATAAAAAAACACCCAAAATAAATTTTGTAGATCTCGTAAAGTTATAAAACTTTGTAGTTGAAAACTTTTTTATTTGATTTCATCTTACTATGCTAAACCTATATTTGAATTTATTAAATTTGAAATTCAAATTTCATAAACGATCTCAGAAGGAAAAACTTCCTAAATGAGATCTCGAAAAGTTATGAAACATTATAGTTGAGGTGACCACCTTTTGATTTGAGTTCATCTTGTTATAGTAAACCTACGTGTGAATTTCAAAAATTCAAAATATGAATTTTTTAAATGACCTCGAATGTAAAAACACCCAAAATAAAGTTTATAGATCATGAAAAGTTATAAAACTTTATAGCTGAAAACTTTTTTATTTGATTTCATCTTGCCATGCTAAACCTATGTTTGAATTTCTCAAATTTGAAATTCAAATTTGGTAAACGACCTTGGATGGAAAAACTTCCTAAACAAAAAGTGTAGACCTCGAAAAGTTATAAAACATTATAGTTACCGCCTCTTGATTTGAGTTCATTTTGTTATGCTAAACCTGCATTTGAATTTTAAAATTTTAAAATACGAATTTTTTAAATGACCTCGGATGAAAAAATATCCAAAATAAAGTTTGTAGATCTCGAAAAGTTACGAAACTTTATAGTTAAAAACTTTTATTTGAGTTCATCTTGCCATACTTGACCTACGTTTGAATCTCTTAAATTTTAAAATTCAAATTTCGTAAACGACCTTGGATGAAAAAACTTTCTAAATGAAAAGTGTAGATCTCGAAAAGTTATGAAATGTTGTAGTTGACCATTTTTTAATTTAAATTTGTTTAGCGTTTTAAACAAGTAAATTACACTCGATTTAGTATAATATGTGGGGAATCAAAACTAGTTATAGACATTTACACTCGATTTAGTATAATATGTGGGGAACCAAAACTAGTTATAGACATATTTTAGTGGTTAAGGCAGGAACCGCGTGAGGGAGAGGTCATGAGTTCGAATCTCACAGGCCGTGAAGCATGCCATTTTCGCGCGAAAAATGCCGCGACTTGCTGGCCGGTGGGTCCCTCCACCAATTAATTTTTTCTATAATTTTTGGGTTTTTTTTTCCATTTTTGTTCTTCGCCGTTTAAAAATTCTTCGAGGGCCCTTTACCGAGTACGGCACTAGCAAATCAAGGGATTCCAGTAGAGTCTCTCACCCGTGGATCCCTCGCCCGTTCATCTTCCTAGTGCCCAACCGGATGAAGCGACCTATAGGATCACCAGCAGCCGGTGAGCTAGGGTTGGACCTCCACCATGGACCTTGCACGAAGCGATGGGTACATGGCGTCGCGCAGCCACCGCCCACGTCGCCACCATGCTTATCTTCTCCACGCACTGCGCCCACTGCAGAGGTGCACGCCATGGTGCGGCGGATCCACCGTGCTACCAATTCGGCCACCCTGCCGACCAGCAGTGGTGGCGCCGCCCGGGTCGAGCTGAAGCGGAGGCTATTGGTGCTTTCCCTCAGCGTCCTCCTGGAAGCCATCGCATAGACCAAGGCGACACGCCACGACTCAGAATCGGCCACCGACATGTTGGTGGAAGCCCAGGAGTTCAAGCAGGTTATCTACGTGGTCGTCCCGCATGTTGGCTCGGCGGCCCATTGCTGACGTATTCACGGGGACAGTCCCCGCTCAATTTTATTCCGAAATGGAACTGTCATATTCCACGGTTCGGCCACAGGAGCAACAAATGCAGAAACCATACTTTAATGCCGCTTTTGCATGTATCCCTTCGTAAACTTTATGTATGCTATTACGTTACTTTTACAAGCTGTAAGCAACTTACCTCAAAAGAAGGAGACGCTAGATATGAGTCATGACGTGCAAAAGGCAGTAAATATGAAATTTTTACTAAGCACTTTTGAACAAATATAAGGTTTGAAAATAAACTTTCATAAGAGTGAATTATTTTGCTTTGGCAAAGCAAAAGGTCACGAAGAGTTCTATTCGCAACTGTTCGGTCGTGTCATTGGGAAATTCCCCTTTAGGTACCTCAACCGACCAATGAATACTAGGAAGCTAAATAATAAGGACCGGAAGGTAATTAAGGATAGAATTCAAAAACGATTAAGTGGTTGGAAAGGAAAAATGCTTTCAGTAGGGGTCGTCTGGTTTTAATAAACTTGGTGTTGTTTAGTTTACCGATGTTTATGATTTTTTTAGCTGCCAAAAGCTGTTTTAGAGAAAATAGATTGTTTCTGATCACGATTTTATTAGCAAAATTATCAACACAAGAGAAAATATAGACTAGCTAAGTGGGAAGTGCCGTGCCAACCTAAGGATCAGGGAGGACTAGGTATCCAAAATCTTGATATTCAGAACAAATGTTTGTTAAGCAAATGACTATTTAAATTTTTAAATAAGATGACATTTGGCAAAAACTTTTAAGGAATAAATACATCAAAGATAAAATATTAGGGAGTTGTACTAAAAAACTAACTGATTCGTATTTTTGAAAAAGTTTGATTTTTTCATGGCCTTTGGTTCGTTTAAAGTAAAATATGGGTCTCAAACTAGGTTCTGGTATGATACCTGGTTGAGTAATAAACTCCTTAAAGACAAATTCTCTTCTCCGTTTAATATAGTAAGAAGAAAATAAGACTATGTGGCAACAATTCTTAGCTCAAACCCTCTAAATATTTCTTTTAGAAGAAATTTAGCGGGTATAAACTTAATGGTGTGGCATAGAATAGTGGCTTCTTTAAAAGATTTTAATTTAATAGAGCAAAGGGATATCTTTGTCTTGGGTATGAATGCATCTGGAAACTTTACAGTCAAGTCCATATACACTGCGTTAATTAACAATGAGGTTAGGGTGCCACAAGATATTTGGCAAATTAAAGTACCTATAAAAATTAAAATATTTCTATG
Organism: Bothriochloa decipiens; assembly: GCA_023333625.1. Taxonomy (NCBI): domain Eukaryota; kingdom Viridiplantae; phylum Streptophyta; class Magnoliopsida; order Poales; family Poaceae; genus Bothriochloa; species Bothriochloa decipiens. The sequence goes on from CM041636.1 coordinate 53,018,864, forward strand.
ATACATAAAAAAAGAGGTGATTCTAACAAAGGACAACCTAGTTAGATGTAACTGAAGTGGTGACAGAAACTGTTCTTTCTCTCACTTTTCGAAAACCATAAATTATCTCTTTATGGATTGTATTTATGCTAAGTTCTTATGGCGGACGGTTCACATACTCTTTGGTTTATAACCCCCTTCAGATATGAATGACCTTTTTACTAGGTGGTCAAAGATAGCTTCTAAATAGTATAATTTATTGTTATTAACAGCAGCAACAACACTTTGTTAGGCTATTTGGTTAACTAGAAACGAAGTGATTTTTGATAAATGTAGACCAAAAACTTTTTTACAGGTACTGTTTAGGGGAACACACTGGCTGCGACAATAGGCAAGTCTGCAAAGACATGAAGACCGTAGGGATCAGTTGATCTAAATTGGACAGTTCTTAGAAGTCAGCTTTACAGTTTTTTATTTTCAATGGATGATTGTCCTCCAGACAAATTGGTCTTGTTTAGCTTGAACTTTACTTCGTTTGGTTTTCCATTTAGCGGGCTGCAAAACTGTTGTATTGCGTCCGAGTTTATGTCAGTTGTTAAAACTCTGTAATAATTGATCTGATTCTATCTTAAATAGATGAAGTCGGATATAAACTATCCATTATCTTAAAAAAAATATAATCCGAAGAGGCAATCAACCAGCCATACTCTCGACGATCAGGGGAGAAAGAAGTTAAGGACATGCTAGATGTTGTGTTTTTGAAAAGCATATCAATGATATGTGGTACAGCCAGTTCCTTTGGGAATCCAACAGCTATATATATGATCGAGGCATTTGTGGGTGCGGTCGTCTCTCTCTCAGCGTCACAAGACGGCAAACAGCACACGATTTCTTTGCTGGGACATGTAACCATCAATCAATCTTATCTTACTACGAATTCAAAAAAAATCTTATCTTACTACGGATCTTTAATTTGGAAGCGTCTAATCTGCATCGCCGATAATAGTCATCGGATCTATTGTAATTTATAAAAAAAATTACCTAAAAAAAGTACATAAAGTAACCCCTAATTTTAAAAGTAAATTACTCACTTCTGCCATTACAAAAGATAATTCAAAAGAACCCCTACTATAACACCCAAAATTTGTATTTTGGGTTGTTATTAGAAAGCGCTAAATATAATGTGCTTTTCTATAGTTTTTTAGAAAATAATTGAATAAGTTTTGCTAATGTGACGCTCGCGTGTTGCTTGTGCTTTATGTTTTTAGTGTGCTAAGTTATCGAAAACGTGTTTTGACGTTGATCGATCCTTTCCGGGAATTTTCTAGACTTTTCCGGTGTATTTTCCTATTTATTCAGGAGCTTTTTCAATTTTTGGACGCTCTAAAATATCCTTTCCATGAGCTACAAATATTTTATTTGGATTCATCATGTCTCAATCTACCTTTGGGTATTTTTCCATAATTTTTGGAGTTAAGAAAATATTTTTTAGGGCTTTAAAACGATTTCAGCTTTTTCTGGAATTATTTTCGCACTAAAAATGCTTTTCTATAATTCCCGAAATTATTAAAAATATCTGATTTTCTCCTGGCTCCAAACCCTAGGAATATATATATATGCCGGCGTAGCCCTTGACGCGCTGGTTCCAGAGCAGAAAACCCCTTCGCGAGCCGCCACTCGGGGCTCCCGGAATCGATCGCCGAAGTTCATCTCAGCTAGGGTTCCGGCGAACGTTCGGCGAGCTTTTCCAGCCATCTCCTCCGTCCTCCGCGAGAACCACCACCACCAAAAGGTTTGTTTCGATCTTCTCTACACCGGCACACCTTTTGTTTTACGATTCCATGCCCATATGATGGTTTCCCTAACTCATCCTTCTCTTTTTCGGCGAGGTCTGCCATTGGAGGTCCTTCTTCGTTCCCGTCCACAACAGCCTCGCTCGCCACCCTGAGGGCCACCCTCGGCCTCGTGCGGCCCACGCCTGCCGCTCTCCGCACGCGGCAGCCGGCCGCAGCCGGCCACAGCAGGCCGTCGACAGCCGCGCTGTGCGCAGGTCGGCCCGTCCCGGCCCGCCGCCGCCAAGCCGCGTGCACGCTATGCCGGCCGCCATCGGCCGCTGCCCGCCAGCCAGCCCCGACCGCTGGCCTTGCGCGGCCACCGCCGCCTGCGCGGGCTCCGTCGGCCGTGCGTGGCCGCCACCGGCTGGCCCTGTCCCGCCCCGCAGTGCCGCCTCGGCCGCCGCTGGCCTCACCCGGCCGGCCGCCGCGCGCCGTAGCCTGCCGCTACGAGCCGTAGCCGGCCGCTGCGAGCCGTGGCTGGCCAGGCCAGGCCCTCCTTGGCTCCGGTGCTGGCACAGCAGCCCCATGGCTGCCATCTCCAACAGTCAAAGGTAGAAGATGATCTATTTACAATTTTGCCACCCAGCAGTTATTTATAGTTATGCCATCGATCGTTTAATCCCCGCCGTTTCACCGTTTTAACTCCGATTTGAGTGATTCCAGTTGCGTTAGTTTTGTGTCATCGCGATCTATGCAGGAGTAGTAAAATTTATCATATCTCTAATTTATGAATTTATTTATTTAAGTGCCTTTGATTGATAACTATTTAATAGTCTTCTAATTAAAAGTAACCTAGGGTTACATTTTCTGTTCTCGTTGCTTTGCGAACGTGTCGACGTATGTTGCTTGTTATGAATAATGTTTGTCACATCATGTGTCTATGTAAGTAATCTTGTTTAATTAATTTATGCTCTCTTGTGTAAAAGTAATTTTAGGTTTATACCTTGAGTGTTCGTACATGCCTGTCAATATGACTAGTACCAATTTACATGCTTCTTTATTAATTATGCCTTGTGTAGTTTTACATTGAAACTTGTTATGTTTCTTATAGTAGTTCTCACATGCTTATAAGTTGGATCATGTTAGTGTTTGACTTAGTTTACTTTCACATCGGTCTTTAATGCTAATATGTTTTATATCAGCAATAATGTCTTTTTGTTAATGGCATGCTTAGTTCAACCTTGAATCATAAATGCTCTATGTTTAATATCAACGTGTCTTGTCGTTTATGTCCTACTTAAATTGATCTTTAAGCATATGATATTTTCTTTAATGCTCTCGCATGTTCTAAGCTTTATAAATTATGAATGTTTAATTGGCTTAGATAATATAATTGCTTATAAATAGAGTATTACTAATGTTTAACCCTGCTTTACATTTTAACATCATCCAACTGATTTGACTTTATGTCTTTCTTATATGTTCTGCATCTTTCTTTACTAAATATATCAATCTTAAAGTTTGTATATGTGCTTGTTGCAAGTACCTCGATAGCCGTATTTTCTTTAACGATAGATCCATCGTTTGTCGTTCTTGCGCTCTTACGATCGTAGCACCGAGTTTGGCCATTTAGACCGTTCTGTTTTTAGTTCCCCTTTTGATTGGTGTATTGTTCTTAGTCTTGTCTTTTTGTGTGTTTGTTTGTGTTGTTTGGTTGCTGCGACTAGACGAAGTGCGGTTTGTTAACGCTGAAGACTAAGCAGAGGACCGATAAGTGCAGCTGAAGCTGGAGGCCAGAAGAGCAGCTAGACTTTGAATTTAAGGCAAGTGCAGACATTCTTTTGAACATATTGTGCCTATTCATGTTTAAGTAAATTCACTGCATGTGTCTTAAATCGGCAAACCATAGGACTTACTAGCCACTTTACCCAAAGATATCCTATGGGGGAATTAGTTGTTAGGTTTTAGGTTGCTAGTGCTCTATCTCACCTTTCACCGTTTAATAAAAATAAAACTTCTTAAAATATGTTGGAGCTGTGGGCTCTTGGCTTTGGCCGTTGGAGAAGTCGATGCATGTCCGCATCGTTGGTTGGCGGTGAAAGAAGGGGGAACAGATGTCAGTGGGCTCGTAGCGACGGGGGCATCCGTATCTCCTCCCCCTTGTGGTCCTTTCGTGGAGCGGCAACCTGGGACTTCCGTACATCTCCAGGCTAATGGGCTCTGGCTTGGTCGATTAGCAGGACCATCATGGGCAAGATGAACAACTTACCGACGAGTGGCTATAGCTATGGTCGCTGGGGCTTGTTTACAAGTATTTAGTATGGAAGGGGCTAGAGATCCGTGATGGGGGCGGCCTCACGGGGAAGTCGCCCATACATTTGGACTCAAGGCTGGCGAGTTGTTACTGCCTATGACCCTGTGAAAAACCTCGTTGTGACCTCCGCCGGCCTATCGCGGTAATGGGCTAAGAGGTTGGCCGCCTCGGGCATAAAGAGTAATCACAATCTGGAGTGAAAGTGTACACCTCTGCGCAGCGTTAAAATCGGTATATTGTCTGTGCTCACGGTCACGAGCGGCCCAGATCCTCGCATGATTAGCCAAATGGTTTAAGCTGTGAAATCATGGTGATGCTATGAGGTTGCTACCTCGGGTTTTATCGGGGTGGCTACCCTGTGTTCCCTTGAGATGGCTATCTCATATTTAATGTTGTTAATGATATACGTTTATATCTATTATGCTAAATGACACATTAATTGTTACTCGAACCTTAATAAAGGGTTGAGTTTTTCAACCAAGTTGATTAGAGAATAGGTTGCAATAAGTTAAATCTTAATGTTACATTAAAATGCTACCGCAGTCTACCTTTCAGCTTTACCTTATACTAGCCTTGTATGTCATTACTTTTCGTCTGTACTTGCTGAGTTTCGACATGGAACTCACTCTTGCTATAGTTTGTAGTAAAGTGTTTCTCAAAGGAAGGATAAAGAAGTTGGGTATTAGAAGTGTTTGGCATATGGAGCTGGCAGTCAACAGTCCCTGAGAAGAATGAAGACCGAAGAAAAGTCTTAGCCAGCGTTCCGCGTTACTCTGATTGTGTACGTGTTAAATATATATATATGTTTTCGCTATATAATACATTATTTTCCTGATATTACCATTTTCTGTTGTATGTGTATACTTCCTGGGCACATATATGACGATCTCTGGTCTTCTTTGGAAACCAAGGTGTGACACCTATGTTTGCATATAAATTGCCCACATCTTTCGTTATGAAAAAAATAAAATTAACCCTAAATTTGCATCTAAATTACCCACATTTGCTATAATATAATATAAAACAAAATAACCCCTTAATGATACATCTAATTTACTGAGCTTTGTCATTATTAAAGATAATTTAAAATAGTTCTCTAACTTTGTATCTAAATTATCCATATCTAGCACTATAAAAGATAATTTAAAATACCCCTAATGATTTTATAAATCACCCACCTTCGTCGCTATAAAAGATAATGCAAAGTAACATCCTAAGTTTGCATTCAACCTAACCATATATGTCATTGTGAAAGATAATGTATAATATTGCCTTTATATTTGTATCTACCTAAGCCATTATAAAAAATAAACAAAAATATCTCTCAAATCTACAAACAAATACTAATATATATTATTATTAAAAAATAAATCAATATACATAAAGTACAATACATATATATTTTTAAATTAGAAACTTCTACCACCATGAAATTAAATAACCATAATGCTATATTCGACCGTTTATATCAAATAAACATATATTCATTAGGATAAATATTTATTTTAATAAATTATGAAGCATGGAAAAATATTCACTTAACAAACTACGTAGCAGTAACACTGACAATTCACTTTAATTTATATTATCCATGATAATAAATTTCATATGTTTATACATTTTGACTGTAACATTATGTCATATCAATATCAGTAATCTTGAGCACTCTACGGTACATAAAAAAAAAATACTACACACATATAATCCTGTGATATAACAAATTCAACATGTTCAGTGCCGGTGCAAGCGGAGTTTTAACTTAACATGTGAAAAACAATATCAATAAGACTTGAACTATTATTAATAAAAAAATTTATGAATAAAGATAAAGAACACTTGAATTTCTACTTAACATATAAAAAATTACAACAACTTGATAAAAACTTAAAAGCTATTTATGAAATCATAGAAAGGGATGCAACAAGAGAGTTCATATATCATAAGATTAGGTTTCAACTAAATACAAATCAAGCTATAACAAAAGATGGATCCTAAAATTAGAAATATCTTACCATTAATTCGGCATAACCTATAATAAGAGTTGTAGGATCTATTCTATTTTCTAAATAATTATCCACCTAGTTGTTGTGAAAACAATATAAAGTGACCCATAACTCTGTATTTATGTTACCCACCTGAATTTTCATCTCATTATTAAAAAAATGAAAGACCCCCCTCAAATTTGCATCTAAATTATCAAATCTTCCATTAGAAAAACTGTTTAGATAACCATAGAGCATATTTTTGTTTCTACATACATTACCCACCTCTATGAATATTAATATAGTAAAATTTAATTAAAGTAAACATACGGGTGGTGCCAGCATCCATGAGCAATAAATATATATGTTATGTTTCATCACATAAAAAATATTTTCATAACAACTCATATACTAATAATTATGACTAATTGCTTAAAACCATATTAGTAGCCATGATATATAAGCCTTCGCTTTAGATATATTTATAGATCAGTCTCTTGAAAAAAATACTAATTAATATGTTTATCATAACTACATATGGAATGCAGACTATCTATTATGTCTATCGTGTTAGAAAAATAAACAAAGAGAAAAACATACAATTTAATATAAATATTTCTTTATTAGTAAGATATTAAATAGTAACTAATACTTATATCTCCTAAAATTTTAGCATGTGCGAGAGAGCACGTGTTGATGGACTAGTCATATGAATTATAGGTCTAACCTGAACCAAATACAAGTGATTTCAATTTTGTTGTCACTTGTTTTGCAGTCCTGACTTCCTCTGCAGCGTGTTGCGCGGTAAGTGGTAAGTAGGAGTACTTCACAAACTGTCTGCAATGCGTGCATAGCAGCAAGATAGTAGTGATAATGACTCAGAGGGTACAAGCCAGATGGCACATTTCTCCTTTTTATGACTCCAGACTTTAGCAGAAGCATCTGATCCTGTTTGTGTTGAACACTCAACATAGTACAATGATACTATAACATCTGGCTATGGCCAATGAGATGTGCTGTAAAAGGTCATATATTCAGCTCTGCTCTTTACAATGACTGAGAGAATAATTAACAACAATATGCATCCCTGCTTAGTGAACATTATTTTTCTACAAGTCACGCACGCATAACCAACTTATCATGCCCATTTCGTATAATACTCAACTCGAGAGCATGAATGCGGCATGCTACCATAGGATCACAATCACATGATGCTACATGCCGCCGACGGGTCGTCGTCGCTGAACGTCCGGCAATCCCGGTAGCCGCACGGCGCCGGTAACGGCCGAACGGTCAGGCCGTACACCCTGCCGCAGCAGCAGCACCTGCAGCTCTCGTAGCAGCCCTGGTAGCAGGGCGCGCAGCACGGGCACCCGCATGGCCCCACCAGCAGGGCTGGACACGACGGGATCTCCACTGTTGGCGGCGGCGGCGGAGGCGGAGGTTGAGGCTCCTCGCCGCCGCCGTTGGGGTCGACGATGTGGACGTCCCTGATCACCTTGCCGCCCTTGCAGCGGAGCTTGCAGGCGAGCCGGAGCGGGTCGAACGGCCCCACGATGGTGATCGTCTTGCTCCTGACGTCGAAGGAGATCGTCTCGATCCTCTCATGGTCTGCACGAATAAGATGACGAGTGAGATCGTAGTCATGCATGATGTTCATTGTTGCTCGTAAAGATGAACCGATCGATCATACTGACGAGGCTGCAGTGCCTCTTTTTATTTTTTTGTGTTCTTACATTGGAGCTCGCACAGAATCTTGCGGATCTTTTTGTAGCACTTGCGGCAATCAAGGTCAACCACAATGATTAGCATGTAGAACTGTGTTGACAGCAGCATATTAGTAGCCAGGGTAAATATTGTTCTTTTTGACAGCATTAAAGTAAAGTAAAGGGAATCAAAATCACTGCAGCTGGCACACGTCAAAGCGGAATAAGATTAGTAATTCCAGAAGTATTGAAAGCATTTTTGAAACGCTGCACAATTTTAACAAACTAAGCAAATGCGTTTATGTCTCTTTTTATCTGTTGCGGTTTGTAAAGAATGTAACTAACTCCATCCCCATGAATTGAGCCACGAATTATATTGTGTAATATAGTACAACTGAAAATATAAATTACAGAACCATTATGTTATTACTAGTCTATCAACCAATCTAGGAACAAAGTCTGGGGCTATTTTGAATTATTATTGATAATGATAGAGGTGGGTAATTCATACATAAATTTAAGGGGTAGTTTGAATTATTTTTCATAATGTCAGAGGTGGGTAATTTAGATGAAAATTAGAGGATTATTTTAGGTATTTATCATAATGACAGGGTGGGTAATTTTCTATAAAACATAATAGATCCGATGGTCATCATCGAAGATGATTATTAGAGTCCTGAAATCAAAGGCCAGAAGTTTCTGAGCACCTAGTTAGAATGAATGTGAAGCCTCTAATTAGTAACAGTAAGATAACCGCTTGACAAGTGCCCCAATAGAATATAATCTCTTTCAAAGAAAAATAAAACATCAAAAAGCATGTATAACGTCGGTATATATGCGATATGCTTTTGAACAGTAAGTAGACTGTGACATAAAGAATGGAGTTATTCCTACAGATCAACATATGCAATAGAAACTTTTTTGAATATATTCTAGCTCCACCATTATTCCTTCCAATTTCTAAAGAACAGCATATACAGGTTAGCGACAAGCCCAAATTCAGCTACATCAAAACACAAATTCGAAAAGAAGAAACTAAGAATACATCAAAAGTTCAAAACACAAACACTCAATTGTTGTTGTACGCAGAACTTATTCATGTCAGCATCAAATTTTGCAAGCCGCAGAGAAAAAGAGAGAAGAGAGAGGGATCACCTTCTCTTCCATGCTTGGGTCGGAGCTGATCGTCTGTTTCTCACATGTATATATATAGAGAGAGAGAGAGAGAGGAGTGCAGTACAGCAGGACTTTCGGAGGTGAGGCGACCACTGCTGCTGTGCTAACGATAGTCATCCAGGAAGAAGCGAGGGCCTGGGACATCGTTGGCTTTCGGCATCTAAGGTCGCTGCTGCGTCTCCTTCGATGAGTGCTTCATCTTTGAGTTTGGGGCGTGTCGTATTTCGTGCGTATAAAGCTTATTGAGAGACTTAGGGCCCGTTTGGTTGCTGCCCTGGCCTGGGAGCCGCGGCCAGGCCGCACGGATGCCTGGGATGGCTCCCTGAGAGGCAGGAACCAAACATGCCCTTATAGTGTACGGGCTCCAACGGTAATTATCTGATTACCATGGAATTTTGTAAACATTTTTAATTCCTCTTAATTCACTCGCCCCTGCGTCGTCCGCTCTAATGGCTCGGGCGGCTCCGCAACCCACCGAGCGCCTCCCCCCGTCAACCCTACTGCGGCCTCCGCCGCCGATGAAGCTGCCTGCCAGAGATCGGTGGATGGCAAGAAAGGTGGTGGCGAGGCATATCTCAACCTCCCCATGCCTCCTCCCATCCATTCCTTCTCCTCCCTCCTGTTCTCTGTCCTTCGCGCGGGGCTGATGGTTGGGCATCTGCCGCTCGGGGAGTGGCTGGATCCGGTGGCTTGAAGGTCAGATCCTATGTTCACCGGCGTGGTTTCGGTCTATGATGATCTAGGCTCTTTGCGGCTTACTCATGTCTTTGGGTGGCCCTCATGTGTCTGATCACCTGCTCTGGTCTATGCGGCTCTGGCTTCCCCATGCCTAGATTGGCCGGTTTTGCATGTTCGACGGCTGGACCTGCACCGAGGTGGCCAGATCTGTTGGTCAGTGACCAGATCAGTGAGGTCGTGGTCGGGGCTTGCCCTCGCCCTCTCCTTCATCTCCCATGCTTTGGCCGGTTCTTTGGTGGAGCTGGCCAGGGGGGAGGGGGATATCTGCATCGGGGTGGCCGGATTTGTGTGCTCGTCGGCTAGTTCTAGGCGGGGGTGGCCATCTGTTGTTGCTTGTCGGTCAGTTTTAGGCAAGGGTGGTCATCTATTGCACGTTGGCCTAAGCTCCAGTGACCTGGGTCAGCGGCTGGGCGTTCTTGCTTCTACCCTTGAGGTGGTTGTCGGTCTGATGCGCCCTTGTTGGCATCGATGTCGTCTTCCGCCGGTGACTGTGCGTGCGGCAAGGATGCCTGCAATGCGTGTGGTGGCATTTGGTGTTGATGGGGACACCTACGTTTAGTTGCCCGCGCCTGGCTGGCCGTGGCCGGTAGGTTGTTCGAGGTTGGGGGCTAAGGCTTAGACGGTGATGTCTGTGGACGCCGTTTCATCCTTGGTGGCATCCTCTTCATACCTCTTCCCGTGTCTTGCTGGTGTTTGCGGGTGAAAAGCTTACCCTATTGGGCTAGTGTCAGCAGCGCCTTTGCTGTCGTTTCCTCCCTGGATGCTTCGCTAGGCTTCTCCAGCTCTGCCGTTCCACTCTTGCCCGGCCTTGGTGGTGCTCGTGGCGGCTTTGTCGAGGCTCGACAGCCTCATTTGCTTTAGTTGTTAACCAGTTGATAGTGTAGTTGAGTTTTTCTAGTTGTGTTGGTTTTTTGACCAAGTTGAGGTGCTGGGTCTTTTTAACCGGTTGAGGTGCTAGTTGGGTTGTTTTCGACCAAGTTGAAGTGCTCGATAGGTCTTTTCGACCAAGTTGTGATGCCAGTTGGGTCTTTTCTTGAACAAGATGGCTCGATGTTTAGTGCAAAAGACATGGAAATCATCGTCGAATCCTTTGGTTTCCATGTTTGTTATACATAGAAGGATTTTCAAATGGAAATTGGCGTTAAAAGGTAAAATGGTCTTTCAAAAACTAGTTATGGCTTAAAATCTATTCCTATTTGCAAATCGTAGAAAAATACTTATGGCTTAAACGATTTGCTGGAAATGGTTGATATGTTCCAGGAAAGACTTGCAACCAGAACTCATTAACAACAATCACAATGAAAAAAAAAACAATGAAAATCTGGATGGTGATCAGGACATGCATGGCGAAGATGTATGTGCATGACTGTCTACAATTACAGCTATGTCTTTGAGGTCAATTAAGACGCTGTTGAAACTAAAATTGAGGATGAGGATGAAAACAATTGTACTGCTAGAAAAGAATATGAGACTCACGGGGAGGATGAAACCGAGAATGTAACATGCAACGAAAGCCAAAGTGCAGCTCCACCCCTAAAACCAAAAAATAACCAGAAAAGGACATGTCTAACATCAAGGAGCCGAGTACGGTGCAAAGAGGTGTCTTGAACAAACCAAACATGATCTTGGTGTTTGGACTGTAGAGACTTGTTTAATTTATCTGAATCCCAGGCTCAACGGTTTTAGAGCATCTTCAAGACTTTGCCAAATTTTACTTGGCAAATCTTGTGATTTGGTAACTTTTAAAACTATATGCCAAGTAAAAAAAGCGCTTTTTTCTAACAGTCTGCTATATTTGACTTGCCAAAACCAAAAGAAAAGAGGTCTACAACCATTTTTTTACCGGTCCCAATCGATTCAGCGGCTATGGATGTATTTCATTGCATTTGCTGATTTATTTTTGTGAAGGAAAACGGCCACAAAACATGAGATGACGTCATCAAGCTAAGATTGATGTCAGCAAAGCAAGCTGGCATGGAGGCCATGGCATGCGAGATGGAGCTGCGCTCGCTGGACTGCTGGAGTCCGATGAAAGCAGGCGTACAAGCCTCGGTTTGACTTGTGAAAGGAAGCGGTAGATAGAGGATGTGGACTGCTCAGCTAGGCCTAGGGTTCTCATCGATGATGATGAAGGTACGACGAGGACGTGCGTGATTCGTTAGGGCAGACTGCGGCTTCCTGTCAAGGACGGCGACGACGTGAGCAGAACAGGAAGAAAGAAATATAGAAAGAGCGACACAGATAGATCCACTAACACCTGGGGCTGCTCAGCGACCTGCTCGGATCGGCGGAGGAGCAACCGGCGGCGTACGGAAGACAGGGAACGAGAGAGAACACAGCCGGTAACTGCGGCTTCTTACCGGCGTAGGAAGCAAAGGCAGCGGGGAATCGAACTCGGCGGCGGCTGCACTAGGGTTTCGCGGCTGGACAGCAGCCGCCAGCGTCTTTGCTTGGGTCCTCGCGTCGAGGAAGAAGAACGGCGCGACGGGAATACTTCGTGCAGGAATTGGACAGGGAGAAGTCCTCGCTCGCGCGAGGAAGAAACGGCGGCGGCGCGCGAAGCCACGATGCCGCGATGGCAATGAGGATACGCGCGCGTATCTTTGCGCGCCGGGAGAGGCAATTTGCCAAGTTACTATTTTTTACCAAGTCTTTTGGCAAACTATTGGAGTGCTATTTTTCTTGTTTTGTCAAAAAATTGTAGATGGCAAGTGAATTTGGCAAGCTCTTAGGGATGCTCTTACAAATTGGCGAACCAAGCACACCTCGTAACAACGAGACTAATTAATACTAACAACATTGAACAAATTAAGCAACAGCGTATACAATATACATATATTTTTTTGGAAGCAACAGCGTATATATATCGACACACTATTTAACAGGAATTACAAATCATTATTCGCTCATGTCCTCCGCTGACCATATATGCAAAGTATAGAGGAATTGAAAAACACCGATCGACACCTGCCAAGAAGCGGATCCCTACTTCTTCCCTTCGAAGTAGCGCACGGTGGCTTCGACCAGGGCAAGCACCATGGCGATGAGCTGCAGGCCGGCCAGGATGGCGAGGGCCACGTGTTGGGCGCAGTCGCCGTCGCCGGAGCGCGCGGCGGCAGCTGCTGCGGTGGCGACAGCGGCTGGGGCGCGGCACATCGGGCAGGACGAGCGGCGGCCCCGCCCCGCGAGCCAGCGCTGGATGCAGCTCGCGTGGAATTTGTGGTGGCAGACAGGCATGACGCGGACGGCGTCGCCGTCCTCCAACTCGCCGAGGCAGATGGTGCACTCCGCCGCGGCGACCGCCTGATTGGTGCTCGGCGCCATCGCCATGGCCGCACACACAGCGCGGAAGGGGATGCACTCGGTCAGGTCGATGGCGAGGAGGCAGCCGGCCGGCGATCTCCGCGGCAAGATCCGGTGGAAGCTTGGCCCAGTCCCTCCTTCTATAGCGTCCACGCTAGCTTGTCATCGACCAGGTGAGTGGCGATCGAGAAGAAAAGGTGTGAGTGCGTGGGTGACGAGACGAGTGAATGAAATGAAGAGTATGAATAATCGAAAATGGTGGTACCTCTCTGGAGTATATATCGCGGCCTGGTTTCGTGCATCAGTACGTCAAGCGAATAACATCACAGCCAGCCGCGCCGGCATGCTGTCGTTGTGCCGCCGAGTTGTCGGCGTTGTGCACAGCCAGGGAATGAAGAGGTCGCGCTGAGAGCTCATCGCATCGCAGAAAGGGTCGCTCGCTCTTGCCAATGCTGCTGTCCCTGTGCTGCCTGCGACTGTGATGTTTAACAGCGGACCCTTCCATTTGTGCCGCGACGGAATCCACCAATCTCTGTTCGTCTGTCCGTTTTAATCTCGAGATGGAAAGAGCAAGGAATGCCCAAATATCGACACGGGAAGTAGTAGTCCTCAGTTTTGTACGATAGTGTGTTCTCTGTTGTGGACCATGAGCATCTCTTAATTAATCCGGGCAGACAATGGCCGTTGCGACTCTTGTCTAGATTGGAGAACAGGCCGGAACAGAAGCACGTAAAAAGGCTGCTGATGCGAGTTCGGACAGCACTGGCAGCTAGCGGAGTTAGGAAGCCGGCCGTGTGATCATCCAGCCAGACCACCAAATGGTTCAAGACCGGCTCGCCATAGCTAAGGTAGCACGAACAACTAAAGGCGACAGCAGATCACCCTCTGCAAGTTAGCCGGCTTTTTGGCCCGGCGAGCGTGCACGCTGGTACCTCTCGTCGCGGCCTGGTGTACTCCGTCGTTGGTGTAACCGCCGGGACACGAACAACTTCTTTGGGGCAACTGCCGGCCCGCTGGCACGAAAATGTCGGCCTTCTGCACGGCCGGTTGTGTGCCCGCCATGCTGGAGCTCCTGTACGTTATGTCGTTACCAGACCACCTTCGATAGCTGTTCTATAAGACGTAATTAGGGAGCGTGGCAGTACCATCCTTGTATGCTTCTGCCTTCGTGCTCAACTTCTAGCTTGCTTGCTAGAGAATCTTTATCTGAGCACCACACGGAAGCATCAGGCCAAGGTATGTTGTAACGACCCTAGAATCCGGTCACAAAAAATACGGGCTTTTAAAAATTTTTCTAAAAATATGCCGCTGTGTGGCGAGTGACATGTAGAAAACCGCCAGACAGTTGCACAAATAACACCTGACGATAGCCCGAGCATTGCATTTAAATGACCAACGCTTGATTCGCCTCTTATTCGATTTTATGTGATGTTAATAAAATCGAATAACCTTTTAATGCATGTATATATCTGCCCGCTAACTCCGAAAATGGATCCATCATGACCTAGAGACCCTAGTGGACCCACCATGGTGTATACATCATGGTCACTAATCTCACTAACCTAGGGTTGCAGCTAAATTAGTTGCTTTGCAAGAAATAGAAATGGAAAAGGTTTTGAAATAAAAAGAAAAAGGAAAAAGAGAACCAGCCCGGCCTGCTCGCGCGCTGCCCGGCCCGCTGCTCACGCGCACGCGCATGCATGCCGGCCTGCTTGCCCGCGCTTGCGGCCCAGCTCGGCCTGCGCCCGCGCGCTGTCGCGTTTCGCCCGCGCGCGCTCGCCCGCTCGCCGACCGCCGGCCCAGCAAGGCGGCCCAGCAAGCCGCTGCCGTCACGGGCCACAATTGGAGCCACGCACTTTTGCAGCTCCGGCCTCCCCGGACTCTGGCCGCCGGAGCGTCCGCCGTGGCCGCCGAGCCGCGCACGCCCCGCCGTGCCTCGACTAGCCCCGGTAGCTAGCTCATGGAGATCCCAGATTCTCCAATCGAAGGGCAAGAAGGAAGATGGAGACCAACGCCCGACTTCGCCTGCGAATTTGGCCTCGCCGTCGCCGGACGCCGCCGCCGCGCCTCGCTGACCGCCACCGGCTTGAGGGTCGATTTCCCCAAGTTGAAGCACCCAGCCGACCAGCCACGTAGCTCAGCTAACGAGCCGACATTCGTCGAGGATCCGTCCGACGAAGTCGAGGACCTGGCTCTAATCGAGGT